>OZ004315.1:600000-1057567 GCA_963924455.1 Pelagia noctiluca | reverse complement strand
AAAAATAACGTCTTCGAAATAGGCTGTCAATCCACTCAGAACTGTTCAGGGAGCAATAACCGGCTATAATAGCCTTAGAAAACGCATAAGATAACCGGAAAAAAGTCCTTCAAAATCAGCCGAAAATTGGAAAAAACCCTGATGGTTAGTCCATGATTTGGGTAAAAACTAGCCAAAAATAACGTCTTCGAAATAGGGTGACAATCCACTCAGAACTGTTCAAGGAGCAATAACCGGCTATAATAGCCTTAGAAAACGCATAAGATAACCGGAAAAAAGTCCTTCAAAATCAGCCGAAAATTAGAAAAAAGCCTGATGGTTAGTCCATGATTTTTGCAAAAACTAGCCAAAAATAACGTCTTCGAAATAGGGTGTCAATCCACTCAGAACTGTTCAGGGAGCAAAAATCGGCTATAATAGCCTTAGAAAACGCATAAGATAACCGAATAAAAGTCCTTCAAAATCAGCCGAAAATTGGAAAAAACCCTGATGGTTAGTCCATGATTTTGGTAAAAACTAGCAAAAAATAAAGTCTTCGAAATAGGCTGTCAATCCACTCAGAACTGTTCAGGGAGCAATAACCGGCTATAATAGCCTTACAAACGCATAAGATAACCGGAAAAAAGGCCTTCAAAATCAGCCGAAAATTGGAAAAAACCCTGATGGTTAGTCCATGATTTTGGTAAAAACTAGCCAAAAATAACGTCTTCGAAATAGGCTGTCAATCCACTCAGAACTGTTCAGGGAGCAATAACCGGCTATAATAGCCTTAGAAAGCGCATAAGATAACCGGAAAAAAGTCCTTCAAAAATCAGCCGAAAATTGGAAAAAACCCTGATGGTTAGTCCATGATTTTGGTAAAAACTAGCCAAAAATAACGTCTTCGAAATAGGCTGTCAATCCACTCAGAACTGTTCAGGGAGCAATAACCGGCTATAATAGCCTTAGAAAACGCATAAGATAACCGGAAAAAAAGTCCTTCAAAATCAGCCGAAAATTGGAAAAAACCCTGATGGTTATTCCATGATTTTGGTAAAAACTAGCTAAAAATAACGTCTTCGAAATAGGGTGTCAATCCACTCAGAACTGTTCAGGGAGCAATAACCGGCTATAATAGCCTTAGAAAACGCATTAAATAACCGGAAAAAAGTCCTTCAAAATCAGCCGAAAATTAGAAAAAAGCCTGATGGTTAGTCCATCATTTTGGTAAAAACTAGCTAAAAGTCACGTCTTCGAAATTGGCTGTCAATCCACTCAGAACTGTTCAGGGAGCAATAATCGGTTATAATAGCCATAGAAAACGCATAAGATAACCGGAAAAAAGTCCTTCAAAATCAGCCGAAAATTGGAAAAAACCCTGATGGTTAGTCCATGATATTGGTAAAAACTAGCCAAAAATAACGTCTTCGAAATAGGCTGTCAATCCACTCACAACTGTTCAGGAAGCAATAATCGGCTATAATAGCCTTAGAAAATTTATAAGATAACCAGTAAAAAGTCCTTCACAATCAGCTGAAAATTGGAAAAAACCCTGATGGTTAGTCCATGATTTTGGTAAAAACTAGCCAAAAATAACGTCTTCGAAATAGGCTGTCAATCCACTCAGAACTGTTCAGGGAGAAATAACCGGCTATAATAGCCTTAAAAACGCATAAGATAACCGGAAAAAAGTCCTTCACAATCAGCTGAAAATTGGAAAAAACCCTGATGGTTAGTCCATGATTTGGGTAAAAAACTAGCCAAAAATAACGTCTTCGAAATAGGCTGTCAATCCACTCAGAACTGTTTCAGGGAGCAATAACTGGCTATAAAAGCCTTAGAAAACGCATACGATAACCGGAAAAAAAGTCCTTCAAAATCAGCCGAAAATTGGAAAAAACCCTGATGGTTAGTCCATGATTCTGGTAAAAACTAGCCAAAAAAAAAATCTTAGAAATAGGCTGTCAATCCACTCAGAACTGTTCAGGGAGCAATAATCGGCTATAATAGCCTTAGAAAACGCATAAGATAACCAGAAAAAAGTCCTTCAAAATCAGCCAAAATTTGAAAAAACCCTGATGGTTAGTCCATGATACTGGTAAAAACGAGCCAAAAATAACGTCTTCGAAAAAGGCTGTCAATCCACTCAGAACTGTTCAGGGAAAAATAATCGGCTATAATAGCCTTAGAAAACGCATAGGATAACCAGTAAAAAGTCCTTCAAAATCAGCCGAAAATTGGAAAAAACCCTGATGGTTAGTCCATGAATTTGGTGAAAACTAGCCAAAAATAACATCTTCGAAATAGGGTGTCAATCCACTCAGAACTGTTCAGGGAGCAATAATCGGCTATAATAACCTTAGAAAACGCATAAGATAACCGAAAAAAAGTCCTTCAAAATCAGTCGAAAATTGGAAAAAACGCTGTTGGTTAGTCCATGATTTTGGTAAAAACTAGCCAAAAATAACGTCTTCGAAATAGGGTGTCAATCCACTCAGAACTGTTCAGGGAGCAATAACCGGCTATAATAGCCTTAAAAACGCATAAGATAACCGGAAAAAAGTCCTTCAAAATCAGCCGAAAATTTGAAAAAACCCTGATGGTTAGTCCATGATTTTGGTAAAAACTAGCCAAAAATAACGTCTTCGAAATAGGCTGTCAATCCACTCAGAACTGTTCAGGGTGCAATAACTGGCTATAATAGCCTTAGAAAACGCATAAGATAACCGGAAAAAAAGTCCTTCAAAATCAGCCGAAAATTGAAAAAAACCCTGATGGTTAGTCCATGATTTTGGTAAAAACTAGCCAAAAAAAACGTCTTAGAAATAGGGTGTCAATCCACTCAGAACTGTTCAGGGAGCAATAATCGGCTATAATAGCCTTAGAAAACGTATAAGATAACCGGAAAAAAGTCCTTCAAAATCAGCCGAAAATTGGAAAAAACCCTGATGGTTAGTCCATGATTTTTGCAAAAACTAGCCAAAAATAACGTCTTCGAAATAGGGTGTCAATCCACTCAGAACTGTTCAGGGAGCAATAATCGGCTATAATAGTCTAGAAAACGCATAAGATAACCGGAAAAAAGTCCTTCAAAATCAGCCGAAAATTGGAAAAAACCCTGATGGTTAGTCCATGATTTTTGCAAAAACTAGCCAAAAATAACGTCTTCGAAATAGGCTATCAATCCACTCAGAACTGTTCAGGGAGCAATAAACGGCTATAATAGCCTTAGAAAACGCAAAAGATAACCGGAAAAAAGTCCTTCAAAATCAGCCGAAAATTGGAAAAAACCCTGATGGTTAGTCCATGATTTTGGTAAAAACTAGCCAAAAATAACGTCTTCGAAATAGGGTGTCAATCCACTCAGAACTGTTCAGGGAGCAATAACCGGCTATAATAGCCTTAAAAACGCATAAGATAACCGGAAAAAAGTCCTTCAAAATCAGCCGAAAATTTGAAAAAACCCTGATGGTTAGTCCATGATTTTGGTAAAAACTAGCCAAAAATAACGTCTTCGAAATAGGCTGTCAATCCACTCAGAACTGTTCAGGGTGCAATAACTGGCTATAATAGCCTTAGAAAACGCATAAGATAACCGGAAAAAAAGTCCTTCAAAATCAGCCGAAAATTGAAAAAAACCCTGATGGTTAGTCCATGATTTTGGTAAAAACTAGCCAAAAAAAACGTCTTAGAAATAGGGTGTCAATCCACTCAGAACTGTTCAGGGAGCAATAATCGGCTATAATAGCCTTAGAAAACGTATAAGATAACCGGAAAAAAGTCCTTCAAAATCAGCCGAAAATTGGAAAAAACCCTGATGGTTAGTCCATGATTTTTGTAAAAACTAGCCAAAAATAACGTTTTCGAAATAGGGTGTCAATCCACTCAGAACTGTTCAGGGAGCAATAATCGGCTATAATAGTCTAGAAAACGCATAAGATAACCGGAAAAAAGTCCTTCAAAATCAGCCGAAAATTGGAAAAAACCCTGATGGTTAGTCCATGATTTTGGTAAAAACTAGCCAAAAATAACGTCTTCGAAATATGCTGTCAATCCATTCAGAACTGTTCAGGGAGCAATAACCGGCTATAATAGCCTTAGAAACGCATAAGATAACCGGAAAAAAGTCCTTCAAAATCGGCCGAAAATTTGAAAAAACCCTGATGGTTAGTCCATGATTTTGGTAAAAACTAGCCAAAAATAACGTCTTCGAAATAGGCTATCAATCCACTCAGAACTGTTCAGGGAGCAATAAACGGCTATAATAGCCTTAGAAAACGCATAAGATAACCGCAAAAAAGTCCTTCAAAATCAGCCGAAAATTGGAAACCCTGATGGTTAGTCCATGATTTTGGTAAAAAGTAGCCAAAAAAAACGTCTTAGAAATAGGGTGTCAATCCACTCAGAACTGTTCAGGGAGCAATAATCGGCTATAATAGCCTTAGAAAACGCATAAGATAACCGGAAAAAAGTCCTTCAAAATCAGCCGAAAAATTGGAAAAAAACCCTGATGGTTAGTCCATGATATTGGTAAAAACTAGCCAAAAATAACGTCTTCGAAATAGGCTGTCAATCCACTCAGAACTGTTCAGGGAGCAATAATCGGCTATAATAGCCTTAGAAAACGCATAAGATAACCGGAAAAAAGTCCTCCGAATCAGCCGAAAATTGGAAAAAACCCTGATGTTTAGTCAATAATTTTGGTAAAAACTAGCCAAAAATAACGTCTTCGAAATAGGGCTGTCAATTCACTCAGAACTGTTCAGGGAGCAATAATCGGCTATAATAGCCTTAGAAAACGCAAAAGATAACTGGAAAAAGTCCTTCAAAATCAGCCGAAAATTGGAAAAAACCCTGATGGTTAGTCCATGATATTGGTAAAAACTAGCCAAAAATAACGTCTTGGAAATAGGCTGTCAATCCACTCAGAACTGTTCAGGGATCAATAATCGGCTATAATAGCCTTAGAAAACGCATAAGATAACCGCAAAAAAGTCCTCCAAATCAGCCGAAAATTGGAAAAGACCCTGATGTTTAGTCCATGATTTTGGTAAAAACTAGCCAAAAATAACGTCTTCGAAATAGGGTGTCAATCCACTCAGAACTGTTCAGGGAGAAATGACCGCCTACAATAGCCTTAGAAAACGCATAAGATAACCGGAAAAAAGTCCTTCAAAATCAGCCGAAAATTGGAAAAAACCCTGATGGTTAGTTCATGATTTTGGTAAAAACTAGCCAAAAATAACGACTTCGAAATAGGCTGTCAATCCACTCAGAACTGTTCAGGGAGCAAAACCGGCTATAATAGCTTTAAAAACGCAAAAGATAACTGGAAAAAAGTCCTTCAAAATCAGCCGAAAATTGGAAAAAACCCTGATGGTTAGTCCATGATTTTGGTAAAAACTAGCCAAAAATAACGTCTTCGAAATAGGCTGTCAATCCACTCAGAACTGTTCAGGGAGCAATAATCGGCTATAATAGCCTTAGAAAACGCATAAGATAACCGGAAAAAAGTCCTTCAAAATCAGCCGACAATTGGAAAAAACGCTGATGGTTAGTCCATGATTTTGATAAAAACTAGGCAAAAACAACGTCTTCGAAATTGGCTGTCAATCCACTCAGAACTGTTTCAGGGAGCAATAATCGGCTATAATAGCCTTAGAAAACGCATAAGATAACCGGAAAAAAAACCTTCAAAATCAGCCGAAAATTGAAAAAAAAACCCTGATGGTTAGTCCATGATTTTGGTAAAAACTAGCCAAAAATAACGTCTTCGAAATAGGCTGTCAATCCACTCAGAACTGTTCAGGGAGCAATAACCGGCAATAATAGCCTTAGAAAACGCATAAGATAACCTGAAAAAAGTCCTTCAAAATCAGCCGAAAATTGGAAAAAACGCTGATGGTTAGTCCATGATTTTGATAAAAACTAGCCAAAAACAACGTCTTCGAAATTGGCTGTCAATCCACTCAGAACTGTTTCAGGGAGCAATAATCGGCTATAATAGCCTTAGAAAACGCATAAGATAACCGGAAAAAAGTTCTTCAAAATCAGCCGAGAATTGAAAAAAAACCCTGATGGTTAGTCCATGATTTTGGTAAAAACTAGCCAAAAATAACGTCTTCGAAATAGGCTGTCAATCCACTCAGAAATGTTCAGGGAGCAATAACCGGCAATAATAGCCTTAGAAAACGCATAAGATAACCGGAAAAAAGTCCTTCAAAATCAGCCGAAAATTGGAAAAAACCCTGATGGTTAGTCCATGATTTTGGTAAAAACTAGCCAAAAATAACGTCTTCCAAATAGGCTGTCAATCCACTCAGAACTGTTCAGGGAGCAATAACCGGCTATAATAGCCTTAGAAAATGCATAAGATAACCGGACAAAAGTACTTCAAAATCAGCCGAAAATTAGAAAAAACCTTGATTGTTTGTCCATGATTTTGGTAAAAACTAGCCAAAAATAACTTCTTCGAAATTGGCTGTCAATCCACTCAGAACTGTTCAGGGAGCAATAAACGGCTATAATAGCCTTAGAAAACGCATAAGATAACCGGAAAAAAGTTCTTCAAAATCAGCCGAGAATTGGAAAAAACCCTGATGGTTAGTCCATGATTTTGGTAAAAACTAGCCAAAAATAACATCTTCGAAAAAGGCTGTCAATCCACTCAGAACTGTTCAGGGAGCAATAACCGGCTATAATAGCCTTAGAAAACGCATAAGATAACCGGAAAAAAGTCCTTCAAAATCAGCCGAAAATTGGAAAAAACCCTGATGGTTAGTCCATGATTTTGGTAAAAACTAGCAAAAAATAACGTCTTCGAAATAGGCTGTCAATCCACTCAGAACTGTTCAGGGAGCAATGACCGGCTATAATAGCCTTAGAAAACGCATAAGATAACCGAAGAACAGTCCTTCAAAATCAGCCGAAAATTTGAAAAAACCCTGATGGTTAGTCCATGATTTTGGTAAAAACTAGCCAAAAATAACGTCTTCGAAATAGGCTATCAATCCACTCAGAACTGTTCAGGGAGCAATAAACGGCTATAATAGCCTTAGAAAACGCATAAGATAACCGGAAAAAAGTCCTTCAAAATCAGCCGAAAATTGGAAAAAACCCTGATGGTTAGTCCATGATTTTGGTAAAAAGTAGCCAAAAAAACGTCTTAGAAATAGGGTGTCAATCCACTCAGAACTGTTCAGGGAGCAATAATCGGCTATAATAGCCTTAGAAAACGCATAAGATAACCGGAAAAAAGTCCTTCAAAATCAGCCGAAAATTGGAAAAAACCCTGATGGTTAGTCCATGATATTGGTAAAAACTAGCCAAAAATAACGTCTTCGATATAGGCTGTCAATCCACTCAGAACTGTTCAGGGAGCAATAATCGGCTATAATAGCCTTAGAAAACGCATAAGATAACCGGAAAAAAGTCCTCCGAATCAGCCGAAAATTGGAAAAAACCCTGATGTTTAGTCAATGATTTTGGTAAAAACTAGCCAAAAATAACGTCTTCGAAATAGGCTGTCAATTCATTCAGAACTGTTCAGGGAGCAATAATCGGCTATAATTGCCTTAGAAAACGCAAAAGATAACTGGAAAAAAGTCCTTCAAAATCAGCCGAAAATTGGAAAAAACCCTGATGGTTAGTCCATGATATTGGTAAAAACTAGCCAAAAATAACGTCTTCGAAATAGGCTGTCAATCCACTCAGAACTGTTCAGGGATCAATAATCGGCTATAATAGCCTTAGAAAACGCATAAGATAACCGCAAAAAAGTCCTCGTAATCAGCCGAAAATTGGAAAAGACCCTGATGTTTAGTCCATGATTTTGGTAAAAACTAGCCAAAAATAACGTCTTCGAAATAGGGTGTCAATCCACTCAGAACTGTTCAGGGAGCGGCTACAATAGCCTTAGAAAACGCATAAGATAACCGGAAAAAAGTCCTTCAAAATCAGCCGAAAATTGAAAAAAAACCCTGATGGTTAGTCCATGATTTTGGTAAAAACTAGCCAAAAATAACGTCTTCGAAATAGGCTGTCAATCCACTCAGAACTGTTCAGGGAGCAATAACCGGCAATAATAGCCTTAGAAAACGCATAAGATAACCGGAAAAAAGTCCTTCAAAATCAGCCGAAAATTGGAAAAAACCCTGATGGTTAGTCCATGATTTTGGTAAAAACTAGCCAAAAATAACGTCTTCGAAATAGGCTGTCAATCCACTCAGAACTGTTCAGGGTGCAATAACTGGCTATAATAGCCTTAGAAAACGCATAAGATAACCGGAAAAAAAGTCCTTCAAAATCAGCCGAAAATTGAAAAAAACCCTGATGGTTAGTCCATGATTTTGGTAAAAACTAGCCAAAAAAAACGTCTTAGAAATAGGGTGTCAATCCACTCAGAACTGTTCAGGGAGCAATAATCGGCTATAATAGCCTTAGAAAACGTATAAGATAACCGGAAAAAAGTCCTTCAAAATCAGCCGAAAATTGGAAAAAACCCTGATGGTTAGTCCATGATTTTTGTAAAAACTAGCCAAAAATAACGTCTTCGAAATAGGGTGTCAATCCACTCAGAACTGTTCAGGGAGCAATAATCGGCTATATAGCCTTAGAAAACGCATAAGATAACCGGAAAAAAGTCCTTCAAAATCAGCCGAAAATTGGAAAAAACTCTGATGGTTAGTCCATGATTTTGGTAAAAACTAGCCAAAAATAATGTCTTCGAAATATGCTGTCAATCCATTCAGAACTGTTCAGGGAGCAATAACCGGCTATAATAGCCTTAGAAACGCATAAGATAACCGGAAAAAAGTCCTTCAAAATCGGCCGAAAATTTGAAAAAACCCTGATGGTTAGTCCATGATTTTGGTAAAAACTAGCCAAAAATAACGTCTTCGAAATAGGCTGTCAATCCACTCAGAACTGTTCAGGGTGCAATAACTGGCTATAATAGCCTTAGAAAACGCATAAGATAACCGGAAAAAAAGACCTTCAAAATCAGCCGAGAATTGGAAAAAACCCTGATGGTTGGTCCATGATTTTTGTAAAAACTAGCCAAAAAAAACGTCTTAGAAATAGGGTGTCAATCCACTCAGAACTGTTCAGGGAGCAATAACCGGCAATAATAGCCTTAGAAAACGTATAAGATAACCGGAAAAAAGTCCTTCAAAATCAGCCGAAAATTGGAAAAAACCCTGATGGTTAGTCCATGATTTTTGTAAAAACTAGCCAAAAATAACGTCTTCGAAATAGGGTGTCAATCCACTCAGAACTGTTCAGGGAGCTATAATTGGCTATAATAGCCTTAGAAAACGCATAAGATAACCGGAAAAAAGTCCTTCAAAATCAGCCGAAAATTGGAAAAAAACCCTGATGGTTAATCCATGATTTTGGTAAAAACTAGCCAAAAATAACGTCTTCGAAATAGGGTGTCAATCCACTCAGAACTGTTCAGGGAGCAATAACCGGCTATAATAGCCTTAAAAACGCATAAGATAACCGGAAAAAAGTCCTTCAAAATCAGCCGAAAATTGGAAAAAACCCTGATGGTTAGTCCATGATTTTGGTAAAAACTAGCCAAAAATAACGTCTTCGAAATAGGCTGTCAATCCACTCAGAACTGTTCAGGGAGCAATAACTGGCTATAATAGCCTTAGAAAACGCATAAGATAACCGGAAAAAAAGACCTTCAAAATCAGCCGAGAATTGGAAAAAACCCTGATGGTTAGTCCATGATTTTGGTAAAAACTAGCTAAAAATAACGTCTTCGAAATAGGGTGCCAATCCACTCAGAACTGTTTCAGGGAGCAATAATCGGCTATAATAGCCTTAGAAAACGTATAAGATAACCGAAAAAAAGTCCTTCAAAATCAGCCGAAAATTGGAAAAAACCCTGATGGTTAGTCCATGATTTTGGTAAAAACTAGCCAAAAATAACGTCTTCGAAATAGGCTATCAATCCACTCAGAACTGTTCAGGGAGCAATAAACGGCTATAATAGCCTTAGAAAACGCATAAGATAACCGGAAAAAAGTCCTTCAAAATCAGCCGAAAATTGGAAAAAACCCTGATGGTTAGTCCATGATTTTGGTAAAAAGTAGCCAAAAAAACGTCTTAGAAATAGGGTGTCAAACCACTCAGAACTGTTCAGGGAGCAATAATCGGCTATAATAGCCTTAGAAAACGCATAAGATAACCGGAAAAAAGTCCTCCGAATCAGCCGAAAATTGGAAAAAACCCTGATGTTTAGTCAATGATTTTGGTAAAAACTAGCCAAAAATAACGTCTTCGAAATAGGCTGTCAATTCACTCAGAACTGTTCAGGGAGCAATAATCGGCTATAATAGCCTTAGAAAACGCAAAAGATAACTGGAAAAAAGTCCTTCAAAATCAGCCGAAAATTGGAAAAAACCCTGATGGTTAGTCCATGATATTGGTAAAAACTAGCCAAAAATAATGTCTTGGAAATAGGCTGTCAATCCACTCAGAACTGTTCAGGGATCAATAATCGGCTATAATAGCCTTAGAAAACGCATAAGATAACCGCAAAAAAGTCCTCCAAATCAGCCGAAAATTGGAAAAGACCCTGATGTTTAGTCCATGATTTTGGTAAAAACTAGCCAAAAAATAACGTCTTCGAAATAGGGTGTCAATCCACTCAGAACTGTTCAGGGAGAAATGACCGCCTACAATAGCCTTAGAAAACGCATAAGATAACCGGAAAAAAGTCCTTCAAAATCAGCCGAAAATTGGAAAAAACCCTGATGGTTAGTCCATGATTTTGGTAAAAACTAGCCAAAAATAACGACTTCGAAATAGGCTGTCAATCCACTCAGAACTGTTCAGGGAGCAATAACCGGCTATAATAGCCTTAAAAAACGCAAAAGATAACTGGAAAAAAGTCCTTCAAAATCAGCCGAAAATTGGAAAAACCCTGATGGTTAGTCCATGATTTTGGTAAAAACTAGGCAAAAATAACGTCTTCGAAATAGGCTGTCAATCCACTCAGAACTGTTTCAGGGAGCAATAATCGGCTATAATAGCCTTAGAAAACGCATAAGATAACCGGAAAAAAAACCTTCAAAATCAGCCGAAAATTGAAAAAAAACCCTGATGGTTAGTCCATGATTTTGGTAAAAACTAGCCAAAAATAACGTCTTCGAAATAGGCTGTCAATCCACTCAGAACTGTTCAGGGAGCAATAACCGGCAATAATAGCCTTAGAAAACGCATAAGATAACCTGAAAAAAGTCCTTCAAAATCAGCCGAAAATTGGAAAAAACGCTGATGGTTAGTCCATGATTTTGATAAAAACTAGCCAAAAACAACGTCTTCGAAATTGGCTGTCAATCCACTCAGAACTGTTTCAGGGAGCAATAATCGGCTATAATAGCCTTAGAAAACGCATAAGATAACCGGAAAAAAGTCCTTCAAAATCAGCCGAAAATTGAAAAAAAAACCCTGATGGTTAGTCCATGATTTTGGTAAAAACTAGCCAAAAATAACGTCTTCGAAATTGGCTGTCAATCCACTCAGAACTGTTCAGGGAGCAATAACCGGCAATAATAGCCTTAGAAAACGCATAAGATAACCGGAAAAAAGTCCTTCAAAATCAGCCGAAAATTGGAAAAAATCCTGATGGTTAGTCCATGATTTTGGTAAAAACTAGCCAAAAATAACGTCTTCCAAATAGGCTGTCAATCCACTCAGAACTGTTCAGGGAGCAATAATCGGCTATAATAGCCTTAGAAAATGCATAAGATAACCGGACAAAAGTACTTCAAAATCAGCCGAAAATTAGAAAAAACCCTGATTGTTTGTCCATGATTTTGGTAAAAACTAGCCAAAAATAACTTCTTCGAAATTGGCTGTCAATCCACTCAGAACTGTTCAGGGAGCAATAACCGGCTATAATAGCCTTAGAAAACGCATAAGATAACCGGAAAAAAGTTCTTCAAAATCAGCCGAGAATTGGAAAAAACCCTGATGGTTAGTCCATGATTTTGGTAAAAACTAGCCAAAAATAACGTCTTTTAAATAGGCTGTCAATCCACTCAGAACTGTTCAGGGAGCAATGACCGGCTATAATAGCCTTAGAAAACGCATAAGATAACCGAAAAAAAGTCCTTCAAAATCAGCCGAAAATTTGAAAAAACCCTGATGGTTAGTCCATGATTTTGGTAAAAACTAGCCAAAAATAACGTCTTCGAAATAGGCTATCAATCCACTCACAACTGTTCAGGGAGCAATAAACGGCTATAATAGCCTTAGAAAACGCATAAGATAACCGGAAAAAAGTCCTTCAAAATCAGCCGAAAATTGGAAAAAACCCTGATGGTTAGTCCATGATTTTGGTAAAAAGTAGCCAAAAAAACGTCTTAGAAATAGGGTGTCAATCCACTCAGAACTGTTCAGGGAGCAATAATCGGCTATAATAGCCTTAGAAAACGCATAAGATAACCGGAAAAAAGTCCTTCAAAATCAGCCGAAAATTGAAAAAACCCTGATGGTTAGTCCATGATATTGGTAAAAACTAGCCAAAAATAACGTCTTCGAAATAGGCTGTCAATCCACTCAGAACTGTTCAGGGAGCAATAATCGGCTATAATAGCCTTAGAAAACGCATAAGATAACCGGAAAAAAGTCCTCCGAATCAGCCGAAAATTGGAAAAAACCCTGATGTTTAGTCAATGATTTTGGTAAAAACTAGCCAAAAATAACGTCTTCGAAATAGGCTGTCAATTCACTCAGAACTGTTCAGGGAGCAATAACCGGCTATAATAGCCTTACAAACGCATAAGATAACCGGAAAGAAGTCCTTCAAAATCAGCCGAAAATTGGAAAAAACCCTGATGGTTAGTCCATGATTTTGGTAAAAACTAGCCAAAAACAACGTCTTCGAAATTGGCTGTCAATCCACTCAGAACTGTTTCAGGGAGCAATAATCGGCTATAATAGCCTTAGAAAACGCATAAGATAACCGGAAAAAAACCTTCAAAATCAGCCGAAAATTGAAAAAAAACCCTGATGGTTAGTCCATGATTTTGGTAAAAACTAGCCAAAAATAACGTCTTCGAAATAGGCTGTCAATCCACTCAGAACTGTTCAGGGAGCAATGACCGGCTATAATAGCCTTAGAAAACGCATAAGATAACCGAAAAAAAGTCCTTCAAAATCAGCCGAAAATTTGAAAAAACCCTGATGGTTAGTCCATGATTTTGGTAAAAACTAGCTAAATATAACGTCTTCGAAATAGGGTGCCAATCCACTCAGAACTGTTCAGGGAGCAATAATCGGCTATAATAGCCTTAGAAAACGCATAAGATAACCGGAAAAAAGTACTTCAAAATCAGCCGACAATTGGAAAAAACGCTGATGGTTAGTCCATGATTTTGGTAAAAACTAGCCAAAAATAACGTCTTCGAAATAGGGTGTCAATCCACTCAGAACTGTTCAGGGAGCAATAACCGGCTATAATAGCCCTAAAAACGCATAAGATAACCGGAAAAAAGCACTTCAAAATCAGCCAAAAATTGGAAAAAACCCTGATGGTTAGTCCATGATTTTGGTATAAACTAGCCAAAAATAACGTCTTCGAAATAGGCTGTTAATCCACTCAGAACTGTTCAGGGTGCAATAACTGGCTATAATAGCCTTAGAAAACGCATAAGATAACCGAAAAAAAGTCCTTCAAAATCAGCCGAAAATTAGATAAAACCCTGATGGTTAGTCCATGATTTTGGTAAAAGCTAGCCAAAAAAAACGTCTTGGAAATAGGCTGTCAATCCACTCAGAACTGTTTCAGGGAGCAATAATCGGCTATAATAGCCTTAGAAAACGTATAAGATAACCGGAAAAAAGTGAGCAATAATCGGCTATAATAGCCTTAGAAAACGCATAAGATAACCAGTAAAAAGTCCTTCAAAATCACCGAAAATTGGAAAAAACCCTGATGGTTAGTCCATGATTTTGGTAAAAACTAGCAAAAAATAACGTCTTCAAAATAGGGTGTCAATCCACTCAGAACTGTTCAGGGAGCAATAACCGGCTATAATAGCCTTACAAACGCATAAGATAACCGGAAAGAAGTCCTTCAAAATCAGCCGAAAATTGGAAAAAACCCTGATGGTTAGTCCATGATTTTGGTAAAAACTAGCCAAAAATAACGTCTTCGAAATAGGCTGTCAATCCACTCAGAACTGTTCAGGGAGCAATAACCGGCTATAATAGCCTTAAAAGACGCAAAAGATAACTGGAAAAAAGTCCTTCAAAATCAGCCGAAAATTGGAAAAAAACCCTGATGGTTAGTCCATGATTTTGGTAAAAACTAGCCAAAAATAACGTCTTCGAAATAGGCTGTCAATCCACTCAGAACTGTTCAGGGAGCAATAATCGGCTATAATAGCCTTAGAAAACGCATAAGATAACCGGAAAAAAAGTCCTTCAAAATCAGCCGACAATTGGAAAAAACGCTGATGGTTAGTCCTTGATTTTGATAAAAACTAGCCAAAAACAACGTCTTCGAAATTGGCTGTCAATCCACTCAGAACTGTTTCAGGGAGCAATAATCGGCTATAATAGCCTTAGAAAACGCATAAGATAACCGGAAAAAAAACCTTCAAAATCAGCCGAAAATTGAAAAAAAAACCCTGATGGTTAGTCCATGATTTTGGTAAAAACTAGCCAAAAATAACGTCTTCGAAATAGGCTGTCAATCCACTCAGAACTGTTCAGGGAGCAATAACCGGCAATAATAGCCTTAGAAAACGCATAAGATAACCTGAAAAAAGTCCTTCAAAATCAGCCGAAAATTGGAAAAAACGCTGATGGTTAGTCCATGATTTTGATAAAAACTAGCCAAAAACAACGTCTTCGAAATTGGCTGTCAATCCACTCAGAACTGTTTCAGGGAGCAATAATCGGCTATAATAGCCTTAGAAAACGCATAAGATAACCGGAAAAAAGTCCTTCAAAATCAGCCGAAAATTGAAAAAAAACCCTGATGGTTAGTCCATGATTTTGGTAAAAACTAGCCAAAAATAACGTCTTCGAAATAGGCTGTCAATCCACTCAGAACTGTTCAGGGAGCAATAACCGGCAATAATAGCCTTAGAAAACGCATAAGATAACCGGAAAAAAGTCCTTCAAAATCAGCCGAAAATTGGAAAAAACCCTGATGGTTAGTCCATGATTTTGGTAAAAACTAGCCAAAAATAACGTCTTCCAAATAGGCTGTCAATCCACTCAGAACTGTTCAGGGAGCAATAACCGGCTATAATAGCCTTAGAAAATGCATAAGATAACCGGACAAAAGTACTTCAAAATCAGCCGAAAATTAGAAAAAACCCTGATTGTTAGTCCATGATTTTGGTAAAAACTAGCCAAAATAACTTCTTCGAAATTGGCTGTCAATCCACTCAGAACTGTTCAGGGAGCAATGACCGGCTATAATAGCCTTAGAAAACGCATAAGATAACCGAAAAAAAGTCCTTCAAAATCAGCCGAAAATTTGAAAAACCCTGATGGTTAGTCCATGATTTTGGTAAAAACTAGCTAAATATAACGTCTTCGAAATAGGGTGCCAATCCACTCAGAACTGTTCAGGGAGCAATAATCGGCTATAATAGCCTTAGAAAACGCATAAGATAACCGGAAAAAAGTACTTCAAAATCAGCCGACAATTGGAAAAAACGCTGATGGTTAGTCCATGATTTTGGTAAAAACTAGCCAAAAATAACGTCTTCGAAATAGGCTGTCAATCCACTCAGAACTGTTCAGGGAGCAATAACCGGCTATAATAGCCCTAAAAACGCATAAGATAACCGGAAAAAAGCACTTCAAAATCAGCCAAAAATTGGAAAAAACCCTGATGGTTAGTCCATGATTTTGGTATAAACTAGCCAAAAATAACGTCTTCGAAATAGGCTGTTAATCCACTCAGAACTGTTCAGGGTGCAATAACTGGCTATAATAGCCTTAGAAAACGCATAAGATAACCGAAAAAAAGTCCTTCAAAATCAGCCGAAAATTAGATAAAACCCTGATGGTTAGTCCATGATTTTGGTAAAAGCTAGCCAAAAAAAACGTCTTGGAAATAGGCTGTCAATGCACTCAGAACTGTTTCAGGGAGCAATAATCGGCTATAATAGCCTTAGAAAACGTATAAGATAACCGGAAAAAAGTGAGCAATAATCGGCTATAATAGCCTTAGAAAACGCATAAGATAACCAGTAAAAAAGTCCTTCAAAATCAGCCGAAAATTGGAAAAAACCCTGATGGTTAGTCCATGATTTTGGTAAAAACTAGCAAAAAATAACGTCTTCAAAATAGGGTGTCAATCCACTCAGAACTGTTCAGGGAGCAATAACCGGCTATAATAGCCTTACAAACGCATAAGATAACCGGAAAAAAGTCCTTCAAAATCAGCCGAAAATTGGAAAAACCCTGATGGTTAGTCCATGATTTTGGTAAAAACTAGCCAAAAATAACGTCTTCGAAATAGGCTGTCAATCCACTCAGAACTGTTCAGGGAGCAATAACTGGCTATAATAGCCTTAGAAAACGCATAAGATAACCGGAAAAAAAGTCCTTCAAAATCAGCCGAAAATTGGAAAAAACCCTGATGGTTAGTCCATGATTTTGGTAAAAACTAGCCAAAAAAAACGTCTTAGAAATAGGCTGTCAATCAACTCAGAACTGTTTCAGGGAGCAATAATCGGCTATAATAGCCTTAGAAAACGTATAAGATAACCGGAAAAAAGTCCTTCAAAATCAGCCGAAAATTGGAAAAAAACCCTGATGGTTAGTCCATGATTTGGTAAAAACTAGCCAAAAATAACGTCTTCGAAATAGGCTGTCAATCCACTCAGAACTGTTCAGGGAGCAATAACCAGCTATAATAGCCTTAGAAAACGCATAAGATAACCGGAAAAAAGTCCTTCAAAATCAGCCGAGAATTGGAAAAAACCCTGATGGTTAGTCCATGATTTTGGTAAAAACTAGCCAAAAAAAACGTCTTAGAAATAGGGTGTCAATCCACTCAGAACTGTTCAGGGAGCAATAATCGGCTATAATAGCCTTAGAAAACGCATAAGATAACCGGAAAAAAGTCCTTCAAAATCAGCCGACCATTGGAAAAAACCCTGATGGTTAGTCCATGATATTGGTAAAAACTAGCCAAAAATAACGACTTCGAAATAGGCTATCAATCCACTCAGAACTGTTCAGGGAGCAATAATCGGCTATAATAGCCTTAGAAAACGCATAAGATAACCGGAAAAAAGTTCTTCAAAATCAGCCGAGAATTGGAAAAAACCCTGATGGTTAGTCCATGATTTTGGTAAAAACTAGCCAAAAATAACGTCTTCGAAATAGGGTTTCAATCCACTCAGAACTGTTCAGGAGCAATGACCGGCTATAATAGCCTTAGAAAACGCATAAGATAACCGAAAAAAAGTCCTTCAAAATCAGCCGAAAATTTGAAAAAACCCTGATGGTTAGTCCATGATTTTGGTAAAAACTAGCTAAATATAACGTCTTCGAAATAGGGTGCCAATCCACTCAGAACTGTTCAGGGAGCAATAATCGGCTATAATAGCCTTAGAAAACGCATAAGATAACCGGAAAAAAGTACTTCAAAATCAGCCGACAATTGGAAAAAACGCTGATGGTTAGTCCATGATTTTGGTAAAAACTAGCCAAAAATAACGTCTTCGAAATAGGCTGTCAATCCACTCAGAACTGTTCAGGGAGCAATAACCGGCTATAATAGCCCTAAAAACGCATAAGATAACCGGAAAAAAGCACTTCAAAATCAGCCAAAAATTGGAAAAAACCCTGATGGTTAGTCCATGATTTTGGTATAAACTAGCCAAAAATAACGTCTTCGAAATAGGCTGTTAATCCACTCAGAACTGTTCAGGGTGCAATAACTGGCTATAATAGCCTTAGAAAACGCATAAGATAACCGAAAAAAAGTCCTTCAAAATCAGCCGAAAATTAGATAAAACCCTGATGGTTAGTCCATGATTTTGGTAAAAGCTAGCCAAAAAAAACGTCTTGGAAATAGGCTGTCAATCCACTCAGAACTGTTTCAGGGAGCAATAATCGGCTATAATAGCCTTAGAAAACGTATAAGATAACCGGAAAAAAGTGAGCAATAATCGGCTATAATAGCCTTAGAAAACGCATAAGATAACCAGTAAAAAGTCCTTCAAAATCAGCCGAAAATTGGAAAAAACCCTGATGGTTAGTCCATGATTTTGGTAAAAACTAGCAAAAAATAACGTCTTCAAAATAGGGTGTCAATCCACTCAGAACTGTTCAGGGAGCAATAACCGGCTATAATAGCCTTACAAAACGCATAAGATAACCGGAAAAAAGTCCTTCAAAATCAGCCGAAAATTGGAAAAAACCCTGATGGTTAGTCCATGATTTTGGTAAAAACTAGCCAAAAATAACGTCTTCGAAATAGGCTGTCAATCCACTCAGAACTGTTCAGGGAGCAATAACTGGCTATAATAGCCTTAGAAAACGCATAAGATAACCGGAAAAAAAGTCCTTCAAAATCAGCCGAAAATTGGAAAAAAACCCTGATGGTTAGTCCATGATTTTGGTAAAAACTAGCCAAAAAAAACGTCTTAGAAATAGGCTGTCAATCAACTCAGAACTGTTTCAGGGAGCAATAATCGGCTATAATAGCCTTAGAAAACGTATAAGATAACCGGAAAAAAGTCCTTCAAAATCAGCCGAAAATTGGAAAAAACCCTGATGGTTAGTCCATGATTTTGGTAAAAACTAGCCAAAAACAACGTCTTCGAAATAGGCTGTCAATCCACTCAGAACTGTTCAGGGAGCAATAACCAGCTATAATAGCCTTAGAAAACGCATAAGATAACCGGAAAAAAGTCCTTCAAAAATCAGCCGAGAATTGGAAAAAACCCTGATGGTTAGTCCATGATTTTGGTAAAAACTAGCCAAAAAAACGTCTTAGAAATAGGGTGTCAATCCACTCAGAACTGTTCAGGGAGCAATAATCGGCTATAATAGCCTTAGAAAACGCATAAGATAACCGGAAAAAAGTCCTTCAAAATCAGCCGACCATTGGAAAAAACCCTGATGGTTAGTCCATGATATTGGTAAAAACTAGCCAAAAATAACGACTTCGAAATAGGCTATCAATCCACTCAGAACTGTTCAGGGAGCAATAATCGGCTATAATAGCCTTAGAAAACGCATAAGATAACCGGAAAAAAGTCCTCCGAATCAGGCGAAAATTGGAAAAAAACCCTGATGTTTAGTCCATGATTTTGGTAAAAACTAGCCAAAAAAACGTCTTAGAAATAGGTGTCAATCCACTCAGAACTGTTCAGGGAGCAATAATCGGCTATAATAGCCTTAGAAAACGCATAAGATAACCGGAAAAAGTCCTTCAAAATCAGCCGACCATTGGAAAAAACCCTGATGGTTAGTCCATGATATTGGTAAAAACTAGCCAAAAATAACGACTTCGAAATAGGCTGTTAATCCACTCAGAACTGTTCAGGGTGCAATAACTGGCTATAATAGCCTTAGAAAACGCATAAGATAACCGAAAAAAAGTCCTTCAAAATCAGCCGACCATTGGAAAAAACCCTGATGGTTAGTCCATGATATTGGTAAAAACTAGCCAAAAAATAACGACTTCGAAATAGGCTATCAATCCACTCAGAACTGTTCAGGGAGCAATAACCAGCTATAATAGCCTTAGAAAACGCATAAGATAACCGGAAAAAAGTCCTTCAAAATCAGCCGAGAATTGGAAAAAAACCTGATGGTTAGTCCATGATTTTGGTAAAAACTAGCCAAAAAAACGTCTTAGAAATAGGGTGTCAATCCACTCAGAACTGTTCAGGGAGCAATAATCGGCTATAATAGCCTTAGAAAACGCATAAGATAACCGGAAAAAAGTCCTTCAAAATCAGCCGACCATTGGAAAAAACCCTGATGGTTAGTCCATGATATTGGTAAAAACTAGCCAAAAATAACGACTTCGAAATAGGCTGTTAATCCACTCAGAACTGTTCAGGGTGCAATAACTGGCTATAATAGCCTTAGAAAACGCATAAGATAACCGAAAAAAAGTCCTTCAAAATCAGCCGAAAATTAGATAAAACCCTGATGGTAAGTCCATGATTTTGGTAAAAGCTAGCCAAAAAAAACGTCTTGGAAATAGGCTGTCAATCCACTCAGAACTGTTTCAGGGAGCAATAATCGGCTATAATAGCCTTAGAAAACGTATAAGATAACCGGAAAAAAGTGAGCAATAATCGGCTATAATAGCCTTAGAAAACGCATAAGATAACCAGTAAAAAGTCCTTCAAAATCAGCCGAAAATTGGAAAAAACCCTGATGGTTAGTCCATGATTTTGGTAAAAACTAGCAAAAAATAACGTCTTCAAAATAGGGTGTCAATCCACTCAGAACTGTTCAGGGAGCAATAACCGGCTATAATAGCCTTACAAACGCATAAGATAACCGGAAAAAAGTCCTTCAAAATCAGCCGAAAATTGGAAAAAACCCTGATGGTTAGTCCATGATTTTGGTAAAAACTAGCCAAAAATAACGTCTTCGAAATAGGCTGTCAATCCACTCAGAACTGTTCAGGGAGCAATAACTGGCTATAATAGCCTTAGAAAACGCATAAGATAACCGGAAAAAAAGTCCTTCAAAATCAGCCGAAAATTGGAAAAAACCCTGATGGTTAGTCCATGATTTTGGTAAAAACTAGCCAAAAAAAACGTCTTAGAAATAGGCTGTCAATCAACTCAGAACTGTTTCAGGGAGCAATAATCGGCTATAATAGCCTTAGAAAACGTATAAGATAACCGGAAAAAAGTCCTTCAAAATCAGCCGAAAATTGGAAAAAACCCTGATGGTTAGTCCATGATTTTGGTAAAAACTAGCCAAAAATAACGTCTTCGAAATAGGCTGTCAATCCACTCAGAACTGTTCAGGGAGCAATAACCAGCTATAATAGCCTTAGAAAACGCATAAGATAACCGGAAAAAAGTCCTTCAAAATCAGCCGAGAATTGGAAAAAACCCTGATGGTTAGTCCATGATTTTGGTAAAAACTAGCCAAAAAAACGTCTTAGAAATAGGGTGTCAATCCACTCAGAACTGTTCAGGGAGCAATAATCGGCTATAATAGCCTTAGAAAACGCATAAGATAACCGGAAAAAAGTCCTTCAAAATCAGCCGACCATTGGAAAAAACCCTGATGGTTAGTCCATGATATTGGTAAAAACTAGCCAAAAATAACGACTTCGAAATAGGCTATCAATCCACTCAGAACTGTTCAGGGAGCAATAATCGGCTATAATAGCCTTAGAAAACGCATAAGATAACCGGAAAAAAGTTCTTCAAAATCAGCCGAGAATTGGAAAAAACCCTGATGGTTAGTCCATGATTTTGGTAAAAACTAGCCAAAAATAACGTCTTCGAAATAGGGTTTCAATCCACTCAGAACTGTTCAGGGAGCAATGACCGGCTATAATAGCCTTAGAAAACGCATAAGATAACCGAAAAAAAGTCCTTCAAAATCAGCCGAAAATTTGAAAAAACCCTGATGGTTAGTCCATGATTTTGGTAAAAACTAGCTAAATATAACGTCTTCGGAAATAGGGTGCCAATCCACTCAGAACTGTTCAGGGAGCAATAATCGGCTATAATAGCCTTAGAAAACGCATAAGATAACCGGAAAAAAGTACTTCAAAAATCAGCCGACAATTGGAAAAAACGCTGATGGTTAGTCCATGATTTTGGTAAAAACTAGCCAAAAATAACGTCTTCGAAATAGGCTGTCAATCCACTCAGAACTGTTCAGGGAGCAATAACCGGCTATAATAGCCCTAAAAACGCATAAGATAACCGGAAAAAAGCACTTCAAAATCAGCCAAAAATTGGAAAAAACCCTGATGGTTAGTCCATGATTTTGGTATAAACTAGCCAAAAATAACGTCTTCGAAATAGGCTGTTAATCCACTCAGAACTGTTCAGGGTGCAATAACTGGCTATAATAGCCTTAGAAAACGCATAAGATAACCGAAAAAAAGTCCTTCAAAATCAGCCGAAAATTAGATAAAACCCTGATGGTTAGTCATGATTTTGGTAAAAGCTAGCCAAAAAAAACGTCTTGGAAATAGGCTGTCAATCCACTCAGAACTGTTTCAGGGAGCAATAATCGGCTATAATAGCCTTAGAAAACGTATAAGATAACCGGAAAAAAGTGAGCAATAAATCGGCTATAATAGCCTTAGAAAACGCATAAGATAACCAGTAAAAAGTCCTTCAAAATCAGCCGAAAATTGGAAAAAACCCTGATGGTTAGTCCATGATTTTGGTAAAAACTAGCAAAAAATAACGTCTTCAAAATAGGGTGTCAATCCACTCAGAACTGTTCAGGGAGCAATAACCGGCTATAATAGCCTTACAAACGCATAAGATAACCGGAAAAAAGTCCTTCAAAATCAGCCGAAAATTGGAAAAAACCCTGATGGTTAGTCCATGATTTTGGTAAAAACTAGCCAAAAATAACGTCTTCGAAATAGGCTGTCAATCCACTCAGAACTGTTCAGGGAGCAATAACTGGCTATAATAGCCTTAGAAAACGCATAAGATAACCGGAAAAAAAGTCCTTCAAAATCAGCCGAAAATTGGAAAAAACCCTGATGGTTAGTCCATGATTTTGGTAAAAACTAGCCAAAAAAAACGTCTTAGAAATAGGCTGTCAATCAACTCAGAACTGTTTCAGGGAGCAATAATCGGCTATAATAGCCTTAGAAAACGTATAAGATAACCGGAAAAAAGTCCTTCAAAATCAGCCGAAAATTGGAAAAAACCCTGATGGTTAGTCCATGATTTTGGTAAAAACTAGCCAAAAACAACGTCTTCGAAATAGGCTGTCAATCCACTCAGAACTGTTCAGGGAGCAATAACCAGCTATAATAGCCTTAGAAAACGCATAAGATAACCGGAAAAAAGTCCTTCAAAATCAGCCGAGAATTGGAAAAAACCCTGATGGTTAGTCCATGATTTTGGTAAAAACTAGCCAAAAAAACGTCTTAGAAATAGGGTGTCAATCCACTCAGAACTGTTCAGGGAGCAATAATCGGCTATAATAGCCTTAGAAAACGCATAAGATAACCGGAAAAAAGTCCTTCAAAATCAGCCGACCATTGGAAAAACCCTGATGGTTAGTCCATGATATTGGTAAAAACTAGCCAAAAATAACGACTTCGAAATAGGCTATCAATCCACTCAGAACTGTTCAGGGAGCAATAATCGGCTATAATAGCCTTAGAAAACGCATAAGATAACCGGAAAAAAGTCCTCCGAATCAGGCGAAAATTGGAAAAAACCCTGATGTTTAGTCAATGATTTTGGTAAAAACTAGCCAAAAATAACGTCTTCGAAATAGGCTGTCAATCCACTCAGAACTGTTCAGGGAAATAATCGGCTATAATAGCCTTAAAAAACGCAAAAGATAACTGGAAAAAAGTCCTTCAAAATCAGCCAGAAAATTGGAAAAAACCCTGATGGTTAGTCCATGATTTTGGTAAAAACTAGCCAAAAATAACGTCTTCGAAATAGGCTGTCAATCCACTCAGAACTGTTCAGGGAGCAATAATCGGCTATAATAGCCTTAGAAAACGCATAAGAAAACCGGAAAAAAGTCCTTCAAAATCAGCCGAAAATTGGAAAAAACCCTGATGGTTAGTCCATGATATTGGTAAAAACTAGCCAAAAATAACGTATTCGAAATAGGCTGTCAATCCACTCAGAACTGTTCAGGGAGCAATAATCGGCTATAATAGCCTTAGAAAACGCATAAGATAACCGCAAAAAAGTCCTCCAAATCAGCCGAAAATTGGAAAAGACCCTGATGTTTAGTCCATGATTTTGGTAAAAACTAGCCAAAAATAACGTCTTCGAAATAGGGTGTCAATCCACTCAGAACTGTTCAGGGAGAAATGACCGGCTACAATAGCCTTAGAAAACGCATAAGATAACCGAAAAAAAGTCCTTCAAAATCAGCCGAAAATTAGAAAAAAGCCTGATGGTTAGTCCATGATTTTGGTAAAAACTAGCCAAAAATAACGTCTTCGAAATAGGGTGTCAATCCACTCAGAACTGTTTCAGGTAGCAATAATCGGCTATAATAGCCTTAGAAAACGCATAAGATAACCGAAAAAAAAGTCCTTCAAAATCAGCCGACAATTGGAAAAAACCCTGATGGTTAGTCCATGATTTTGGTAAAAACTAGCCAAAAAAAAACGTCTTAGAAATAGGGTGTTAATCCACTTAGAACTGTTCAAGGAGCAATAACCGGCTATAATAGCCTTAGAAAACGCATAAGATAACCGGAAAAAAGTCCTTCAAAATCAGCCGAAAATTGGAAAAAACCCTGATGGTTAGTCCATGATTTTGGTAAAAACTAGCCAAAAATAACGTCTTAGAAATAGGGTGTCAATCCATTCAGAACTGTTCAGGGAGCAATAACCGGCTATAATAGCCTTAGACAACGCATAAGATAACCGGAAAAAAGTCCTTCAAAATCAGCCGAAAATTGGAAAGAACCCTGATGGTTAGTCCATGATTTTGGTAAAAACTAGCCAAAAATAACGTCTTCGAAATAGGGTGTTAATCCACTTAGAAACTGTTCAAGGAGCAATAACCGGCTATAATAGCCTTAGAAAACGCATAAGATAACCGGAAAAAAGTCCTTCAAAATCAGCCGAAAATTTGAAAAAACCCTGATGGTTAGTCCATGATTTTGGTAAAAACTAGCCGAAAATAACGTCTTAGAAATAGGGTGTCAATCCATTCAGAACTGTTCAGGGAGCAATAACCGGCTATAATAGCCTTAGAAAACGCATAAGATAACCGGAAAAAAGTCCTTCAAAATCAGCCGAAAATTGGAAAGAACCCTGATGGTTAGTCCATGATTTTGGTAAAAACTAGCCAAAAATAACGTCTTCGAAATAGGGTTTCAATTCACTCAGAACTGTTCAGGGAGCAATGACCGGCTATAATAGCCTTAGAAAACGCATAAGATAACCGGAAAAAAAGTCCTTCAAAATCAGCCGACAATTGGAAAAAACCCTGATGGTTAGTCCATGATTTTGGTAAAAACTAGGCAAAAAAAACGTCTTAGAAATAGGGTGTCAATCCACTCAGAACTGTTCAGGGAGCAATATCCGGCTATAATAGCCTTAGAAAACGCATAAGATAACCGGAAAAAAGTTCTTCAAAATCAGCCGAGAATTGGAAAAAACCCTGATGGTTAGTCCATGATTTTGGTAAAAACTAGCCAAAAATAACATCTTCGAAATAGGGTTTCAATCCACTCAGAACTGTTCAGGGAGCAATGACCGGCTATAATAGCCTTAGAAAACGCATAAGATAACCGAAAAAAAGTCCTTCAAAATCAGCCGAAAATTAGAAAAAAGCCTGATGGTTAGTCCATGATTTTGGTAAAAACTAGCCAAAAATAACGTCTTCGAAAAAGGGTGCCAATCCACTCAGAACTGTTCAGGGAGCAATAATCGGCTATAATAGCCTTAGAAAACGCATAAGATAACCGGAAAAAAGTCCTTCAAAATCAGCCGACAATTGGAAAAAACCCTGATGGTTAGTCCATGATTTTGGTAAAAACTAGCCAAAAAAAACGTCTTACAAATAGGGTGTTAATCCACTCAGAACTGTTCAAGGAGCAATAACCGGCTATAATAGCCTTAGAAAACGCATAAGATAACCGGAAAAAAGTCCTTCAAAATCAGCCGAAAATTGGAAAAAACCCTGATGGATAGTCCATGATTTTGGTAAAAACTAGCCAAAAATAACGTCTTAGAAATAGGGTGTCAATCCATTCAGAACTGTTCAAGGAGCAATAACCGGCTATAATAGCCTTAGAAAACGCATAAGATAACCGGAAAAAAGTCCTTCAAAATCAGCCGAAAATTGGAAAGAACCCTGATGGTTAGTCCGTGATTTTGGTAAAAACTAGCCAAAAATAACTTCTTCGAAATAGGGTTTCAATCCACTCAGAACTGTTCAGGGAGCAATGACCGGCTATAATAGCCTTAGAAAACGCATAAAATAACCGGAAAAAAAGTCCTTCAAAATCAGCCGACAATTGGAAAAAACCCTGATGGTTAGTCCATGATATTGGTAAAAACTAGCCAAAAATAACGTCTTCGAAATAGGCTGTCAATCCACTCAGAACTGTTCAGGGAGCAATAATCGGCTATAATAGCCTTAGAAAACGCATAAGATAACCGCAAAAAAGTCCTCCAAATCAGCCGAAAATTGGAAAAGACCCTGATGTTTAGTCCATGATTTTGGTAAAAACTAGCCAAAAATAACGTCTTCGAAATAGGGTGTCAATCCACTCAGAACTGTTCAGGGAGAGATGACCGGCTACAATAGCCTTAGAAAACGCATAAGATAACCGAAAAAAAGTCCTTCAAAATCAGCCGAAAATTAGAAAAAAGCCTGATGGTTAGTCCATGATTTTGGTAAAAACTAGCCAAAAATAACGTCTTCGAAATAGGGTGTCCATCCACTCAGAACTGTTTCAGGTAGCAATAATCGGCTATAATAGCCTTAGAAAACGCATAAGATAACCGAAAAAAAGTCCTTCAAAATCAGCCGAAAATTGGAAAAAACCCTGATGGTTAGTCCATGATTTTGGTAAAAACTAGCCAAAAAAAACGTCTTAGAAATAGGGTGTTAATCCACTCAGAACTGTTCAAGGAGCAATAACCGGCTATAATAGCCTTAGAAAACGCATAAGATAACCGGAAAAAAGTCCTTCAAAATCAGCCGAAAATTGGAAAAAACCCTGATGGTTAGTCCATGATTTTGGTAAAAACTAGCCAAAAATAACGTCTTAGAAATAGGGTGTCAATCCATTCAGAACTGTTCAAGGAGCAATAACCGGCTATAATAGCCTTAGAAAACGCATAAGATAACCGGAAAAAAGTCCTTCAAAATCAGTCGAAAATTGGAAAGAACCCTGATGGTTAGTCCATGATTTTGGTAAAAACTAGCCAAAAATAACGTCTTCGAAATAGGGTTTCAATCCACTCAGAACTGTTCAGGGAGCAATGACCGGCTATAATAGCCTTAGAAAACGCATAAGATAACCGGAAAAAAAGTCCTTCAAAATCAGCCGACAATTGGAAAAAACCCTGATGGTTAGTCCATGATTTTGGTAAAAACTAGGCAAAAAAAACGTCTTAGAAATAGGGTGTCAATCCACTCAGAACTGTTCAGGGAGCAATAACCGGCTATAATAGCCTTAGAAAACGCATAAGATAACCGGAAAAAAAACCTTCAAAATCAGCCGAAAATTGGAAAAAACCCTGATGGTTAGTCCATGATTTTGGTAAAAACTAGCCAAAAATAACGACTTCGAAATAGGCTGTCAATCCACTCAGAACTGTTCAGGGAGCAATGACCGGCTATAATAGCCTTAGAAAACGCATAAGATAACCGAAAAAAAGTCCTTCAAAATCAGCCGAAAATTAGAAAAAAGCCTGATGGTTAGTCCATGATTTTGGTAAAAACTAGCTAAAAATAACGTCTTCGAAATAGGGTGCCAATCCACTAAGAACTGTTCAGGGAGCAATAATCGGCTATAATAGCCTTAGAAAACGCATAAGATAACCGGAAAAAAGTCCTTCAAAATCAGCCGACCATTGGAAAAAACGCTGATGGTTAGTCCATGATTTTGGTAAAAACTAGCCAAAAATAACGTCTTCGAAATAGGCTGTCAATCCACTCAGAACTGTTCAGGGAGCAATAACCGGCTATAATAGCCTTAGAAAATGCATAAGAAAACCGGACAAAAGTCCTTCAAAATCAGCCGAAAATTAGAAAAAACCCTGATTGTTAGTGTACCATTTACGTAGTAAATGAGCTTTAACGTCAAGGCAAGTGATCTTTGATCTGTTCCCTTGCACACACTCCTAGCATTACTCCATCCCTATCCCCAGTCCCCTCTAGATATAAGCACAATACTCACAGCCCTCGCCCTCTCGAAGATTTACACCGATCACAAGACTCAGCGTAAGATCTCGCTACTCCTCCTTTCTCGTGCACGATCGTTGGAGTACACTAAGAGATATAGAAATTCTCTTTCTTTACATCTCGAATTCGCTGCAGTCTCGTCGAAGTAGGAGGGATGCCTCAGGTGACTACAATTACTTATAAACTAGTCTTGTTTTTTGAGTTTGACTGCCTACAAATTTCTTGCAAGAAGCAAGATGAACACCCATGAAAGTTTGGTAACATGATATGGGCTTATTTCTGTACGCACGCGATCTGACAGAATGCACACAGTGGACAGGACAATTCACTGGACTATTGATGCATGATATTGGAGTTCTAATCAACAAATGGAGTCCTGGCCTCCCGCGTATCTGTCCAAGAATTAGTAGAACCTAGTAACGTCCTTGGTTACGTCCAGGATTTGGAACAAAAACTTCAGCAAGTCACCAACGCGGAGTTTGGATTTCGGAGCATCGTCACGCAACTCAGCTCTGTGGTATACGGGCACCCCTTACAGCTTGACTGGCACCCCTTTGTCAATTCGATCGCTGCATGAAACCTGAGAATCAAGAATTGTCTAACATGATAAACATGATGAAAGGCAATTTGAAAGTCAAGATGGCAAACAAACACGAACACTGTATCAACATTTGCTGCAATAACCAAGGAAAAGTTAACAAAAAGCAGTTGCTGTGAAACACAAGAGCTGTATATATATGAGATGAATGCCTGAACATTTTCCTGCTTGATAATCAATGGTCATAGTAATGAAAGGGCTATTGTGAACTTTCCTCGCTGATAAATGGTCTCATGCTCATCAGTTTTATGTAAAGATGAACTGACGCTGTCCCCAACACCAGACTTACTTCACAACAACAACAACAACAAAATTTTCTGCTGAGATCTCTCTCCTTGTCTAGCACATTTGGCACAAACAGATACAGTGTAAGTAAGATTTAAGCCCATCTGGTTTTTTCTTAGTTAATCGAACCAAATCAATTTACTTGAACATCAATCTTATAATTCATGATCTTAAGTATACAGCAGCTACCTCCCATACTACAAGGAAGGAACCAATTGTGAATTTACAATTATGTGGTCGAGAACAATGGCATGAACCATAGGGATTTTGAGTCCTGTACCCCTCAGAATGCATTTGTTTAAAGTTGGACCAAATATTAAACTTTTTTCTTTATTTTATTTCATGTTGCATTGCCTTGGTCCCATCAACCATCAAAACCGCAATTATCATCAGATTGCTCTACGTATTGAAGGATGTCTTCACACGGCTGTATTCAGAGCATTGGCAGCAGTGTAAGTACATGATCATAACCATAATCATAATAATACCAATAGCTTGCTACACTGCATACAGCTACAGGAGTGTTATACAAAATTTATCAAAATAGCTAAAAATGGCTTTAAAACTTAGCATTACTAGCAAACCAAACATACAGGTTTTATTTGCAATTCCATCATGCAAAGGTTTATCTATGTCCACCAAAAAAAAAAAAATTCATATGAGCTTAGCAAACAACTATCTAAATCACTTCTCTCAAGCAAGCAAGAACCACCCCTTTTTCCCACAGCATCCTCTTTCTAATACTCTTGTTGGTATTTAAATTTGCATTACAATGTTCTTTTCATCCAACACCTCAAATTTAAAAATTTTCTTTGGATTTATTTCACTTCTCAATGCCTTGGTTTCACCCAACATACCAAAATGAAGCCCTATATACTCATCAAATGGCCCCAAAGCAAAGTGAAGCTCCTTCCCAGCCGTATTCAGAGAATCTAAGCAGTACCCCTGGCGTCACAAGAAAACCTCTTCCACTTTCATGTTATATTCAATATTGTCTATTTCTCTCCAAAGATATCTGCTTACCCAGGCTCTTACGTTTAGTACAAAAAAAAAATTACATTATTATTTGTCCCATGGTTGTACTTTACTCTGATATATTGTCTTTCTGTATTCTATTGTATGTCCTTCGCGAGTTACATCGTCAACCAAGTAAATACGAATGGAATCCACCCGGCAGTTGAAACACAGAATGCAGCTTCTGGCCTCTTAAAGAAAGTTGTCTTCTGGCAACATAGAAAGTAGCTAGTTCAGTAGCAAAGTCGCACAATAAGGAGTATTATTAAAGTAGCTTGTTAAGAAAGAAAGAAGTGAATGTTTGGGTGAAAACAAAGCAAAAGTATTTGTTCAGATGATTGATCGTATGCAAATATCTCGCCTCTGTTGTATTTAGCAAATATAACTCAAACGAGGCAATATTGAATACCAAAGAACTTAACCAGTACTCGTTCAATGCAATTGAGAAGTTTAAGAGAAATGAGGCTTAGAAGTGAAGGATCGAATGAATATGAAAAATATTGTTTAAAGTATATGGTTTAAGAGAAATGAGGTTTAGAAGTGAGGGATCGAATGAAAACGAAAATTAAAAGTATGGTTTAAAGTATATGGTTTAAGAGAAATGATGTTAAGAAGTGAAGTATCAAATGAAAACGAAAATGAAATGTAGTGTTTAAAGTATATGGTTTAAGAGAAATGATGGTAAGAAGTGAAGTATCGAATGAAAACGAAAATGAAAAGTATTGTTTAAAGTATATGGTTTAAGAGAAATGATGGTAAAAAGTGAAGTATCGAATGAAAACGAAAATGAAAAGTATGGTTGAAGAGAAATGATGGTAAGAAGCGAAGTATCGAATGAAAACGAAAATGAAAAGTATTGTTCAAAGTATATGGTTTAAGAGAAATGATGGTAAGAAGTGAAGTATCAAATGAAAACAAAAATGAAAAGTATTGTTCAAAGTATATGGTTGAAGAGAAATGATGGTAAGAAGTGAAGTATCGAATGAAAACGAAATGAAAAGTATGGTTGAAGAGAAATGATGTTAAGAAGTGAAGTATCGAATGAAAACGAAAATGAAAAGTATTGTTTAAAGTATATGGTTTAAGAGAAATTGAGATTTAAAAGTGAAGGATCGAATGAAAACGTTATGAAAAGTATGGTTTATAGTATATGGTTTAAGAGAAATGATGGTAAGAAGTGAAGTACCGAATGAAAACGTTATGAAAAGTATTGTTTAAAGTATATGGTTTAAGAGAAATTGAGATTTAAAAGTGAAGGATCGAATGAAAACGTTATGAAAAGTATGGTTTATAGTATATGGTTTAAGAGAAATGAGGTTTAAAAGTGAAGGATCGAATGAAAACGTTATGAAAAGTATTGTTTAAAGTATATGGTTTAAGAGAAATTGAGATTTAGAAGTGAAGGATCGAATGAAAACGTTATGAAAAGTATGGTTTATAGTATATGGTTTAAGAGAAATGAGGTTTAAAAGTGAAGGATCGAATGAAAACGTTATGAAAAGTATTGTTTAAAGTATATGGTTTAAGAGAAATTGAGATTTAGAAGTGAAGGATCGAATGAAAACGTTATGAAAAGTATGGTTTAAAGTATATGGTCTAAGAGGTTTTGAAGTAAAGATCGAATGACATGCAAACATAAAGTATTTGTTTTAATTCCAGTAGGTGACTTTTGGCCTAGGTTAAATTTGATTCCATGTTAGCCTCAGCTATGTCCTCCCCCTTTCTATTTCCCCCTTCCATTGGTACCCGTTCCTGTCCAGGTGGGTGGGATGGGGCGCATCAGTTATTTTGGCGTTACTTTGGCGGTTGGTCACCATTTTAATGGTGACAGGTCATCTAAATAAATAGGAATGAATCCCTTTCAACCCAAAGTATTCATAAGTTGTATTTAGTGTTAATTGCTGTTAATGATGGAACACGTGATTAATGTATTTTGTAGAGTTGTGTATATCAAAAGCGAGCTCCTAATTATCTTTCATGTCTCTGCTATAGTTAGTATAGCCCAAACGAGACAATACCTAACAAAGACTGTGTATATTGTTGTTGGTTATCAGAACAATATGATTTGGAAGTATATTTTCATGATGCGACCCCCATTTCACGCCAACCTGTGTGCCTTTCTTTGTGTTGGTCCTGCACTTGCCACCAGATGTTAATCCATGATTTTGGTAAAAACTAGCCAAAAATAACGTCTTCGAAATTGGCTGTCAATCCACTCAGAACTGTTCAGGGAGCAATAACCGGCTATAATAGCCTTAGAAAACGCATAAGATAACCGGAAAAAAGTCCTTCAAAATCAGCCGAAAAATGCAAAAAACCCTGATGGTTAGTCCATGATTTGGGTAAAAACTAGCCAAAAATAGCGTCTTCGAAATAGGGTGTCAATCCACTCAGAACTGTTCAGGGAGCAATAATCGGCTATAATAGCCTTACAAACGCATAAGATAACCGAAAAAAAGTCCTTCAAAATCAGCCGAAAATTAGAAAAAACCCTGATGGTTAGTCCATGATTTGGGTAAAAACTAGCTAAAAATAAAGTCTTCGAAATAGGGTGTCAATCCACTCAGAACAGTTCAGGGAGCAATAATTGGCTATAATAGCCTAAGAAAACGCATAAGATAACCGGAAAAAAGTCCTTCATAATCAGCCGAAAATTGGAAAAAACCCTGATGGTTAGTCCATGATTTTGGTAAAAACTAGCCAAAAATAACGTCTTCGAAATTGGCTGTCAATCCACTCAGAACTGTTCAGGGAGCAATAATCGGCTATAATAGCCTTACAAAACGCATAAGATAACTGGAAAAAAGTCCTTCAAAATCAGCCGACAATTGGAAAAAACCCTGATGGTTAGTCCATGATTTTGGTAAAAACTAGCTAAAAATAACGTCTTAGAAATAGGGTGTCAATCCACACTCAGAACTGTTCAGGGAGCAATAACCGGCTATAATAGCCTTAGAAAACGCATAAGATAACCGGAAAAAAGTCCTTCAAAATCAGCCGAAAAATGCAAAAAACCCTGATGGTTAGTCCATGATTTGGGTAAAAACTAGCCAAAAATAGCGTCTTCGAAATAGGGTGTCAATCCACTCAGAACTGTTCAGGGAGCAATAATCGGCTATAATAGCCTTACAAACGCATAAGATAACCGAAAAAAAGTCCTTCAAAATCAGCCGAAAATTAGAAAAAACCCTGATGGTTAGTCCATGATTTGGGTAAAAACTAGCTAAAAATAAAGTCTTCGAAATAGGGTGTCAATCCACTCAGAACAGTTCAGGGAGCAATAATTGGCTATAATAGCCTAAGAAAACGCATAAGATAACCGGAAAAAAGTCCTTCATAATCAGCCGAAAATTGGAAAAAACCCTGATGGTTAGTCCATGATTTTGGTAAAAACTAGCTAAAAATAACGTCTTCGAAATTGGCTGTCAATCCACTCAGAACTGTTCAGGGAGCAATAATCGGCTATAATAGCCTTACAAAACGCATAAGATAACTGGAAAAAAGTCCTTCAAAATCAGCCGACAATTGGAAAAAACCCTGATGGTTAGTCCATGATTTTGGTAAAAACTAGCTAAAAATAACGTCTTAGAAATAGGGTGTCAATCCACACTCAGAACTGTTCAGGGAGCAATAACCGGCTATAATAGCCTTAGAAAACGCATAAGATAACCGGAAAAAAGTCCTTCAAAATTAGCCGAAAATTGGAAAAAACCCTGATGGTTAGTCCATGATTTTGGTAAAAACTAACCAAAAATAAATTCTTCTAAATATGCTTTCAATTTACTCAGGTCAGTTTAGGGAGAAATAATCGGCTATAATAGCCTTAGAAAACGCATAAGATAACCGGGAAAAAGTCCTTCAAAATCAGCCGAAAATTGGAAAAACCCTGATGGTTAGTCCATGATTTTGGTAAAAACTAGCCAAAAATTAGGTGAATCTAGGGTTAGGGAAGGTTTTTGGCAATTTAAGTTGGATAGTTTTGCACCTAAGGGGCTTAATGTCAGACTGGTAGATTCTTAATCGAACAATAACGTCTCTTGTCTTTTCTTTTTGTTAGCAAGTGTTGCTCGTTTTGATTTTTGGTTTCTGTGTCTTTTTGCTCCCATTCTCTTTGTGTATTTACCGCGGCTCTTTAAAGAACGCGGTGCCATCTATTATTTCTTTATAACCCCGCTTTTCCATTGTGTAGCGTTCTCATTGTTTTTTTCTTTTGTGTTTAGCTTTATTTTCATTTCTGAGGTGTTACAGCGGCATTTCCCAATCCAATTTCCAAATTCTCAACCTTTCCTCACTTTTTCTGCACTTGTTAACTTCTCTTTGTTTTCTCAGCCCAACCTTTGTTTTATTTTTAGATTAACCTTTATTGTATTAAGTAGGTCCTTATTTAGGTTTATCTTATTGTAACCCTGTGCTTTGTAAATTAGGTTTTTAAGTGAGTCCCCAAATCATTGCAAGAACAGTTACTGATGAAGATTTTATCGAAACGTTTAAGACAAGCATGGTTTATTTTTTGAATTTTTCTAGTAAAAGAATCACTTTCACAGACAACATGAATTCACTTTTGTATGAGAGTAACTTTTGAGCGAAATCTTTGCTGGTTTTGATTAAGACGGGAAAGTTTTTCTTCACAGCAAAATAAATTGCTTGTTTTGCGAAAGTTAATTCAAAATATTTCGGATTTTTTGAACTTCCGAAATGTTCTTTCCTTGAAGAATGAACTTTGTCAAAAGCTTCCAACCATCAGAAAACCACCACCAATGCTGAACAACATGCGAAATTTGAGGAAAAATACAAAAATCTTTGAAAGCCCTTACCTACCGAATTAACCTAACTAGTGACTATTGAAGGGCCCCCTGAGAAGTTTCTGAGACGCAGGGGCAAAGTTGCAATAAGAGGTCCCTGTTTTCAATAACGCTCGTAGATTGTGATAAAGCAAGCACCTAACTATGAAGTCTTGTCCTCTGCAGACCTTTGAGTGGTATTGCTTCTCTGTAGCCTTGGGTCTTTGTCCTCCTGCTCTTTCCTCTCAGCTGCCTGACAACTAAACACACGTGCTGTACTGAGAGTCACTAGACAGTCTCCTATGCTCGTTACTTTCCGTTTTATCCTTATTGTTATTGATAAAAGCCTCACTCGGAGCAGAAGCAGCACAAACCGGATTCAAGTGATTCTGAGATGAGTTCAAATATTCATGTTCCTCGCACACCGATATCTCCCTGCTCTCTGAGCTGACTGCCGTTCGTACATCTTTAGCTCTGGCGTCAACATCTGAAGGCTTCTCGCTTCGGTGAAATGAAATCCGATCATAAACTCTCCAGTTCCTATTTGCTGTGAATGCTGCCTTCCAGAAGAGCTTGATGTAAATCGTGAATCCGGCGCAGTAGACGAGACTTAGAATGGATAGGATGCATGCAATGTACAGTGCAACGCAAGTAGGGGTGATGCATTTTTCGGTGACAGCCACAGAGAATGCGATGCCAGACGTGCAAAACGTTGCCAATGCGTAAATCACATAGAAATAGAACACAAAGTTGTAACTGCCCTTTGGAATCTTCCACTGAAAAAGAAGTGATTCTCACATATATTCGAGCATATAGTCATTTTTAAGTAATACTAGCGTACACTTTGCAGCTTGCATCAACCGGCCTTACCATAACAGTTACCCTAACGCTAACCCTAAAGGTAACCAAACCGTACATGCTATTTTTTATAAAGAACCTTCAATAAGGAACCTACACGTCGAAGGTCGAAAAACTTAAGGAACTTTTACTACTAAAGGTAAAATCACTTCTCTAAAGAACTTTATAATTTTGCATATATTCATTTGAAGTAGATATGCAACTTCTCTAATGACTATGTCACTAACTTTTACGTTTTATAGGCCTAGCCTAAGCTTCTTTGTGTTATAATATGTTTCATGTTTCCTTATCACGAGGTTATTGCAAAATGTTGAATTTTAATGCTTTTCTTGCGTTGATACATATTCCTATCTACTAAGTAAACACTTAAAATTAAGGAACTACTAAGGAACTTTTAGAACTACTAAGTGGTCAAAAGAGGACTCAAAATAAGGAACTTAAAGAACTAGGTCCTGAGCTAGGTTCTTTATAAAAAAAAGCGTGTATCCTAACTCTAAAAGTAACACTATTTATTACCTTAATCCTAAACCATAATATTCAAATTTGAAAGGTTTGCCCTTATGCAACTTACCTTGCGCATGGGTTTACAACCAGTCGACTTTATGTTAACTTTTGACAAACAAATCTCGCATCTTTTTCGTCTTGTTTTATGGAACCACGTCAAGAGGCAAGTTTCGTGAATGAACTTTGTGGAGCCATCACATTGACACGGGGCCACCAAAGGTTCATTTCCGCTATCTAGACAGATACGGCACATGGGCTGGCCTGTAGTGATAACTGTCTCAGGAATACTCTGAGCATCCATGATCGTCGCATCGTCAGTATTTGTAAATTTCTCAGCAAGGCTATCAGATGAAAGCGCCTCCGTGTCCTGTACTTCCCACGTTTCATTATTGGTGATTCTGTATGTTATCTCATTTCCTTTGATGCTTAAAGATTTCAGTGGGAGTCTGTAACCTCTACTGCATGAGCTGCAACTAGTTTCGTTTACGTGGTTTTGTCCCACGGTTTCATTCTCATCGGCTCTCATCTTCCATGAAGTTTTGAATAACAGCTGAGTATATGTTTACCTACAAAAACAAAATGCATTTTTATCATGGTTCGGTAAAATGATTCCAAGTTTTCATTTGACATGTTATGGAATTTTCAAGATAACAAAGAGCTCCTTGCTGAGGCAATGTTTTCATACATAATACCAATCAAAATTTCAACTTGAACAAAAACAACCACCGTTTGCTCAGGTAGGGTCAGCTCACTTCCATCCAACACTTACAGATAAAAAACGTGCCTTAAATCATGGCCTGTCTGGGAAGAGACAATAAAACTTTCAGAAGAATAATTCCGAGAGTGGTTTCTGTGCACAGTCTTTCATTCATTATTCATTTCATTCAAAAAAGGGACATGAATATATTCAAAAAACAACAATTTATTGTCTTGTTTATCAATATTTGGCCAACAGATACCAAACACGAAACTGGATCGGAAGATAGACTGCAATAAACCTTTTCTACATTCATTAGTGGCCCTAGAGGGGGCAAGAAAGGGGCCAATGCCCCCTGTCCCCTGTCGGAGGAGGCTAGCCTTCTGTTGGAAAATAGATGATTCTAGATTTTCTTTGTCTCAAAGCAAATTTTTAGTTTTTTCATAACATATGGCCCCAACGTCACAGCTTCTAGCCAGTGGTGTAGATAGGAAGTTTTATAGGGGGGCGTTCGGGGGGGGGGGGTATCTTAATAAAGATATGGTAGCCGGAATGTGCCATTTTCTAGTGGTGCCTTTTTATGATCAAATATGGAATTATTGGTGTACATTTTCATATAATAGTTGGTTGTACCCGGAATTATGGGTATGAATTTAGAGAAAAAAAGAAGACAAGAGAAATGTGGTGATCGTAAATCAACCCGAAGAAGAAGAATGACACATTATTAACACTGATATGTGGTATGAGACTTTTATTTAGAAATATTTTGTCTTATTCAGATACAATTAATTATGTGGTGTTACTGAAATTTTGTTTCTTTTACATATTCCGTGACAAAGAATTATGGTCCTTTTTTCAATTTACGACACGGAATTATGGCCCTAATTTTTTTCCAAAATGGCACATCCCTATCACTAAAACCCTAAGATATCCCCCCCGGACGAGAACATCAGACTTTCCAACAAAAATTTGATAAGCATTTTTATTTCTTCAAGAATGCATACTAATACAGGGATATGACAAAAAGACATAAGCTACTAGAGCTGAATATAAACAGGAGACAAATTCTTGTGATTACTAAATTAAGTTAAGTGTCAAAATCATAGATATTTAAATTTTTTTGGGCTTTTCCTTTTAAAAGGGTGATTATGAATCTCTCGAATTAATGTTAATTACAGTTTCTCTATTGATCGAGATGCAAGCAAGATTAGAAAGTTGGTCCTTAGACAATGTACTTCTCAAATCTCAAGTACTTTTTTGCTCGCTTCAAACAACTAATTGCTCTTTGATCATGGGCTGAATAATACTGGAAGAGTAAGGGCTACTTGCCACAACGTCGCTACACTCTCGGAATGAGATTTAATTTCTGCTGGAACTGAAGGAAATCTTTGCGATCTCTTGGAAATGTTTCCCCTTAATCGAATTCGCAAGTATTCATCGAAACATGAAAGATTTTCATATTCTCAAGACACTGGGTCTTTAGAGGACAGATCTTTTTTGTGAAATTTCATTGGGATTTTACTATCACTTAGATACTAGGAATAGATATCTATATTATTTTCCGACAAGATCAGTAATATTCCGAAAAAACGGCTGTTTAGGTCTACGAGGGGTTTTGGCCCCCTGACCCCCTTTATCTACGCCACTGCTTCTAGCCCCTTGTTGGAGGAAACCTAGTCCCACTGCTGCCTACATTTCAAATGCCACCAAGTTCAAATGCAATGCTCAGGATAAACAGGGTATAGTTACAATACATATATAACTATTACGATACCACGAGGAGAAATAACCAATTCTACCTTGTGGCCATTACAGAACTACATACACATAAAATGTAAATTAAAGATAGAAGAAGGAAAAAATAACAGTATGATTTTTTTCTATCAAAAAGACAAGATAATTATGGTTGTTGAGTGACTTTTAGACGATTTTATTTTCCAATCAAAACGACCAGTATCGTGAATAAACCGCAGAGTTAGTAGGGTTATTTGTTTATTAAGATAATCAGGAAGATTTTTATCACCGTAAAGCAATATCTGTACTAAAACGTCGTTTGGAAGATTGTTATATTCAAGTGGTCGTAATATATCAAAAACTCCAGCAAGAAGATCTCTTCGTGCCTTATCAAAAGAAGGGCAAAGCATTAAAAGGTCTTCTACATCCTCGATGCCATCATTGGTTTCACACCTCTGATTCAGAGTATCTCTGAAATTGTGGTAGAATTTATAACAATTTAGTTTACTAAAACCGACTCTAAGTTGTGAAAGGTAGCATAATTCTATCGGGTCGTGAATCTTAAAGACAGATTTTGGCATGCAACAAATTTTGGATAGCAGTTTGGTCTTAAAAACAGAAATGGAAGGCAAAAGTCTTGTTTCTTGGTTGAGATTGTCCCAATCAGACAAGCAATTGGGATAAAAGCTAGATTGTAATTTTTCTGTCCTTGCCCTTACCTGCCCGATTACATCCTGATTGCAAAGAGAATATCGAGATTGTCGTAGTGGTGGAATCAGACTTTTGGTATATTCAGGAGTTAGGTCATTTAAGAATTCTCTCAAGGTACGTCTCCCTGCCTCTGTCACAGCTCGAACAGCAGAATATTGAGTAGACTCTAACTTCTCCATGAGATTTGGTACGGTTTTGATTCCACTAAATTCCCATACTTTTGCAGGTAAGTGATAAATAGCATCGCTGTAGTCCAGATTTGGTCTCACATAGAGTTTGTACATTTAATTTAATGTATCTCTAGGGAGGTAGTTTGAAAAATATTTGAGCAGACCTATTCCCTTCTGTGATTTGGTGATAGCTGCATTAACATGAGCAGAAAATGACAGTTTAGCATCAAGTACAAGTCCAAGGTGTTTATGTTCATCTGCTTTCCTAACAGATGTTTCGTTGAAAAGAATTTCTGAATGATCAATTTTATTTCTTTTTGTTGAAAAAATCAATTCAACAGCTTGTTTTGAGAGTCAGGACTAAATGACATCTTGCAGTCATGAGCCCATCAACTTTTTAACCCTAAATCATGATTCATGTCATTAGCAGCTGTAACGGAGTTTTGCACAACCGTAAATAACAATGGATCATCAGCAAATAGTTTTACATTTCATTTCAAATTTTCAGTGAGGTCATTTATATACACGAGAAAGAACAGTGGTCCCAAAATAGAGCCCTGTTGCACCCCAGCTGTGACATCTCCGAGTCGAAACATTTCCCATCCAAAACTGCTGGCAGTTCTCAATCCTCAAGAAAGCTTTGGATCAGGAAAAGTAGTTGCCCCGACACCCCCACATATCTTTAATTTGTAAACTAGCCTTTCATGCCACACTGTCAAAGGCTTTAGATATATCAAGGAAAAAAGAGCGCACATCCAGCAGGGGATTATAATCGAATGCTTTGTAAATCGTATGTGTTATCGAGATTAGCTGGTTAATTGTTGGTCATCTGGACGGAAACTTGATTGATTTGGATTTAGTACCTCATGCGAGCTGAGGTGTGAATATTGTGAATTATATATTGGTTTTTCCAGGATTTTTCCAAAAATAGGAAGAAGAGAGATAAGACGGTTGTTTTTTCAATTTTTTTTTCATTCTTTTATGGACAGGTTCAACATTTGCATGATTTTATATCTGTGGAAAGATGCCACAGCTCAAAACATTTGCGAATATTATTCTAACTGGGGTAATTTCGAACAATGTTCTATTTCTTACTTAAGAAAGCAAAAAGCATATGTTGCTTAAATAAATATCTGGAGCAAATTGCTGGAGCAATTAATGACACCATTGAAACTCAGCAAAAAACTCAACAATTTTGTTTAAAATACAGGCAAAAAGAAGCAATTCAACCAGCATTGTAAGTTCTTGTCCGTCACAGACTCTGCAGAATCAAACTTTTCCTGCCAGCTTGTTGATGTTATTGATCAATTTTTATAACTTTAGTTTATGGATTCTTGAGTGAGCCAAAATGACATCAAATGTTTCTAGCGATTGTTTACTTTGTAAAAAAAGGAAAGATATTTACACTGCCCCAAATTACCCCGGGGTATTCCAAATATTCCTTGTCCCAAATTACGCTGGTTTACAGTACTTGCTAAATGCATCTTGCCTAGCGTCGGTCATCGATGACGCAGCGTCGGTCATCGATGACGCAGAGTCGATCATTGATGGTGAATAGGCCTAGCCAAGGCACAATTCGGCTAATCTTATTTTTTATAAAAGAGGTACAACTTAACTAAAGTTTCGAGAAGATATTGGATTTGAGAATACTTACTTTTATTTACTTTGATGCATTCCTCTTGTCTTAAATCCTGCTTATTGCGATCGAGATTCTCCCTCACTTGCAGCATAATACCGCTTTGATCTTTCGACGGACCAATTATTGTTTGACTTTCAGGTTGATGCTATATACTAGCGCGTAAAATAATTGTCGGCTCTGTCAAGTTCCTAAAAACCGGACCACAATGAAAAGGATCACCAAAAAACAGTCATATCAAAATGAGGGAAATAAATGATCCGTTTTTGAGAAAAATCTCAAAGAAAACCAAATTCATTCATCCCTTATTCTTTATCCAACGAAAGAGCCGAAAAATTCAAAAACAGTGTTCTTTTGAAATTCAGCTGCTATCATGTGTTGACGACATTGCTCTCTCGATTAATGTGAACAAGTCGACATGATATTGTTTGATTTCCAAAAAGCTAATTTTGAGTTATTATTCAAAACAGACTATGCTGCAATGATCATGTGCAGCATATTTATTGATGATCATAACATATTTTCAATGATCATGTGTAGCATACAATCTAGAAGAGCATGTTCTTAGAAAGAAAAGCTTGAACTTGAAATATCTTCGAGTTACTATTCAAAACAAACTATGTTGCAATCATCATTTGCGATATATTGATTGATCACGTGCTTTCATACTAAAGCTAATAACACTCTAAACCTGCCTGGAAGGAACATGGGAGTTGCTTGCAGTGTAAAGGAAAGATGCTAGTATAAATCACTTGTTAGGTCTCAAATAGTATATTCAAATTCAGACTGTAGGTCTTCACGTCAAAAGATATTGTAAAGCTTGAGATGAGGGGGAGAGAGAGAGACGTGTAGCAAGTTTGTTGCAAACAACCAAGGGGAACGGCAAGTGCAAGGGCTATGATCAGTGAACAAGGGTTCAGGAGAAAGGCAAACAAAACTGAGACCACGTCTACGCGGTAGCGGAGCAAAAAGATGCGGATCATAGTTATGCAGATCACCCTTCCATCTATATAGTGCCGGATCAAAGCGGATACGCTTTTGTTATAATTTCTCATCACATGCTTTGCTATTGTAAAACACCTTCGGGGTGAATCACTTGCATCTACAGGCGGCAGAGCAGAAGTGATCCGAACGAAACTAGTTCGTTTTCAGAGCAGGATCAAAACTAATGCGGATAGCGGAGCAAAAGTGTATTGGATCACTTCGTGTTCGTATCGGGAGGCTGATTCGCATCAATTTTGTATCGGATCAAAAGTGATCCACTACTGTGTTGACCCAGTCTGAGGCAACAATGACTTAAGTCATAAATGACCATGTTGATATTGCAGAAGAAAAATTTTATTCAATCATCTGTGCAGCATATCAGATGCAATGCACCCATTCTAACGTCATATTGCAGTGATTGATACGTTCAAATTCTCATTTTTCAGTGCTTCGATACTGGAATACTGCTCCCTCATATATCAGTCTGGAATAAAAAATCTTCAACTGGTTTTCCTAACAACATCATGTCTATTACATCTTATACTTTAAACTATTGACTTCTTTTACTTCATACATTATAAAGCTAGCTACAATTGAACATTTCATCATAGCCATAAAAAAGTGTATAGTCTAGAAACTTTGAGAGTCTTTTGTTCTATCTTTTTGTGCTGAAAACCCTACTAATTTTCGTTGTGTCCTTTTGTTTGTTTGCACTCTCGTTCTGCTCTGCTTGTTTTCCATCTGCTAGTAAATTAATCAATTAGTTTGATGTAATTTTGTATTGTCTCCTTTTGTCAATGCTTCCCTCTCACCATGCTCTACAGGATCACTGGCTGATGTGATGAAGATACAATGCCTATTGCTTAATGGTTTGGTTTCTAAACTACCTCTCTCACGACTATGATTTGATGGATGGCGAGCGAAGAATAAACAAACTCAGTATACATAAATTACCGAGTTTCGATGTTCATTTTGTATCTACCCTTCATCAAATCAATGAAGATACACTACACTAATAAAACTTTGTGCCTAATAGCCATGAACTTTGGCTAATATACTTTAACTATAAAGACAGAGATAGTAGCCTTAACAAGAAAAGGTGGTGGCCTATGGTTGAACTGATCAGTCAACGTTCCTAAAACCAGTCTAAAACCCCAAAAATTATGCCTTTAAGTCTTAAACCATTGTTGGAACTCCAGCATTTGGCAAAACTGCCGAAGGTCCCTTTGAGAACTATTCAATGCGTTTTTATTCTATTCAAATGAATTCTGCCTCTTTTTTATCATAACCAATATTGAAGTCATTTTTAAACTTCTTCGTCGTTGAAAATCATTGAATCACCAAAAGTACTGCACCTGCAAATTACACCGGGTGAAAGACATTCAGACCAAACCCTGTAACAAAAAGATGTGTCCTTTCAGAGTCAAGACTCGTTTTCGTTTGAAACCGGAGGACTGCCTTGCTACCTTGACCTTACTAGATATTTTAGAATATGAATGCTTTCCAGGAAAGATCAAACCAACAAGCCTACGCAGGAACAATATTATTGATTTTCACCATATCATATTCCTTCACCCTGAGACGGCCTTTCCACAAGTTTCACGGCGAAAGCAAGTCGAGCGAGCCCTGTCTGACGTTTGGAGGGCACTATAAACTGGTCAACTCTCGAGAAATCACAAACTTCTAAAATGAGCAGCCATATATCTCACTTGGCGATCTGTGCCACTTTGTTTGTGGTGCTATTTTGCCAGAGCTCCACTTGTCACCCGACTTTCTACGACCGCCGGAACGTCTCCTGCTACTCACCAGTTCCCGTGAAAATCTACTCTTGGCACATCCATGTCGTTTTCGATCGAAACCAAGAAAAGGTAAGATTAATGGCACATCTATCCTGTCCCTAGATTCTTCTTGGAACCAGCTTGCATTGGGCTTTCTAGAACGAGCCTTCCCGGGTTCGGGTTTGTTTCCCATCCCATTTCAAGCCAAGTTATGTTCGAGAAACGGCTGTCAGGGACGTAGCAGCCGGTGAAGCAATGAAGCGCCCTTTTCACTTTCAGAAATTGCCTCTCTTTCTTAATGAAAATAAAGCCCTCGAGGCGTCGTGCCCTCTGTAGGTTGAGATGCAACCTACATCCCTGCGTCTGTTGCATTTTCTCGCTCACTCCCTCTTCAAAATATGAAATAGAACAACTAAGACTAAGGGCACTGACATCGAACAATTATGCTTAAAGATAGCTCCATCCTTGCTTTTTCGGAAGTGTTGATATTCGACAATCATAGAGCCATCACGCAGCCTTGCACATTAAATTGAAGTTTTCAATTAGTCCCAAACCTAGACATTATTAATCATTAGCAAAAAACCGTATTGGTATCAGCAAAATTTTATAGAGATCTACGACAATCAAGAACAAGCGAAGAGCCCCAGAACAAGCCAGAAAGGCGTGTTGAATCATAACATGATCATTAAACTGAAATTCGAGGAGTAGCCCAAAGAGTGTACCGTGGCCACCATTCCATCCCATTCATGCTCATTCCCGTTCCTTAATTTGGCCCAAACAACCATACCAACTTATGGACCACAGATACATATATGTCATCTTTTTAGGTCAAGAAACAAGCTCTCCTTCTACTGGAAAAATTCAAGGCAGACTTCCAAAATGAGCTGGGTGAGGACTGCACAGGTCTGTTCCACCAAGGTCGTCTCTGTATGTTTGAGGTTCGACAAGCCTACGGGCCATTCCCTGTTTCTGACTGGGCAGTTTTTGTTCCAGTGGAGCACTTTCCCTCTAAAGTTCCATGGTTCATGCAGAACCGTGTCTCCAATGGAATAAGCTTGGATGTTTTCGTCCACCCAAACAGTGGATGCGAGATCGAAGACCATTCCTGGTGGTCAATGTGGGGAGGAGAGAAGTGGAGGCTGAATGACGATGCCCTCAGTTATGACAAGCCATATCCATGGAAATAAAAATGGCCGAGGCCTCAGAATGACAGTGTCTTCCAGAGCTTTGATGAACCGAAATAAACAACAAGACTGTAACAAGCAGCAGTAGCAACTAGGACCCTTCCCGTTGATTGCCATGATCACTGAAAATTTATGAAATGACGAAATTTGATATACTGTAATTGATTGTTTTAAAGAATTTATTAATTGAGATGAAATTGTAGAATGAATATTGAATTTACGTTGTATGAGTATTCCTCTAGGCGAAGCATGAAAGTTAATTCTCGAAATATACGTAGAGACTATTTGTAAACGTGTATCTCAATGGCCAGCAGTAAATGGTTGCATAGTAGAATGTAAATGTGCAGAGAAACGAATCAATGTGGTACCAGTTTCATCCTATCATGAGGATTCTTCAGCCTTTTCTCATACCCACATGTGAAAAGCATAGCAAAAACAAATTTCACGCTGGTTTCATACTTTATATTTGGAAGTAATACTTAAAAGTAAAACTAATTCAGATTCATATCCTACATGGCGGTTTCTCAATATTTGAGTTAAAACCAAGTCAAACCTATTCCTTTCGGGCTTGCGTTCACACAGGATGGGCAGATCACTTCAATTACAGTGTACAAGATTTTTGAGATTTTTAAAGATTTCGAAGATTTTTTGAGATTTTAAAGATTTATAAGATTTTCAGAGGTTTTTCAAGATTTTCAAGATTTTTTCAGATTTTACAGGCCAAATTTGTAAAGAATTTTTAGAGTTTAAAGATTTGTTTCAGATTTTTAGCCAAAAGTGTACGAGATGTTCTGAGTGATTTGCCCCTGGAAATTGGATTGGGAGCATCCTATTTGCCTGGAGCAGTGTGATGTGAACGCTTCACCCTGTTCATAGTGTATTCGTATAAAAGGTGTTTGGATCGCGGGTTGTACGAACAAGTCAAACGGTGATCATGTGACCCATCAAACAGTAAACAGTTGACTGTATCCGTTATCTGCCCAAACTAGTCAGGTGATCTGGCTGAACAAAGCACTGAAAGCACGAGACTCAAATAACAGACGATCATGTTGCCAATAAGATCTTTTCTTTCTTTTAGTCTTAACTGAAGTCAGGAAGGCTGTGTTGTTCTGAGCTAGGCAAGAAAATGATTTACAGCAATACTTTGCATTTGACGATATGTGGAGGTTTCTGTTTGGTGTTATTTTCCTTGAATGCTGATTGCCATCCGACTTTTTACAATGTCGGCACTCAGAGAAATCTTTCTTGCTTCGCTAAAGCTCCAGCCAAAATATTTTCTTGGCATATTCACGTCGTTTATAACGACAAGCAGGATAAGGTAAAATCATAAAAAATATTATGAATTTTTACTACCTGGTCAATTTGTAATTGAGCAAGTACGTAAGTAAGTAGGCCTAAGCAAGCAAGTAAGTGAGTAAATAAATAAGTAAGTAAAAAAGTAAGTAAGTAAGCAAGTAAGAAAGCAATAAGTAAGTAACTGAATAAGTAAGTAAGTAAGTAAGTAAGCAAGTAAGAAAGTAAGTAAGTAAGTAAGTAATCAAGCAAGTAAGCAAGGGATAAGACATTTTTTCCTCGATTTTTCTGTTAAGTCTACCATCTTGACCTAATGCAAATTTGCCCCCTGGAAATCCCTTAATGCATAGCGTTTCCTTAGAATTCGCGAAGGAATCCGGGGATGGCCCGGGGGTAAGTTTGCATTGATTCGAGATAGTAGCCTGATGAGGAAAAAGGTCTACTTAGCAAACTACAGCTCTTATATCCAACAAACAATAAACATAAGTTGAGCAAGTATTCTCCTAGTGTTGGAGCTTCATAGAATTTTGGCTTCCTCAACAGTCTTGGTTTTCTTAGAATAAGTTTCTTGCGAACTAAAATATGTGACGTGTTTTCTCCATCTAGTTATTTCGAATGCTTCCAGGTAGTCTAATGCTGTTTCAGTGATGTGTATTCTTTTTTTTTCAGATAAAAAAACAATCACTGATGCTATTGGAAAAATTCAAAGAAACCTTCCAGAGTGAGCTAGGTGCTCCATGCACGGGCCTATTCCATCAAAACCGGCTCTGTGTCTTCGAGCCTGAGCAAGCTGGTGGGCCATTCCCAGTTGCAGATTGGTCAATTTTTGTCCCAGTGGACCACTTCGCCTCTAAAGTTCCATGGTTCATGCAGAACCGTGTCTCCAATGGAATTAACTTGGATGTTTTGGTCCACCCAAACAGTGGATGTGAACTCGAAGACCATTCTTGGTGGGCAATGTGGGGAGGGGAGAAGTGGAGACTGAACCTGGATGCTCTCAGCCACGACAAACGCTTTCCATGGAATTAAGCAGCAATTACTGCTGACTGGACGGAACAGAATAGTTAATAATTGGACGTGTCGTTATATCCTGGGGAACTTAATATAATTAATTGGACGTGTCGTTACATACCTGGTAGTTTACGTTGAAAAATCCCATGGGTGGACTTAATATAGCTAATGAATGGATAAGTGGGCCGTACATCAAGGAACTATTTTATACCAAAGTCTACCCTTCTCTGTGAACAATATTTCTATTGTACCTAATATAGAAAAAAGGCTACAACGGTTCAGTAACTATTTGTTATTATTTTCCATATCAAATTAAAATTAATATTTTCCCGCTGGATTATCACACATTTTTTCCAAATTTTTGTAAAGCTCTGCATCTGATGCGGAACACTAACCATCATCGCCATCATTTATTCATTTTACGTTGGCTATTCACTTAAACAAGGCTTAGGAAGTTACTTCGAACGCGTGGCCAATAACGGACGGCAGTGTCACCAAGACCTGGATTCTGTCTGCTGAGTTTCCCCTCCCGTACGGAATATCCTCCTTTGAGCTAGATACCCTCCGATCCGTTTTACCATGTAAATATCTATTCTCATATATATTGAATATACTTCGATGTTCTAAACATCATCCAATGTACTAAACATCCTTCGGTAAACTCCACGCTTGCTGATTCAACCAAGGGTTGGAAAAATGTCGGAAGCAAAAGACGCAAAGAATCATCGAAATAAAATATTAAACTCCCTATGAATTCAATTATCTAATATACTAAATATGTTATGAACAATACATTACGAATTTAAAAATTTTAAAGCTAGCTTTATTAGAATACTTCCATTTCTTTCTTACTTAACATGCAACTTGACAATTTCCTAAATAAAAGAATCTGAACTAGAGTATATCACTATCTATGATTAACGATATATAAGCCTACGGGCCTTAGTTCGGTAAAAAAAACTGATTTTCAACACGTTCCGCCTACAAAGTCGACGACTAATGACCAAATCTACCCTGCATAACAGAGCCCTGAGGACGAGGGAAGGACAAAATAAGGGTGAGGACGCAATCATAGTGAAGAAATAGGCCCTTATTTTCCAACTCTAGCTTCGTCTTTATTTCCATTATACCCCCTTCACCCCTTTGGGGCTCTGGTGACCAATCCGGGGTAGACCAAATCAGGCTGCCAAGATTCTTTCAGGTTAGGATATGTTTTGTAAGGTCATAACACGATTTCTTTCCCAAATGAGCCAAATTTACAAGCAATACTTGGGGACATAGGCTTAACCCTGGGCTGGGCTCAACATAGGATTCACGCACGTATTTGAACTCGTGTTTATTTGACTAGGGGCCTATTCATATGAGATAGTCAATTTTTCTCGAATGCCACAATAACTCCTGTAGAAACTAGCATGCTGCATTCATATGAGATATGGGCAGACCCTTTTCACATAGATCCAACCTCTTGTTCGGTGAGATCCGGCTGAAGTGAGCTAAAGTTTTCTTCATGAACTGAATCCACCCGTGCCAGCCTGGCAAGATGACCCAGCTTCCTTACAAAACGTGTCTTGGAAGATATTTCTCCATATAAAACAGATTGAAAATCATCCCACCTAAGTGAGACAGCTCAGCATACAGGGCTGATTCACCCTATAAGAACAAGGCCTAACTAGGTCAGTTGTATTTTCACTGTAAAAATCAAGCCCAGGGTTTTAAAAGTAAGGTATTTTGTTAAACGTCGTCGAAGGTGATTCAAAGGCTTCTCTTTTCAGGTGAGAGTAGGTGCGATTCCCATCTCTGGTCGAAGACGACTCACTCATGTCAGAACCTCAAAGCTGGGTGCTAATTAGAAAAGCAACGTGCATTATTGTACTAAAGACCACATTGAAATATATACATTTTCAAAGTTAAAAAGTCCTTTACAGTATACTGATATAATATCTAGAATGAATTGATTAACAGCACATAAAGCAGTAAAGTGCAGAGTAGGATTTAAACAAATAATAACATGTATGTAAAAGAAAATCGATAACGGGCCATAAAGAGATATAAGAGTAGACTAAACTGAAAGTTGCGATTTCAATTTTCGATTCCAATATTGCATATCTTAAGGGGTGAAAGCTTAATCAGAAACATAATAAAGCAAATGTAATATTATTCTTTCCATAATAAATGTTGCCAGAAAAATTGGAAGCTTGACAAGTAAACATTCGACAGAGAGAATTTCAGAAAGAAAATTAAATAAAGAGAAAAACGAATTATAAATCCAGATATGGAAAGTAATATACCTATGAGAGCAGAGGTGGATAATTTTCATAAGTTACCAAAAGCCAATCCGCCAACCATCAACAGTCATTCGTACTAGTCACCCAAGATTAATGAAACCAACTAAACGATGTATAAAATCCTCGTGTCAACACATGATATCCTAGGCAGCGGCGTAGATAGAGGGGGTCAGAAAGGGGAAACCCCCCTGTAGATCTAAATAGCCAGTTTGTCAGAAAATTTGTAATCTTGTCGGAAAAATAAAGTAAAATTCATACTTGAGATAAGGTGTAATGATAATGATATTTCAAATGTTACTTTCAAACTTGTCATACATCTCAACTCACACTCCAATTAATTGTGTAGCTCAAATCGATTTGGAATAGAATTTCCCAGGCAATCAAATGTAGATATAAACATCGTTTTCTCCAATAGTTTCATGCAAAAAGTCAGTCTTCGGGCCCTAAGCTAAAATACGTTGTCGAAAATTTTTCATCCTTGCTCCTCCTGAAAATGTTCCACTGATCCTAGGCCTTATCTGTTAAAAGATTTCTAAATACCTGAATGAAATATCGAAATATCTGAAACATCAGCCATCTCCAGTGAATGCTAGTCGTACGCTTATGCAGTGCAGAACAGGATTCATAAAAGCTTCTAATAGAAAGCGGATAAAAAGTAATTCTTACTGAGATTCTGATAAAAGTTAAAAACATAAACCAAATTAATGAAAATCGAATCGTCTGAACCTTTGAGATTTCGTGTCACATTCCATGGAATTAAAGTAGACTTTATTCTATAGCTGATTAATGTTCAATCTTTATTTATCTATCTTATCATGTTTATTACTTTGTAGGAAAAAGCTCAACTATTTCGAAACATTCATTCTGTACAGGTTTGTCCTATACAATTTACTCAGAAGAATCTGAATATCGTTCTAAGAAAGAAAAAGCTTCGAATAATGGTTGTAGTTTTCTGAAGAGAACTTTAACATCTACCGTCATAAAACTAGGGTAAGGTATAAGGTATAACGGATCCTATTCCCCTTCCTTCATTGAAGGCCCACACATCTCTGCTACGTCACTGGATATCAGCCTGTATGCGAAATATTCCTTTGCTGTGACTGACAGTGGCAATACGAATTTACGTGAAAAATACTTTCCGTACTTCATCCCTTTTTCAATCAGCCCTGCTTTATCTGGTACGACCCCCAGCAATTCTCTCGATGTCACCACACCTTTTCATTCCCTTTTGCTTTTTGCCTGGTATTACAGAGAGCTGGTAATGTCTCTCCTCACATTTTAACGACATGTACGTAATGACATTGGTTCTGAACCAATGACCCTTTGAACAAGGATTGAGTGATCTAACCACTCGACCACTCCCACTATGAAATTTGTTCCATTTGATTTTAAATTAATTCAAGTAATTTCTTTTAAAAGATATTCAATTCACCTGGTAAACCAGTATTTACAATTATTCCGCTACCTTCGAGATAAATCTTACGCATTGATTGGAATGCTGTTTTGGACAAACGTTTTACTTCTTCCAGTACTTTCTATGAATGAACTCACGATAAACTGCAGCATCGCCGTAATTTCTGCCCAAGAGACTTGATAAGGCTGCTTCTAGTATAGCACACCGTCTGCCAAGTTTAATTATTTCAGAAATCTGAATTTCAAAATTCATTCAGCAATAAAACATTATTCCATACCTAGTCAGTAGGTTCTGTGGAATCACAAGTTCTCCGAGGCGTCACTGGAGATGGAAGGTGAGGCGAGGCTAGCCTCCAAGCAATGTATGACGTCATGGATGAATGCCAGGATAACCTTTTGAGTTTGTCATCCAGGGGTGTAATTGGAAGGTCGTCCTTCTGCGCATCAGAATTAGGACAAGATGGATCTGCAGAGCCACACTGGGTCTCAATTTCGTTAGCCTCTTTGTCGAGTATTGTCTGAGTTTGAATATCTCGCTCTGGTCCTAGAATAGAGAAATCGAGGTTGAATAAAGACATTATCGCATTACCTGAGCTCTCTTTCTCGAAATTTGACAAATACTGACAGCCTAAAAGGGTCGCTCCAGCCCAAAAAGATCTGAGATTTTTGAATGAAACTTGCTTTTAGAAATTCCTAAATCGAGTCGCTTTATCTACCTTCTCGAGACCATGAAGTTTCCAAAACGTGTTTGTTAGTGCAAAAAGGAAATGCAATCTGGGTATATAAATCAGTTAGGTTTCCGTTTCGTTCTCTTTCTGACGTATTACTCTGTTGAGTGTCAGACGAAAAGCTTAAGTAATCTATGTGTTCGTTTCACTATGTTTCCGATTTTTCTGGCTATACTGAAGTTCTGTACCATCCAAAGACTGATGGAATCCCTCCACAGTACTGACAGAAACCCCCAGAGTACTGATAGTATCCCCCACAGTACTGGACACCCTCCACACTACTGCTAACGTTCCCCAGGGTGATACTTTAAAATAAAACAAATGAATAAAACCGAAACTTACTTTTCTTTTTGAATGAAAAGTCAGATGGAAAGAAAACAGCAACGCAGAATAATCCAATCATACAGGAAACCCCAGTTACAACTGTCTGCACGTATTTTGTAAATTCACCACTACAAGAAAATAAACTGATTAAAGAACAAATTGGCACAAAATATAAACGGGTAATATTTTTCATTTCTAAACTGACTTGTGTTAAAAAGCAAGCTTAGCAACTAATTGTGAGTTTTCTCTGTGTTTCGAAATATCTTCCAGTTGTAAATTTGTATAATGTAATTGTGCGTTAGTCTAAATCTTTGGTAATGGTTCTATAAGGCAGCTAGCCCTTGGTCTGGTAATTAGACAAAAAGCACTCAACCACCACCCTCTTGTAAGTGATTCCCCATTTGAAAGATAATGTAACAAAGCTTAGAAGATGATATCAAAATCCCCTTTTAATGTCTCTAACAGCATTCAGAACAATGTAACCTAGTCAGATCGGAGATACTGTGACGTCAGAACGCATACATTTGACGTTACTACGAACACCTCGCAGACTACAGGCCGAGTGATGGAAGACTAATCTTTTTCAACCAAAAAAAAATGAATGGACTTACGAATTAGTTGCTGGCTTCAATTGCTGAATGACGTAGATGACGACACCAGAAGAGAGCTTATCGGTAAAACTCATGGCAGAATACACAAAAGCACACGAACCCTGAAACCAAAAATGTTCTTTAGATCCATTATCTTATATAACCAATAAGTTGATAAGCCAGTTTTCATAATCTATTTGATAAACATAGATGTAATCTTTAAGTTGTAAAGGTTTTGAAGAAATTTTAATTTGATTATGAGTTTCAATGCCTTAGCAGTGTTATTGGTTTCATTTTGCGTAGCTTTGGCCTTTTATCAAATATACACTCTGGCCCATTTGGACCGCACGGAATGATAAATACAATTTAATCTCCATTTCAAATCAATCCATATCTCACTTTTTGGTAACTACCGTTTCTTTCGTGTATTAAGAACCCTCAGTTAAGGACCGGGCCACAGTCATCTAATACCAACTAGGAACACATTATTCGCAATGATCCGTTAAAGTTCTTTGATAAAAAGGCTGAAGATAAGATTCATAGTTAAGGCTCATATAAGGGGCGTAATGACCTTATTTTATCCCAAACAATGAATAAGCAGATAGCCACTAACTTTACCCTTGAATTCTTGCCTCACTGAATCTGAGCATGCCACTATTCTCTGGCAAGAATTCTTGTTTATCCCAGTGTTTAGTAAACTTGTTATATTTCTTTGTTAGTTTTTTGTTATTTATACATTAGCTTGACCCTCAACTTAAAGAATGAAATAGTGGTCTCGCATTAGATATGACCTCTTTCTCTTGCGCAATTTCTTAAACTGATGTAGTATTAGGTATTTAGCACAACTGACTAAAGGTTTAGTGCATAGTATCGATCTTTAGCCGTGCTACCAACCTTGTGACAGCCAATCAAATCAGCAGTCATAGCAAGGGAAGTGACCAGCATAATCGAGGTGCCTCCTCCCATCAGAATGACAGCAGCATAAACAGATTTACGAGCGTCCATGGTGACAAAGAACAACCAGACGAAGGAAGCCAACGCAGCCATACACCCAATGATAAATGTTAGCTGTAAGAAACAGGAATAATGTTTGCAACCCCACCATTATGATTATAAATTTAAAATGTTCTTATATTGAAAAGGAGTCAAAAAGGTTAAAACTGACCAGGGCCTAGTTCATCTATTGTATTCAATAACTTGATGCCTGTGGATTCATTGTATCTTGATGGAAACCATGGGATTGTAGACGTTTGGAAGCTCCTCGATATATCGATTTCTATTTCCTTCGAGATTTCTTAAAAAATTTAATCAGGATAGACCATAACCTTAACGTCTATATTTTTCAAAAATTTGTTAAAAAAAGAACAGAAGATAATAGAGATTTCATTTCCATACCCTAGCACCAATTCTTTTGGTTAGAATCTTGACCAAAACACTTGAGATCACTCCACTGATGAGAACCAAAAGAGGAAAGTACGCAATTGCTTCCTGAAGAAAAATAAAATTCCAAGAAATAATCACAGAAAGTATTTTAGATGTAGATTGTGAACTGATTTTGAAATAAACAGTATGTTTTCAGAATATTATATGATTGATGCAGCTCAGATCAACAAATATGGAAAACCCACAGTTCAACGATTACCAGTGGTTACTATCGAAACCATTTGGAGGGGATAAGAAAAACTGAGACAAGAATGGTGGGAAAAATCAAGAATGAAATCAGCAATATGGGAAATTATGAAAACATTGGTAACATCCTAATGGTGGCACCCTGGTATTTGAGCTTGGATGCATTTACAAAAAACCTGCAGAAATCGACCTTTATTCCTTATTTCAAGGTAAAATATTTGTAAATAAAATCATACCCCCCCCCTTGCAGATCACAGCTCCATTTCATTTTTCTGATTTATTTCCCCATACATATTTCTGTGACTTCAATCATCTAATGATAATTTTTGGAAAAAATTTTATGGTCTCTCTAATTTTTTTATATTGCCCCAATATCGCATCACTCATCCTCACTTTTTCTTCTGGGCATTGTTTCTTATGATGTGGCCCTTTAATTCAGGCACTTTTTTAACCTCCATGAATATATTGACTCAAATCATGAACGAATGTATACCTAAAGACACTAAATTCAGCCGCGTACTTAATTAAGACGGACAAATTTAGGCGGCACATCAATTAAGCTGCAATCTAACACAAGTTATGAGAACGCATATATATTACACTGCGAGAATGTGTATGAATTAATCAAGCTGCATTTAATTAAGCCGCATTCTTTGTTATAAAGCTTAATAGACCATTTCAACAATCATCGAACGGGGGATTGAAATCGAGTTCTTGAGGCTGCAAATCATAAAAATCTTGATTCAATTTTTTCATTGTTATCGACACATTTCAAACAATAACTTCTATTAAAAAAGTCGAAACGTAACCCAACTTGCACAGTGTATACTTAAGTATTGAAGGTATAGTGTATTCAATTTTGATTCCTTTTCAACTTTCAAAAGAGAGAAGAGACAATCCTTGCAAACTGAAACGGTTGTCCACTCTTTTCTAAAAACCGCTACTTTAGCTTCTTGATCACCCGAGTCCTATTGACCAACAAACTTGTGCATATGCAGCTATCAGCTAAGTTTTCGAATGGAAGAATCTTTATGTTGCAATAATGATCTTCTGAAAGCTTCTTTATCTTTCTTACTTTTATCAAAATACTCATTTAAGATATGGTGTGCTATATGTTGACATTGCTCCGTGTACTATATACGTGGCCTAATTTAGTGTATTAAGGTACTCACCTTTTCGAAGTTCATCGTCTCAGTAAGATACAAGGCAAAATAAGCTTGCGACACATTCAACGTCAGTCGGGTACACATGTAGATGAGTGCCATCTAAAAAATAAATTTATTAGCTTTGAGAAAAAACACAAAATAAGCTACATCCGGCCCCTATAAAGCCCTCTCTCCTAACTAAGCCCCTTTCCAAGCAGATATTTGAGCCAAGGCCCTATTTTTTTCTTAAATTTCCCCATTTTCGCACAAAAATTTAAAAAGTCTAATAATTCACTAAAGTTCTTAAAATTTATTTCAGTTTAACATTCTAGAGTTCCTTCTTTTCTGTTTTTGACTCACGGTCGCGTAGCAACGCCGAGTCTACTCTCTTGATTGGATATTTCGTGTCTCTTTGAACCTTTTTGTCTTTTTCATGATTCCTTGGCTTCATTTTCTCATCTGAACGAGGCAACAAAAAGTGCCGCCATCCGTGTCGTGTATATGTCAATGGCAAATTGTGGTCATTCTCTAATGCTAATTTCTTCTTCTGGCCGCGAGTCAACGGAAGGTTCCTTTTATCATTATCTTCTTTTATTTAAGACCAGCCATTGTTACCAGCAGGGGAACGGTAGCATTTACTTTAGTCATCTATATATAGTCATCATATTGGTACAACAAAGACGAATAGATGATACTAAAAGATTCGGATAAGCCAAAAAGTCGAGATAGATGTGAAGAATTTCTTTATTTCTTTCTTAAAAAACATATGCATTTGCCAAGTATACATTCTGGACTCATCAAAATGCTATATCCAAATAATTACCTTATAGAAGAAAGGTGATTTGAACCACTCTTTCCAACTCTTGCACTTTTCCTCTTCTGCAGGCGCCTCTACGGGCTGAAGTAATTCGTTGTCACGTGTTATGACATCAGCGATTTTATCAGCATGCACAGAAGAGGGGCTGCCATTTGCGACACCATTAGCTGTACCATTCTCCAACAATTGCTTTTCAGTCGATGATTCTTGATCTAAAGATTCGCGATTCAATGAGTCGTTTGACGAGTCTGAAACATAAAAATCAAAATTCCAGAGAAAAGGTAGAATGAAAGACGATGGCTCAAAATAAACCGAAAGTGCTCAAACTGTTACAAAAAAGGGGAACGTTGTGTTTGACCAAAAACTTTAATGCCCTTTTCACTCAGTTAATTTGGCTTGTTTTTGCTTACATGTTTGTGGATAATAGATTATTAGTATGAATGTTTTAAAAACTGCAGTTATTTCTTAACAAGCATCAATTTTAGTAAAGTTTTCTCAAGGAGGATTGAAACTTGAAGTTGACAAAGTTATAAACAAGTGTAATTTGTGTAAGTTGGTAGCTGTGTGTTCCACTGTCTCAACAACGTTTTGAGTATTATACAGATAATTTTTCAGCGGGTAGATAAGTGCCGTTTTTTCAAATGCCTCACTAGTGATAAATTCTTAACAAATACACTGCTTAGAAGATGGGACTGTTTAACGTGTAAGTTATAAAGCTCATTGACTCAAAACACCAACTACCTCGTTCAGACTTCCCATAATTTCTTGGTTCTTTTGTTCCACAGTGAAAAATGAAAGAGAACAGACAGCCAGTTCCAACGACAATGAAGGACAAGAGCTGTTGGAAGAAATAGAGTAAATATATATATAATAAAAAGTAGAAAAAACCTTCAGGGTGTTATACATTTGTAACAACAATTCGATAACTGCTCTGAAAGCAGATGAATGAACGAATAAAGATTTAATCGACGTTCAAGCTTTTGCTGTTTCGTAAGGGATCAAATAGAATCAAAGATGAAAACGATAATGAGACAGAGTCAGTCATGGGGTTGCGAAACGATCTTCCTTCCACTGCAGTTTATATTACAATTAGTCACTGAATCGTTTTTTGCACTGAATCTATCCAACTATGTAAATGGAAAGCAGTGTAATATGGATACCTAAACGCAATCTCATTTTGCCCTGGTGGACCTCTCGTTTGGCCTTAGCAAACCATTAGCAAATCTCTTTTTGTATTCCAGAGTGGCCCCGCACGACCCGCATCGATTCACGCTTTCACGCCAAAAAAATCGCAAATTCACGAATCACGCAGCTAAACAAGCCCATTTCACGCATTCTAGAAAAGGAGAATTTCTTGGAACATTAAGTCCCTTTCTCGTCTTTTAGAATCTATATTACAGCGAAAACCCTAAGAAATGGATAAATGAAGGGCAAGAAAATAATGAAAACTGGAAAGGAGCCTGACCTAAATCCTACAAAATCCTACCATTAATTCACGCAGTCCTCCGTCTGAGAATTCACGCGTCACGCACGTTTCACGCTTTCACGCAATGATTTGTCAGATTCACGATTTCACGCCAGAAAAAACATCAAATATCGCAGCACGCAGAAATCACGCGGGGCCTACTGGTTATCAGAGGAGAACAGCAAAAACATTTTTGGAATACTTGGGAAGTTAGCTGCGTTTGCTAGTTACATTTGTTGAGATTTATCGATGTAAAAATATGATTGCTTCTCTGTAACAAAACAAAAATGAATTTAAATTTACCATGAACTGTGGGGCAACTGCACGAGTGACGTTTTCCTCGGGGTTTGTTCCAAGAAGCAGCCAAGTGACGCCAAACACGTAAATTCCACAAACGAAAGTGAGACCAGATCTAAGAAGTAAACGAAAGGTCACATGACGGTAAATAAAATGGTACAAAAAGTTTCGGTTAAGCCAGAAAGGCGGGTTGGATATGAAGAGTCTATCTATTTCTTTCTTAAAAATAAATATGCAATTCTAGCACACTAAGGCCTTTCTAGGATTTGTCGTTCTATCTCAACTTTTTGGCTTTTCCGAATCTTTTAGTATCATCTAATAATTAAAAGATATACCGTAAATCCTTGAATAAGCCCCCACCTCCGAATAAGCCCCCCTAGAATAAGCTTGAGGAAAGCATGATTGCAGAATAATCTATTATCTCGAGAAAGCCCACACCGGACATAGCTATAAAGTATTACCACCTTCACCTAAAAACAAAATAGGAAAAAGAAACATAGGTTTTATAATTATTATTACATTTCGTTTGAGAAATTTCAGCCATTTTTTCATTTTACAACATAGTTGATATAGAAACTTTTGTCATTTTTTCTGTCCATCTTTGAAGAAGATGACAATCTTCTGAATAAGCCCCCCCTCGAAAAAGCCCCCATTTCGTAAAATATCTTAATCTTGAATACTAAGAGTTTACGAATAGAAAAGAGTCTCATTAGTGCTAGTGCAAATCGCCATCTTTGGTTCAACAACAAAAACTTACAGACACGAACAAAACTAAAAACGTGTTTACATCGAAACGAGGCTAAATAATAATGTCATTTTGGTATCAAACGAGGTTATATTTAAAACGTCACAATTTTAGTACACCCACTCCAAAATTCCGAGGGCTTATTCGAGGATTTATGGTAGTTCTATGGTGGAGGAGCAGTGATACCGTTGTATCGAAGTTGCTAATAGGCCGATAAAATCCTGAACGTTCTGCTTTGTACCTTGTTGGGCACTGCCTTGGTCGAAACGGTAAAATTGCATGTAAACGAGTTGCTAACACAGTTATTTTCAACTTCGAAGAAGTACATATCCAATCCAACATCCCGAACGGTTATCGTGTTAAGCATACATTCTTGTTTGTAGAGGAAATCAACGATCTTGATACTAGAGATATTTTTGTTTCCAAACACCATTTTCTCTAAGGAAGCTACTTGATACAAGAAAAGGCCGAAGAATGATAACAAATATTGGAATCTTTTTCTCTATAGTCTTCTGCTAATTGTCTATCTTTATTTATCTCCCCGCATTTCAAATCAGCAATATAAACAGTTATTTTTCATCTGACCTTTTATGTGGTTACAACAATGGAGGTCTTGGGATTGGTTTGACAATAATTAGTTAGACCTGACTTTTCTGTTATTTGCCTACTCGTCCGTGAGACGGAGACGAGATCATACAGTAGGGCGTTAAAACTTTATGGATAAACATGGGTGAAAACTCATTTTCCTTAATAAGGAATCATTAGTAAGGTCAGATTTCCAAACTTAAGAAATTGGAATTTTATTGAAATTTAGAATGAATGAAAAAGTTGAACAGTTTTTGGATGGTACAGAACTTTAGTATAGCCAGAAATATCGGAAACATAATGAAACTAACACATGGATTACTTAAGCTTTTCGTCTGACACTCAACAGACTAATACGTCAGAAAGAGAACTAAGTAACTATAAATCAGTTAGGTTTCTGTTTCGTTCTCTTTCTGACGTATTACTCTGTTGAGTGTCAGACGAAAAGCTTAAGCAATCTATGTGTTCGTTTCATTGTTTCCGATATTTCTGCCGATATGAAAAAGTTGAAACGTTATACGATGTTTATGGGAAAACTGGTTAAAGCTAAAAAATTTTTGGAGCTTTTCATTGGCATAGAGTTGCAATTTATCTCATATCATCATCTTAACAACGTTTTATTTTGAGGATTACTCATTTCTAAAGGATTTCGTGAAGTTGAACTTTTTTTATGAAGATAAAATAAAAGGAAATTGGCTTTGGGGTTAACTTTTGAGACCTACTTGGAAACTTTTCCTAACTTGATTGGGGTTTAAGCTAAGAATCTCAGATACGAGAAGACCTGGCATCGTTTCTTTCAAAAAAGAACCAGTGGTGTCGTAGATGTTGTCAATGGTTGTTGCATAACTAACTCGAGTAGAACTGCTTTGTGCTATTGAAGGGGGGATAGAAAAAGAGGGGGTGGACAATTTGCCAGATCTTTGTCAATAGGTGGGTCATATGGAAATGGAGAAATAGAATGGGGGAGGGTTGAAAATGAAATAGGGATGACATATTTGCAAGGGAAAGGGCTTTTAAGCTAGGCACTAGGACTGAGGATAATAGGACTGATGAATTGATGGAAAGTCTCATCAAAGACAAGAAATATGCAGGCTAAAATCAAAGCCAATTATTCTTATAAAAATTGCGTTCCAAAAGAAATCAAAAGGTTTTCCTTCCAAATTTGGATTTTGCTAGCCACTGGTGGACTCAAGGGGTGCATTTAGGGGCAGTTCCCCCTTGGGTGACATGAAATGCTCTCGTAACCAACTTTGCTGAAGTTTTACTTCCCTTTGAAAAACTAATTTGTTTTATTTTCCATTCAAAAGCAGCTTTTATTGGGGACCCTGTAAGACAGCTACCCCCTTTCACATTCCACCTGAATCTGCCCCAGGGCATAACAATTATTGCACTTTTTGACCAAAGAAAAAGAAGGTCGGACCTGCTCAGTTTCAAAATACTTATTTACACATTTTTTCTAAGAAAAACTAGGCAGAAATTTGGGTCAGAATTTTTACAATCTTGAGATAAACACAAAAAAAGTTCACCAAGAAAAAGCCCTTACCCAGAAAATCAATTTAAGCAAATTTGGAGAATAATTGGTGATAAATCAATGAAAAGCCACCTCAAAATAAGAGATAAGCAGGCTTAAATGTGTAAAGTGTAACAGGGTGCTGGACGGCTATGAGTTCTTAACATTAAGAAGTTGGTAATACTAAATTAACCTGGCAAAAGAGCAAGCCATCAAATTTCAACAGTTTTAGGGGAAAAGCTTTCTTCCCAAATGATAACTTAACTGCAGTATACTTTTTTCCAATAAGCAACTGGAGTTAGGTCCCAGCCCTCAAATCAAAGTTGCTTAAATATTTTGGATTTTCAGCCCTCATAGTTGCTCAAGAGTTACTTAAGTTTCAAAAAAAATGTAGACATTTCCTTGTTACCCAAATGACCCCGAACTGTTTAAATTGACGGTGTACACGTTTTCTTTTATAAGAAAGTCTCAAATGATCCCAGTACTAAAACTTTCTTAGCCATTTGCAAATTTCAGCACCAAAACTTTCTTACTGAATATCTTAGCTAAGTCTAATCGATCTCAATTGGTTCATAATTGCCCTATTTGGCTTAATATGGTAAAAACAATTCTTTAGAATTTCTAAGATTTGCAAAATCCAGTACTGAACTTTCTTAATTATATATTTGAGGAATTGGGTACTAACTTCTTGTAAAGTAGTACTCTCTTATGAAAAAACGTCTACATGTCAACCAGTAGAATACCAGATATACTTCATTTAACAATGAAACATTGTGTACTCAAACAAATTGAAAGACTTTCAACATAATTGCTTTTTGCTAGTTGCTTAATTCATTTAATTGAGCCCTAGAGTTGCTTACTGATTTGCTCAATCCAGTATTGTTTTCTCATTGATGGTTGCTTATCGAAAAAAGTGTAAGTTGTAAACTGTAATACTAAGAAAATGATGCAGTGTAGATAATTTTCTATTTGCAATTTTCGTTTACAAAATTGAGTACAAGATACACCTGTTGTCCTGTTTTAATCACAGCATGCAAGTTGCAAGCAAGTATTGAAATCAGCTCACTCACCTGATGGCATTCAGCTCAATCTTCTCACTTATTTTCCTTGCAATTTCTGGAATCAACGACAAGTGAGATATTTGCACAGACGCCCAGCCGAACTGGAACACCACGACAAAGCCCGAATAATAAGCCACTAGCTTGGCAGTGGAGGCGTTTTCACAATCCAAGCATAAATTGAAGATAAATGGAAAGGAGAGAAGAACACAAATGGAGCCTATCAAATGCCAGAGTTTTCTTCTGCCATAACATTTCACGTTTGTTTTGTCGCATCCATAACCAATGAATGGGGTGAAAATCGCATCCGCCACTTGCCCGATCAGCAACACCAGTCCCGCATGTGCGTTGGACAAGGAGACGACTTTAGTCATGTAAAGAATTAGGTAGCTGAACCAACAGTTCGCACAGAGGTCGTTGAACACATGTCCAATCCCATAGAATATCTTCTGCAAGAAAGGCAGGCGAAGTTGTTCGGATCCTGCTGTAGGCCCGTTGCTGGAACAGAGCTTTCGGAAAATTTTCAACGGCATTGCACAAATTCTAAATAGCCTCAAGCCAATCTAATAACAATTTAGATTAACTATAATCTGGTGCTAATAATAATTAGATCCCTTGCACTGTTGCACTGAACAACATCTATGATCGTCCAATTCTTTATTTCGAGGCAGTTGACATTTGCTGCGGCTTTTTCTCGGCTTGTTTCATTAAATGAACAATGTTTGTGTAATTCCTGCCCGAGCTCGAATTTCATTCACGTAAGAGGCTTTCGAAAATCGACAAATTGCAAAGCAAACTTCACATCGATCAAATGCCTTCTCTTCTCATCTGTCAATAAAACAACCTACAACAACTTATAGCTGTCTGGCCCATTGATGTGGATGTGTTTATCGTTGGACTTTCGCCTTGACTAGGGCAAACGTGTTTTGTTTTGTTTTGAATTGTGCAACTCAGCGTCCCTTTGTTTTTGGCAGAGGTGACGTAAGAAACCCACATAAAGCATATTGTTTTTCGACACGTGATCACGTCAGCACGCAACAAAAGGAAACCTGTTCGTAGTCAGCGGAAAGGAGAAGACCAAAGACCACCAATTCAAAGTCAGGAATACTGTTCCGGAATTTATATCAAATACTGGAATATAATTCCTTGAGGTTAGGATGGCGAGGCATATCATATAAATAGCAAGATTCCTTCCCTATGTAAGGAGGTTTAACAAAAGTTAAAAGCTTTTTTTAATACACTAAAAAACATTTTAAACTAAGAAACTTTCAACCTTTGGTATAAGATCCGGACCAAGAATCCTGACTTCAATCGGTGATCTTTCTTCTTATCCTAGCGGAAACCGTTTGGCTTGCTTGTTGCTTGCGTGAAACAGCTACTGCATGCCCTTGACCTTTTTGGGGCAAGAAATCGACTTTCAAGAATTTGATCTTCAAAGATTTCGTACCAATGGGATTTTACAAATGGGTTTAAATTATCAAAATTATGCAGATAATATTTTTGGGTTCCTATCTCTCACATTTTCTGGAATAATTCTCACGGGCTGGGATTTGGTGAAGTAAAACTTTAAGTTTTTCATAAAAACACGAGATCAAAGAAAAACAAGTCTTGTGGTTAAGAAACTTGCTAAGAAACTTTTAATAGTTCAACTTTCTTGCCGAAGAGCACAAGAGGTGATTTCTAAATTTCTATAGGTGGTGGTTGCTCTTTTAGGCATGAGAACAGACGCCGACTATTGAATCCACGCACCCAGCTCTTGGATACCTGTTATCACACGCAGCTTTCCTATGATTTATATTACTGAAAACTGATTCATTAAATATCTTGGATTCATTTGATTATGGCTTTCGTGCAGGTGCAACTTGTTTTAATGTATGATATTTGCTTATCAAGCTTGTGTATAACTTTGACCAGTTAATACAGTGCTGGTGGTTGCACAAACTTTAACTTCACTGGGCCTTTGAAAAGATTGTTAACCTTTTCAATTAGCATACCCGTACAAGCTGTACTCTTAACCAATAATGAGTATAGTGACCTGTAAAATAAGACTGCTTTCATTCACTCTAAGAGGATATGGTGAAAATAGCACACACGAAAACCTGCGAGAAGCAACGGAAGTTTTAAGAGGTACGGGGGTCATGGAACCAGGCCCAGCCCTTAATTCGACCAAAGGGTCCCTTGAGTGAAAAACGTGAAACAGCGTGTGGATAACGTAAGGAATAGTGAAATCAAGAAAATTGGAATCAAAGCATTGCAAAATAGTTTCATAATGAATCCTTGGAAATCGTGTTATATTCGCCTCAAATCGTTCCAAATAATTTCTGAATTGTCCTTAAATCGTTGCAAAATGCTAACTGTTTTATCAATAAAATCAAAGCTAAAGCGTAGTTTACACGAGCAATTTTCTATGACAATTTTCTTTGACAAGTTTCCTTGTTCGTGTAGATGGATATTTGACAATTTTTTGATTGTCAAATGTATTTGAAAATTGTCAAATGTATTTGCTCGTGTAGATGAGCAACAAGTTTCTTTGACACCACTTAGACAATTATTTGTCATGGTAATATAGGCCTACGCGATTTTACCAAAAATATTTTAAATGCACAACAAATAAAAATATCTCAGCAAAATTGCAAAAAGAAAGTATAATATTGTCAGAAATAACTCGACGATCATCGATCGTGACTTGGTGGGTCCAAATCAAACTGCTGACAACCATTATAAGAAAAATATAACGAGATATGTCGGCAGTTGAGAAAAAAGTGTCAAGTTTACTTGTCATGTCGTTTACACGAGCAAGTTTCACATATGACAATTTTTCATATGACAAGTTTACTTTTTCAAAAGCTGGCATGTCAGCTTTTGAAAAAGTACACTTGTCATATGAAAAATTGTCATATGAGCTCAAATTGACCTCATCTACACGAGCAAAATAAAATTGTCAATTAAAAATTGTCATAGAAAACTTGCTCGTGTAAGAATGTTAAAATGTTAAAATGTTAAAACTTGCTCATGTTAAAATGACGCTAATGATCGTTGGGAAATTCTTCCCGATTGGTTATATTCTAAACATCCAAAGTTTCAGAATCATTCGTCAAGCCCAATCTTGGGCCATATACGTTTGAAGGTGGTTAACTGAAGAGGGTGCATATCAGCCTGAGTTTTTCTATCCCTAATAAAGAGGATGATTCTAGATCTGTAAATAAAGAGGATAATTCTAGACCTTTAGATAAGCGAGCAGCTGTTTGTTATTTTGATACTACCTTACCATGCACAGTAGGCAAAGGGCCCGAAGCGGCGACCATAGAGATATAACAATCATAAATTTTACATTGCATCAAAAATCTTATCACTTTAAAAACTTTACTTATCCTCATCTTTTTTTGCTTGATTCAATCCAGAGTCGAAAGTGTTTTTTAATTGGTCTACGAGCTCTGGATTATCTCTTTGTAAGTTTTGAGCGAATTCTCGAGAGCTGCAAGAAAAAATAAGAGGATAACAGAAAGCAAGTTTTAATGAGCTATGGGCTACACTCATTTTTTGTAAAAAACCATGCTAAATCGTGGTACCAGAGTTTCTTAGCTTTAACTCCAGTTATGGTATGCAAAAGTTTCTTTGTTAATTTCTTAACATAAATTTTCCTCGTTTCTTTATTTTCCATCACTTCCAAACATAATTTGGACATAAATAATATATACAAATTTCATTGCAAACAACTAAAATAGCTTTTTAGATGTAACCAAGCTGAACTACGAACAAAACCAAACACGTTAGAAAGCTACTGTTCTCTTACAATAGCATAATCTTTACACCGTCAATGTCTTCAAATGTTATGTAATCATCTGTATCATCGTCATAAAAACTCTAAATTGCTGCATTTGGTTGTTGAACCAGGATATTGTTCCAATAAAAATCAAGTTTCCGCCATCCGTTTCCATACGAAAAAAACCCAGGTCTCATCATAATAAATCTGTCAGTGAGTTACATTCAACTAGAGCCTTCAATCAACTTTGTGGGACTTAAGTATGCAGTGGCTTTGTTGAAGTTTTTTGGTTCACATAAAATCTCCTACACAAGTTTCTTAAGTTTTGATAATCTGGTCCAACGATTTCTTATAAAAAAGGGAGTGTCTAGTATTATATAGAGGGCCCGATCCCAGGGGGATAAGGTGTGTACATTACCCAACATTTTTCCTAGTCTACAATACATTAAGGTCTTTCACACATGACCTTCTTTTTCAAGTCCCTGCTACAAGAGCTATATAAGGCCTTTGTAAACTCTCTTATTGTGTATCTACATTCGTATCAAATAATATTTGAAACATTCTTCTTCAAGAACAGAACTAAACCAGCTGTTTGGTGCTAGAAGAACATGGATAGCATCGGTTGGGAACGACCGACAGAGTTATTTCAAAGGTTGTCTGGTTGGAATTGTTTTCGAAATTATGAATTTCAGTTGCGGAAATGGGAGCATTTAAGATACCAAGATTTCAATTACTACCAAATGTATAAGTGTAGTGGGTGCTTCCTTACTCCTTCATGGAATAAGGCCTCTTTTTTAGCTTCTCACGGGCAAGCACGTTAAACATGAAGTCATTCACTGATTCAGACATCATTTACTACTATATGTAGTGATGTAGTGTATGGTACTATGCCCCTCCTGGAATTAAGGCTGGTTATGGGCTTCCTTAGGCTAGCATGTTAAACATGAAGTCATTCACTGATTCAGACATCATTTACTACTATATGTAGTGATGTAGTGTATGGTACTACGCCCCTCCTGGAATTAAGGCTGGTTATGGACTTCCTTAGGCTAGCATGTTAAACATGAAGTCATTCACTGATTCAGACATCATTTACTACTATATGTAGTGATGTAGTGTATGGTACTATGCCCCTCCTGGAATTAAGGCTGGTTATGGACTTCCTTAGGCTAGCATGTTAAACATGAAGTCATTCACTGATTCAGACATCATTTACGACTATATGTAGTGATGTAGTGTATGGTACTATGCCCCTCCTGGAATTAAGGCTGGTTATGGACTTCCTTAGGCTAGCATGTTAAACATGAAGTCATTCACTGATTCAGACATCATTTACTACTATATGTAGTGATGTAGTGTATGGTACTATGCCCCTCCTGGAATTAAGGCTGGTTATGGACTTCCTTAGGCTAGCATGTTAAACATGAAGTCATTCACTGATTCAGACATCATTTACTACTATATGTAGTGATGTAGTGTATGGTACTATGCCCCTCCTGGAATTAAGGCTGGTTATGGACTTCCTTAGGCTAGCATGTTAAACATGAAGTCATTCACTGATTCAGACATCATTTACTACTATATGTAGTGATGTAGTATATGGTACTATGCCCCTCCTGGAATTAAGGCTGGTTATGGACTTCCTTAGGCTAGCATGTTAAACATGAAGTCATTCACTGATTCAGACATCATTTACTACTATATGTAGTGATGTAGTGTATGGTACTATGCCCCTCCTGGAATTAAGGCTGGTTATGGACTTCCTTAGGCTAGCATGTTAAACATGAAGTCATTCACTGATTCAGACATCATTTACTACTATATGTAGTGATGTAGTGTATGGTACTATGCCCCTCCTGGAATTAAGGCTGGTTATGGGCTTCCTTAGGCTAGCATGCTAAACATAAACTCACTCACTCACATCTTTTGGATGAAAAGAAACAAGTATGGGACAAAATTCAGACACTCACGCTCCAAAGACTTGATCCATGTCAAGATTGCCAAGTCCACCTGCGGGCTGGGTCTCTTGTGGCGTTGTAGCTTGTTCTGCAGGAGGTTGCCTTGGCGGTGCACCTTGTACCAAATTCGAAAACCTGTGTTTGGAAAAAAATCTTGATTACAAGATGTAGAGAATAAGATTAACTTATTCTGATCAGTGAGCATTTAGGCAATTATTGAGGAGGGGGGGAGGTAACCCCATTGTTTGAAATCAACCATGTGACGTTTCCTATTATCTTAGAATAAAACGCTAGGCATTTCTGAAAATATTGACGGTTGACCGCATCCGCTGGTCCCCCTAGGTGTCCGCCACTACTTAAGGTGGCATTCAAGTTGCGCAAGCATTTACTGGTGCAGGCATGTGCGTATATAAATTCAAAACTACAAGTTTTTGATTGCTGAGTTTCAACACATCAAGGCCTGACTATTCCATGCGCCGGTAATAGCTGGAGACTTGGCTGAAGAAAACTTACAAAGATATCTTTTAGGTAAATCATACTGTACATCCTTTTTCTATGGAGAATTCAGGATCAAAATTGTTTGATGTTTAAAAATCGCTATCATTTGGTATTGGTCTTTATCATCTTGATGAATTTTTTGCTAAATATTGTTCTAAAAGTTGTGCAAATTTACATTCACAATTATCGTATAAATCGCTCAGGTTCCTTTGTGTTTCTATCTATTCTTGAATATTTGATGAAAAAAGAACAAAGCAAAGGGCAATAATAAGTAAGTTAGAGGACTGATGATATTTCAAAAAAAGGAAATAAAGTCTTACATATTCTGAAGCTGCGGGTTCTGCAGAAAACTCTGTGCCTGAAAATTGAAATATCACAGGATGAGAGCCACAAATATGATTCCCAACAGACGGAATAAGCAATAAGATAATTTCTCAAGGTTAGACCAATATCTTTGTTGCAAACTTTGTTACAAACTCTGACATCTAACAGAGTCACATGAGAGTGCCTCATTCCGGAAAAAGATCTGTTTTCCAGGTTCCGCCTTATAGCTGTCTGGTTTCTTTACAGGTTGTGACATTGAGACCTTGATTTCAGAACCATCAACAAACTACATTTCTCAAGCAAATGCTGACAATAGACAAATGCATGGAAAAGAAAACATCCTATAGAACGGACATTCAACGTTCAAGTTGCTTCATGCAGATAAATATTTTCAAGAGAAAGACAAAATCTGAACTAGAATCATTATCAAACTCCCAAAACTAAATAGAAACAAAAAACCCAGCCAGATCAAGGTTTTAATTATCCAACATATCAAGGAAACAGCCTCTAATATCTCCGCAAAGCCTCTTCAAACAAATATATTGGCCATGACGATGGATTCAAGTCGTTTATGCATAAACAAAGGGATCCACCATATAAGTAATTAGATAGCAGAAAGAAACAAAATGATAAGCCCTCCTTACCATATTCATAACGGCTGGATTCGACAACAGGGAGCCAATGTCCATCCCACCCAGATTAGGCATTCGAGCTGCAATGAAAACATGGCATCATCAGTATGAGGTATGTTCAGACGAGGGAAGGATAGCACCCACTTCATTACTACAAAGGTCTAGGAGTGTCAAATGTATTGGTGCTCCAGAAATTAGAAATGTGATAATGAATATCTACTGAAAAAACCCGGAATTTCCTTCTACCGTGGATCGTTGATGCAAACCTAACTCTTTTGAGCTTCCAGAGTTAAAAAAATTTAAAACCATTTATTCAAAAAGCTTTTTTCGTTTTGTGGAACATGATTTGGTATGGTGCTACAAAATGTTACAAATATCTATCCATCATACAAAATCATTTAAATACGCCACAGGAGGCAGACAAAGTTACTAAATATTTAACAGTATCTAAAAAAACTAATTTCAAAGGAATCTAAGGCCCCATTCACACGATACCGGATTCACCTCGTATCGGATTACTTTCTGTAGCAGATAGGCCTTCTGTACACACGGCACTGGTCGAATCCGATACGCTCCGTATCGTTTTTGCGGAGTGAAATCGCTCCGCTGTGGAAGTGGTACGTATCGGAACCTTTACCATACCGGATCACTTTTCGACTCGTGTGGATACATGAATCCGATACGTCATCGCTCCGGTACCTCTATATCATCCAAGCAGCTTCGTTTTCGGCTTTCGGACTAGTTTTGGCGCCATAATTTTTGGTGCAGCAGAACAAAATAATTCACGATGGACGTCGAGAGTGTGCTAAAAATGCTTCTTTCGACGATGGTTGTTGTTTCGACAATGATGTTGCATATGCAACAAAATTTCTTAAATATTTTAGTGAGGTTCTTGAGATTGAAAAGAAAACAGCGATCAAGGTTGGTTACAGGAAGCCTCTTTCTTCGAAAAAAGAAATGAAAGTAGGCATGCAGAAAGTTTTGGATTAGGCCAGGAAGGTCAAACACATGGTGGCAAAATTTGCGAAAACAAGAAGCACATGAAGATGAATGGAAGGATAACTTCAGAATGACAAGGCAGAGTTTTTATAAACTGTGTACTCAACTGTATCCTTATGTAGTTTCACAATGCACCAATATGAGGCAACCCCTGTCTGTGGAAACGCAAGTTGCATTAACCTTATACTATTTGTCTGATGGTGGGAGAATGCGCAAAACAGCAAATGCTTTTGGCTGTGGGATCTCCACAGTTTCATTCATTGTTAGAAAGGTTAAAAAAGCTATAAGTATCAATCTTGCATCCACATACATCCAGACACCAAAAACTGAAAAGGAAGTTGAAGAGTTGGCTGCAAGATTTTATGCAGCCCATGGATTCCCTCAATGTGTTGGTGCTGTTGATGACACCCACATCCCTATAAGAAGGCCCAATGAAAATCCAATGGATTATGTTAACAGGAAAGGCTTCCACAGTCTTAATGTGCAAGGTTGTGTCGACTACCGTTATTGCTTTATCAATGTGGATATAAAGTGGCCTGGAAGTGTACATGATGCAAGGGTGTTTGCGAATTCTTCATTAAATGAAATGCTGATGGCTGGCATAATTCCAAGCTCTCCAAAGACAGTCGTCCCAAGTGAAGATCCTGTACTAATATGTATACTCGGTGACCCCGCTTACCCTTTGCTACCATATCTGATGAAGGAGTTCGCAAAAGGTGGTAGTACATCATCAGAGCAGTTTTTTGGCTATAGGCTTTCTTCAGCAAGGATGGTAGTAGAGTGTGGATTCGGGCGACTAAAAGCTAGATTTGGAATTTTGCGGAAGCCAATTGATTTAAGCATGAACAACATTCCTCATACCATTCTCAGTTGTTTTATTCTTCACAACTTCTGTGAAATGGAAGGTGAATTGGTTAATGATACTTTGGAAAGAGCAAGCCAAAACTATAATGCCCAGTTTCCTAAGTCAGCCTATCATCAGAGGTACAACAATGAGAGTGGGGGGAAGAAAGTACGAAAGATTTTCTTGAAATATTTTGAGTAATGCTTTATGTAACAACAAAAAAACAGAACTGACAGCTTTATCTTATCAATATGTTCAGTATAACCATATAGCACATCATTTTTAAAGTTTATTTTCTGTTAATAAAGCTTAAGAATGATTCGTGTTCTTCATTTGGCAACTCTTCTCTGGTATTATTGATATGAGGAATTGACTCGGACACTTTTCTCTGGTTTCCATGAAAGACATCTGCATGCATTCCCACTCCTGCAGAGTAGGGCTGATGATAGACCTGTGGCTCGGGCTGATGATAAACTTGTGGCCCTCATTTGCCCTTGCAATATATTAGTCATCATTTGGAAGCAATTTGTCATTGCTTTGGACATGTCTTCCATTGTCGATCTCATTCTTTTTGCTTCTATCAACAACTCTTTCTCTGCTTCATCGTCTTTTTCAGCAAGCTTTCTCTTTATTTCAATGTCATCTTTCAAGTACTTTAGCTGTTGGGATTCAAAGGAGACTTTGGAAGTCATTCTTTTCTCACGCTCATTTTTCAAAAATTTTGCGATTTTCGCTCGTCTATCATTAGGGTCTGATTGCTGTTCACTTGGTTTTGAGGACTGTGATACCTGGATGTTGTCTTCGAAAATCTCATCCGTCTCTAAAACTGTGTCATTTGAGGAGCTTGTTGAAGCCATACTTGGTTGCTCTCCAAGTGTGCTTGAGTCCAATCCACCTATAAAAAATTCTCTAATAAAGCCTTCTTCATGCAAAAAGTCTCCTAAATATTTTAAACTAAAAAGATAACAAGAATGGTTTTGGAGGTAAAAAGATTCACTAGCAGTTAAAAACAGGGTTGTGGCCAGACAAAAAATAGTGGGAAGGTAAAAGTTGACAAGTTGACCCATGGCCACACCACTGATTAAACAACTTCAGTACTCTAATTTTAAGCTAATGGCAAGGTTATAGAATTACTAATACCCATGTATTCTTGTCAATCTCTTCATTTGCTCCATGTCCTCAAAACAATATATTTCAAAGAGATTGCCAGAATTTAATTTTTTGATTTTTAGCCACATATCTCTTGTGGTCTCACTCCCTGGGGGGACGGGGGACTTGACATCAAAGTAAAAAAAATCAAGTACTTGGTAGGTACTTGGGGGTAGGCCTATGTACTAGTACTTGGCTTCAAAGTTAAAAGACCAAGGACCACATGTGGTTTTTGAACAAACAGAGGGCCTTAAGTAGTAAACAACGAGTTTCTAAATGAAAAATTTCATATCGTTATTTAACAAATGCGAGATAAAAACCTTCGATGCTTTTGGTTGCTGGTGCACCTGCCCAAATATCACAACAGAGATCATAGAATGTCATGACGATCTTTCCCTCTCCACTTCTTCTTCCCAAATCAACGGCCTTCTTGAAGTTCTTTCTTACATTCTTCACTTTCGCTGCTACTCGTTCTTTTGTAAATGAATGGAGTGAAGAACTCTTTGGAAAGTCCTCACTGTCCACTTCTTCATTGTTTGTGTTGTCACTATCAGGACTGCCAGAAGGGTAGCGTTAGATAAAAATCTCTCGAGCTTTATCGTACTTAGACTTGATTCCCTCCCAATCTTTGCTTGCTTGCTTCATACATGCAGTTAGAAGCAAAAATCTTCACACATTCCAATATAAGTTCTATTTCACTATCAGTCCAGTTGAAGTTGTCTTTCTCCATCGCAAAAGTTTACAACACTTACGAAAGCTCAAACACGACAAAATCGATGGAGTAGGCCCAGAGCTTTCGCGCCAAAATACAGAATATCCAATTTTCAAGCTGTGAAGGTTGCTTTGAAACGCTTTCTTACACAATAGGCTTAGCGACGTAATTTGAAGCGGAGCGGAGCCGTGTGAACAGAGCTCAGAACTGAATCTGCTATCGTGTGAACAGGACATATTTTCATATCGGATTCTGTTAGGAATCCGATACGAAACGAATCCGGGATCATGTGAATGGGGCCTAAATGCTAAATATATATAACATCCTCAATGCTAGACATCATGATACTAATCACAGAAGGTCCCGTGTTTAAGACCTGGTGGATTAAGACCTGGTTGAGTCATATTACAATGGAAGGAGCCTAATTATGAGAATACATTTCCTGCATCAGACAATTCCTAAAGAACCTATGTAAGATGCAAAAGTAAACAGCATAAAAATTTACCTGGTGGAGCACGCTGCTGAGGAGTTGAATCCTGCTTTTCCTTCAACTTTTCTTTAATCAGGTCTAAATTGACTTGGTAGCCAGCATTGGAAGGATCTAGCGAAAGCGCCTGGAGAAAAGATTAATAAGAGAATCAAGAGAAATATATACTGGTGAGGCTAGCACAAGTCCACAACCATACCAGGTAGTTGAAAGCCAGATGAAAGCTCCTGTGGAGGCAATTCATAAAGTAAATACGCAAAAAATATGAAACTGGGCTGAGGAAGCTGTTTATAAGATGAAAGAAAATTCTAGGAATAGTGCTTCATCTTTAGCGGAGGCTGTGATGCAAACCTACAAAACAGTTGCTTGATGTCAGCAATTCTATGCGATATTGATTCTGAGTCACCATGCATTATTATCTGTTAAGTTCACCCAAATATGTAGATGCATTTAACATCACATCTTTCTTTTTTCACCTGAACCTGTCTGTTGAATATTTTTAACACAGAATACAAATATTATCTGTTGTTCTGTAAATGTTGATTTCTGCTTACCTTTTCGTAACTAACTTTAGCACTAGCGTAATCTTGCATACTCAAATACACCAGTCTACAAAACAATGCGAACCAGAAAATATGTAAAACATTTGACTAACAAAACAATAATTCAAAAATACAACTTCATGGCTGCTTTAAGATGATCTTTGTATTCTTCAAACTTGATAACAAAGTCCCACTATTAACCTAATATTCCCCACACCCCTTTTTATTCCAATTCTTATCACCATAGGTAAAATGTTTCGCTTTCTATAGCTTTATTTTTCGTTTTCTTCTGTTATTAAAGAGAATTAAATTCAATCTCTGCACATAAGGATTTAATTTCATAATTTCTTTGTATTAAGTTTATTGTTTATAGATATCAGTAACTGCAATTTGATAAACATTTCACTCTTCCTTCTATTGTATTGTATGTTGTATACCTAAAATTGTTAACTGTAAAATTGTTATTGAATGAAATGGATATAATTTGATACTAAATATAGAATGATTGACTCACCCAAGTCTTCCGTGTGCTTTAGTAAAGTTGGGGTCAATTTTTATGGCTTCTTTGCAGTCTGAAATGGCTTTTTCATTAGAACCGACTTTTGTATAAGCTGCAGCCCTGATATAGAAATACAAATATTGCAAAGAAACTTCTAAATTATATGTGAGAAAAATACAAGTCAATGCCAGTCAGAACACTCTTCCACTCAATTGCCATGGTTCATCAGCATTATCAATGATACCATTCACCTAACTCTTTCAAGTGATCTATCAGTTATTTTTGCTTTTGTTTAAACTTTGTGTTAGTTCAAAAGATGCAGGAAGCTCAGGCATTTCCTTTGACCAGGTTTATCACTTATGGTGATTACCTGCTCACTGGTAAATAAACCACACAGCAAATGACCAGAGCAACAACATCTGCAATTTTCTTCCGGAAAAGGCAAGCTGTAAAAAAAGCAATAACCGGGCCAAAATGCACAGTGAATTTAAATCAATTTCAAAAATCTAAGTGCGTGAGAAAAAGTTTGATAAGCTCAACTGTACCTATTTGAGTAATAAACTGCATTATTTCCATCAGCGCTAATTGCTTTTGTATAACTTGCAATTGCATCATCATATTTTCCAGCTTTCATCAAGTCATTACCTGTCAAAATGATGCAATTTAAAGTAAAATTTCATTGCAAACCAGCAACAAAATAAAATGAATGAGGAGACGTGATACCCTTAAATCTTTAGGTCTTTATGGGTCTGCATACAACCAGATAATTTCAAGAGAAAATACCATCCATTTTGAAATCCAGCAACACGCATGCATTACGTCAGAAATCTAATCTAACAGTGTTTTGAACACTACTTTCAGGGTAAATCATTTTGAAAAAGTTAACTCTGCATCATGTGAAAAAGTTTTTTTAAAATAACAATTCCATGATTTTTAATTCCATGGAAGGATTCAACTTGCAAATCATCTTAATTCAGTTTATTTATTTGTTGCTAACCAGCTACTTGGCAGCAGAGATTCTATAAAGTCTAACACATCATGTAGTACCTTGAACTTCAAATTGAGAAGTGTGTGGTTGTTTTGAAATTGAACCATTCTGAAGTACAATTTCATTGGCAAAACCATTTGAAAATTACCTTCAACTTTTAAGTCCTCTGCTTTTGCTTTATCAGAATCAGAAGCCTTTGTAAATAAAATAGAAATAAGTAAGCCTGAATGGATAAATTATAGTTGATAGGCAAAAATATTTTTGAGGTATTGACTTCAGTGTAAAAAGGACATAGGGCCTAATGAATAAGTACAATAATCAAGTGGTGCAACATTGTCTGTCTTGATTTGACTAGACACATTTAGATTCTTAGTGGAAGAATCACTCTCTCTGTTTGAAGGGCTAGCATATTTGTTAACAGAAAATGCCACCAATACACATTGTGCCAAGAATAAAAAATTATGGGAAAAACCTCATAACTTTAGATATACCAGCCTAAACATAATATTCAAGGGCTCATCGCAAAGGTTAAGATGAAAGCTTTTGGAAAAAAGTTATAAATTATCGAAATTTAGAGCCTGGGACGAATTTCCTTATTTAGTCACTATTTGTAAAATTCTGTAAAAGCAAGCCTAGCTTGGGTTAAAACATTGTTGAAAAATGGGAGGATGGCTTTTCTGAAATGTGGAAATAATATAAAATGTAAGAAATAATATAATTCAAAAGCTAGGGATTTGGTAACAAAGTTCCTTATTTAAAGAAAAGAATGACGACGATAATACACATTTTCTTTTATCATAACAAATCCGGATAGACAAGACCATACGACATAATCAGTTTAGCTAAGACATAATCGGTTTAAGACATATTCAGTTTCATATTTATATGTTAAACTGAATATGTCTTAAACCGAATTTAGTCTTAACTAAACTGATTATGTCGTATGGTCTTATCTATCCGGATTTGTCATGAGAAAAGAAAATGTGTACTATCGTCATCATTCTTGTCCTATACTTTCAAGTAAACTCAGGCAATATAATCTAGGCCAATTCTACTTCTCTATATGTTGAAGATCCAAAATCAAAAGGTTTTTATGGCTGAATTTTTTGGCAAAAAGTATATTCTCTCTGAAGTATTAAAGTTAAGTTAAAATTCCAAAAATATTTTTACTTTTCCCAATTCATTATCAGTTGAGGATCGAGTGCTACATGAAATAGTTCTAAATGAACATAAAAGCCAACACAATTACCTTTCTTTTGAACCCTTGTTTGCAATAATAGCTGGAGTGGTTCTAAAGTTATACTTGTTTAAATTTCACTGCTTTCTGGGGTATTTTAGTATTTGTTGTCAATTTCACTAGGTTTTTAGATAAAGAAATATTTTTCCCAACAAATGAGCAACTTCAAAAGGTCATAAAATTGGTTTAACTTGAGCTTTTAACCCCAAATTTTTTGTTTGAAAGTAAATGAAATCCTCTTTCATTAAAACTAAGAATTAGGCTTCAATTTGAAAGTCAAAAAATAGGTTTTTTGCATGGCTGGGCACAGTGTGCAATAAAGCCAATTGAATAAGAGAGAAACACCATCAGTACCATATACTTTTCAAATGTTTGCCTTCTAGCTTTCTATCATATGAAAGTAAATATGAAAGCTTTACCTGCATTCCCTGCTTGAATATTTCCATTAGTGTCTTTCCACAATCCAACTCTGAGGAGTTCTCGGTGTTGATTTTATAGCATTGCTCAAGGCATTCAATGGCAACTGTAACAAAAACAATTATGAAATGTGATAAGGGATATTTGATTGCAGTCACTTTAGAAAACCCAGTGCGTGTGTTGCATCAATTATTGCCTTTGTGTCCCTAACCGAGGATATTCTATTAGTTCTTCACATCAAGGTGGTGGATGGGTTCAGTTTGTCATAACATTGACTTTAAAGGGTTTTAAATCTTGATCACAAAAGTCCGCACAAAAAGCTGTCCCTCCCTTTTATGCTGGAAAATGGGGGGGGGTTGCGCCAGGATATGACTGGCGTCTAGCAACATCAGGTCTAAACAAGAGGAACAATAGTTATATTTTCTTTAGGTAATTGGTGTGGCGTAAACCTCCAGCGTAACAAATACAAACTTTCCGCCTTTTTCTTCCCTCAATTTCTTCAGGTTACAATAATCATAAAGTTGGCTTTCATAGAATAAGAATACATCAATTCTCTCTTGCAATTTTGCCTCTTTTTAAAAATGGAAGATATCGTGTTAGGGAACACGTTGGTAGAAAAGTGTTACAGGATCCATTTCATCAATTTATCGTGGATATTGGCTGACTTAAGGTACTTGGGCCTTGTCTTTATTTTAGGCCTATAGGCCTAAAGTTAGCTGCTGACATGGGGAAGAAAGGGCAAGTCATGCTAATAGTACCTTCAAGACTTTCAGATATGTCCTCGCTGTGCTCACCACCAGCTGATTCGCTTTTAAGATGTTTAATAATCGAATAAGCTAGTTTCTGCTTGTTGTCCATGTTTTAATATCTTGGGTTGTTGGGGAAGCGTGGAGCAAGTTACAATTTCCACCGCCGAAGTGCCAAACCAACCAAAAGGAGAAGAAGGAGTTGCTTATTTGCTATAGAAGCCTCGTTCTCGATATTGCGGAGAATAAGGTTGCGAAGGAGCGAGGAGCTGAAATAATAAGTTACGGTAATAGTAAAATAAAGAACAGAAATAAAGAATTATAAAATATCGTTCACTGAATGATCGTTTATAAAAACTATGCTTGGATTCTAGCGAGCAAGAGGGGGGGGGGGGGGGGGGCTTATTAAGAACCTACTAAACTAAACTGAAGAACCAGAACATGTTTCGAAAGGAGAGTTACATAAAAAATGATTAACATTAGGAGGTTTTTTGAGAGAAGAGTATTACGGTAAAGAAATCGAGGTATTACGGTAAAGAAATATGATAAAGGATTAAATCAGTGCACCGTAATCATAGCATCAAAGCAAGCATAATTGGATAGACAAATGACAGAATTTCAAAATCAATGAATGCAAAAATGATTTTATTGAAAGAAAATATCAAAATATACAAATATCAAATTTATTAGTCAGTTGTACATTTACTGAAAATACATAATTACGAATACAAATTTCAAAAAAAGCAGAGAGGCTAAAAGAAAACAATTGCCTCCTGCTTGAAACAAAGAAAGATAAGAACACCTAAGCCCCAGGGGGGGTTCCCCAGCATTTCTTTGACAGGGATGCTCGTCCGAGGAAAATTTTCAGCTACCCAAAAAATAGAATGTCCCTAAACTCAAACCCCAGAAAAAAAGAATTACCTGAAATTCTTGAAAATTTAGACCCAAAAAAATAGAATTACCCAATATGCACACTGTCAAAGAAGACCCAGAAGTAGCTGGAAATCTATGAGACCCAGAAAAATAGCGAAAATTTAGCGAAACACAGAAAAATAGCTCAAAAATTTGTCAGCCCAGAAAAATAGGATGAGCATCCCTGTCAAAATTTTTACGTGTACCCCCCCCCCCCCCCGGGACCTAAGCGGTGGCCGAAATCAACCGAATCTTGTGAAAAAGTGCATAGTGTGCGTATCATTTTTGAATTAAAAAACTTTTGTAGAAAATTACGCAATATATTTATTTTACTAGTTAGTTATTACAAAAATCATACATGTACACCGAAGATGATGGCTTACAACTAATGGCAAAACTATCGAGACAAATTTCATATGACTTATCTGCACAATGAGCATAAGAAAGCCACAAAAGAGTTTGCAGCTACCAATGTTACCCGAGTATATTAGAGCAGAATGTATGTTTGCCTCAAGAGTTTTTGTCATTAGCTATAATAATAAATAATCAACGATAAATAACAACAAATTCGTAGGAAAATAGCTATTCGTGTACAAATCACCGTAATATATATAAGATACCCCGTATTGATTATTAACCGTACTTTTAATACATTAGAATAAAATAATAAGGAAAACAAACATTTTTAGTTTAGACATGTTTCAAATCTTCCATAATTCATCCTCCGTAAAGTGAAATATAAAACTTACCAACGTTTTTAGGCATGTTATAAAAAATTGCATAATTATCTAAACAATGGGAAAAGTTAATTACAATCTAAGAACAGTTGAAAAGTATACGAACAATTGTAAGTAACTTTTTCCCATTCTTTAAAAATTATGCAATTTTTTGTAACATGCTTATAAACGTTAGTAAGTTATTATATTTCACTTTACTGAGGATGAATCATGGATAATTTCAAACATGTCGGAACTAAAAATCGTTTGTTTTCATTTTTAGTTTTCTAACTAGAGTGCTACTTCGTAGAAAATTTGGTAAAATAATAAGGCCCTTGAAATAAGAGACCTTTCATTCTGATTTAGCTAAAGTTTGAATTTCTATAATCTATATCTCGGCCTCAATTTAATTATATGAAATTTTATCTTTTAGCTCGTGATAGCTTTAGAATTTAAAATCATCTTCTGAGTTTTCATCTCCTTTTGAAACGAAGAAGGCTCTTCTACTTACAGGTGAGATCATCGCTATCAAAATATTGAGCTTTTTCGCTGTTGAATCGAAGATTAAAAATGTTAATCCCCTGCTACCCTGAAAACAGGAACAACTTGAGCAATGGGCCTCCTATCAAAGGCACAGATCTCCAGCTGACTTGCACAGTCCTTGCAGAAGGCCTGGTGACCACAGGGCAACACAATCGTATTGACAGGGCTATCGAAACAAATCCTACACAGATCCTTGCGTGAAACATCCTCATCGCTGCCACTGTCTGCTACCTGCTCTTCCAAAGCCAGCATTTCAGATTTCTTGTACGGCCTTGCATCGACTAACACCTTTCTCATCGAGTTGGATTTGGCCACTTCGAAAGGTGTCTTCCCTTCCGCATCTTTCGCGCTTAATTTGGCTCCATGTTCTACCAATGCCTGGGCGATTTGCATAGCATTGCGATGAACTGCGAGATGAAGCGGAGAAGAAGCGTTTTGCCCACCCTTAAAAAGAAATGTGCAACTTAGTTCTGTTAAATTAGTGTATAAACTAGGAACATTACACATAACATAATACAAACGGGCAGCGCAGCACGCACTGTAGGGGCTACAAGCATGGAAACGTTGGCCTAAATTCATGATAGCAGAAATGCAAACCAGGCTTAATAATCTTTAGAAAAAACACGTTTGAATACCTTTTCTTGTTTTGGTCACGTCATTTTTTTTGCGCGTGAAAAAGTATCCAAAAAATTGCACAGCCGTGTTTTGCGTTTTTGCAGTCGTAAATCTAAACCCATCGTTTCCATCCACCTACAGTAGAAACTTCTTAGGTACTGTCAAGATCTCTCGAACAGGGGCTAGTCATTATAATGGCTGAAGTCAAACTATGTTATCTCTTTATCTCATTTCTCTCTATGTTAAGACTCGCAAATTCAAAGGAACTTATAGAAAACTGAGATCGAGGAGGCTATTCGAGTGGGGCCTAATCATTACGGTACTTGTTTCAAGTGTGATTACCTGGAAATTGACATCTGCTCGTTGCGATATGAGGAACTCGACAATGCCAAACTTTTGGTGTAAACAAGCTACTTGCAAGGGAGAAAGACCAGTGGTGAATGTGACATCCACAGATATCTTGCATTCATTGATGTACATGGTTACTTTGTCCATATCTCCTCTGGCAATTGCGATATATAGCAAGTTGATTCCGGTGGCTAGGAGTTCTTTGATGTCAATATCTTCGACCATGTCAAATGGTGTGAGGCCTTCCATGTCCTCGGCTTCTCGATCTGCGCCTAAATACCCAATATGAAGCTTATCATAAGTTTGATATAATATCCTCAAGATGTATCTACCAGTTGATAAATAACCGATCAGGTTATAAGAATCAAGAAATTGAACATGTTTTCATATTTGTTTTAAACAGAACATAGTTGATAGTTATTTTGATAGTCGATGGGCAAATACGCTAAATTAGCGTTCCAAAATCGTGCTCGTTAAATCGTTTCGATTATCAGTAGTAATATAGTTTCTCAGTAGTAATATCTTCATAGCCCTTAGGAAAACATCGTATTTCCGAATTCTTACATGAATATATCTGTTGATAATGAATCTATTCTTTACAAGAGCAGGCTCCTGCAATAGAGATATGCCACTCGGATTATTGCAACCAAAGGCGAGCTTGCTAGCCACTGTCCTAAACCAGGACAATAAGTTGGCAAACTAACCTTGAGGTGTTTACAAATCCAGGCTTATCTCCAGTGAGGCATTACATAATTTGTGTTCATAATATGAATTTCTGTTGATATATCAAGTTATAAGAACTTGCCTGCAAGGACTAGCAGCTTGACAACATTCTCGTGTGAATTATAAGCCGCGATATGAAGGGGAGACTGCCTGGTCAAGTTCGTTCTAATGTTCATATCAACGCCATGCTCCAAAAGCTTCTGCACCACGTCTTCATGACCAGCCTTCGCTGCCACGTGGATAGGTGTGAGTGACTGGCCGTCAGTTATCCTTGGGTCTGCATTGTATTCTAACAGAACGCTGACAAATTCTGGCATGCCCTGAAAGTTCGAAGAAAGGAGTTGATATCACATTTTCTCTCACATCTCCCAAGCCCAAAATTTCTTGCAAGTCGAAACTGAAAAGACTTATTGTTGGCAGGTAGGGAGCGAGCCGAAGAAACGAACTTGTATTTCGTTACACAAGAGTTTCCTTACAAATCATCAGAACACACTCTTCTAACTCTGTCACCATACATCACGATACACAGTATAGGATACCAAATCTTGTAAATGTTCATTCATCAAGGCCCAAGTAACCATTACTGAGTATCAGATGTCAAAACAGCATAATAGTCGAGTCGATAATATGGCAGGCTTGAACGTCGAGAAATAACTTGAAGTACAATGAAGGTTTTATATGAAACAGCATAACTATTTAAGAATCTTAACGGGTCTCAGGTAAAGAGATCCGGGAAATACAACAGCTAATGAGTACCAGTGAGCTTCAAGGCAAGACTTATAAACATACAACTTAAATACGAAGTTACATTGACGTAATAAAGCCGAGAACCAATCAAACTTAGGCATGACAGGAAAACCTAAATAGAACAAACATGTATAACATAAGCTAAAGCAATGACGAATGACGTTACAAAATAACCAACAACATACCAAATAAGGGTAGAACAGCTAACTGACGCATGAAACTAGATGAGTCGTGTGGCAAAGGAAAGAGTGTAGAACAAGGCTAATACACGACAAAACCATGAACAACGAAACTAAGAAATTACGGAATTAACTGAAAAAGTGAGTATCTTGACACTTACACTGATAGCTGCAAAGCAGAGAGCCGTGGTTTGCGTGTGTTTAGAGAGCGGTTCATCGAGCTTCACATCCTCATACTCCAAAGCATGCCTGAGCAGTTTCATGTCTTTCTGCTCAAGTGCATTCAACAACTTCTGTTGGCCTGACTGCAGGACACTGAGCACGTGTTCCAGACGACCGACCTGCTTCTTCATCCAAGAGCGTTGGCCTTTGTTGTCCAATGAAGAGTCACTGCATTGTCTGTGCAACTGTGCAGGAGCCTTTGGAAGAAGAAAAACGAAAGAATGGAGGGGGAAAGCTTCACATTTTGCCGATTTTAGACGAGTCATTTATTCAAATCAGATAATTCCATCTATTGTAAACAACAAATGATACAAACTTTAATAAAGTACTCCACACCTGATGTTGATGAATGGAAGATCTTAGAATCGCACAAAGGATAGGAAGATAACGATCATGAGCATATACTAATATCCACTTTAGCTTAGTAATACATTGCGCTTGCAAATCTGTAATTATGTCGGATACTGCCAAGCAATGTCAGGGACTTGCTAATTGAAAGGCAGATGGTACCAGTTATGCCAAATATTCTCTCTAATACTCCCTCTAAACACAAGGTTGTCAAAAACTAGAGGAGAATCAATTTCAAAAGTAACATCGAAGGACTTGATAGGATCTGGATATCAGGCTCCTGCCAACCCTGAGCAGGACTCAAACCATGGAATACCCATTACGAGTTACCTACCAGTAACGTATGCGATTCTTTACGAATTACCTACCAGTAACGTATGCGATTCTTTACGAATTACCTACCAGTAACGTATGCGATTCTTTACGAATTACCTACCAGTAACGTATGCGATTCTTTACGAATTACCTACCAGTGACGTATGCGATTCTTTACGAATTACCTACCAGTAACGTATGCGATTCTTTACGAATTACCTACCAGTAACGTATGCGATTCTTTACGAATTACCTACCAGTAACGTATGCGATTCTTTACGAATTACCTACCAATAACGTATGCGATTCTTGTGAAGACCCATCTTGATCAAACGACGTCGCTTGAAAGCTTTTTCGGTTGAGTTTATCCTTGAGGTCGTCGATATTTTGTTCCATGTGCTCCACGACGATTAGGCCCTGTGCGTCAGTTAGATGTGGATCTGCTCCGATGGCAAGAAGAAATCCAACGACCTCGCTATGGCCGGCCAGAGCAGCGTAGAACAAGGCAGTCCATTTATCCAGTCCACCGGGCAGATCGACAGAGGCGCCGTAAGACACGAGGAGTTGCACCAGCTCCCTATAACGAATTATTATCATCAATTCTTTATTTCAAAATTGGCTATTTACAATAGCTATAAAGAAAAGCCAATCAAGACCAACTATCAACAAAAGGAATATTAACCATATAGGAGAGATGCAATTAAATTACAGTTAATAAAAACCCTAATCCATGTATAAAAGTTTTGCAAATCCTTCAGTTCGATCGTTTATTGGGTTAAGTCCCTTTAACTATCGAAATTGAAAGGTCTCAATGTCTTCCCCTCTTATTTAGATAGTTTATCCTTAACGGGTTTTCAAACCATGTCATTTCTCAGGCTACCCAACGGGCCTATTCTGTGAGCAAAGTTGCTTTGTATCACAAAGTTTGATGAAAATCATAGTCACAAAAAAACCCCCAGAGATTTAGCCTTTTCCTATTTTGGGTAAAAACTAATTTTGAAACTTTCTAACGAATAAAAACCTCAGCGATGAAATATTTTGATAATTGCCGAGTAGCATACACTTATTCCTTAAACAAAAAACTATAATTGGGTGCACAAAGAGAAACCATACTGGAAATGGAACTTCTGATAAGGACTCTTGATATCTTTAGGGATTTGCAATGATAGTAAAACATGCAAAATAAACAACTTACAAATTTCCAGCAGCTGATGCGAGATGGAGAGGAGCGTGCCCTTGAACGTTTCGCTGATCGACAGCAAGGCAAAGGCCGAAGTTCGAGAGAGAGACATTTTTGCTTATTTCACGACCACTCGCTGTCCTTGACACTCTCTGAATGCAAGCTTCGTTTGACGAGGCCTTTCTGCTGAGAGACTGCGACTCCAAAATCGACCGCACTTCGTCCATGTCACCAGCTTGGCTTGCCAGGCATAGAGAAAGCGGGTTCTGCAAGTGACAAAGTCATGTGATTAGCTATCAGCTCTTTAATGTTAACCTGATAGAAATTACTTCTCTTCAGTTATATTTGATTCAAGGTGGTGTATCCCAACAACAAACATTACACAGAGGTATCATAAACCAGATTGGAAATGATTACAGCAGAAAAAAACTAAATTTAGACTTCATATTGAGGTACATAACTCCTGGAAAGAAGGAGTTATTCAAAATGAAATCAATTAAAATTGAATACTAATATTTCTTAAAGATCCGTTCGTATGACTAGATTTTTAAGAATCTGATGCCCCATTCGCATGAATATCAACAACTTTTCACCTCACGTGTATGAATTCTATCTATTTTGACAACGGTGCATACGTGTTTCACGTAATTTTGCAAAACAACCGCTTTGCTAGAAAAAGCTGAAAATCGGACCCATGTGTAGAGAACTTCGGCATGAGAAACCCACCCAGAGGAGCGGCACATCCAGCACCAAAACAGATTGAGAAGCCCTTGCTAAACTAAAACTAGGCCGGCTACGACGCGTTACCTGATGAAGCATTCGGCATATCTCCCCACCATTAGATAGATTTAGTGCAGTATACCCCATGGAGTCGACAATCTGTTGATCTGCATTAAACTTCATTAAGACTTTAACGACTTCTACATTATTGGTTAGGCTTGCATAATGAAGGGCCGTTCTGTTCCTTCTACCTCCAGCCATGTTAATGAAAGCCTGCCAATGAAATGAAGTTTAGTTGTAAACAATAGAAAGAAAATTCTCCTATAAGTGAGTTATTCCTCACGAGTGTGTATATTTCAGGTAAATTTGCAACACGAGTCCTCGTTTCCCTGCGTTTCTAATATGATGACGTCACTCGCAAGTCTATATTTCAGGATACACTTACTGCACCATTTTGTCAATTGTTCATAGTCAGCATTTTTTTCTTCATTTATATGAGGGATATCAAAAGCTTCAAAGAAACTTTTAACTTAGGAAAGATAAGTTTGAAAATAAAAACTTAACAGAATTCAACAATCTTTACAAGTTGAAGATCTTCAAAACAGAAATACTTGGCCTCAAATAATATTTTTCATCTTTGGATTGGAAAGTATAAAGAGGAAGAGAAGTGAACGAGGTACCAAGATACCAGGGATTTTTACATTGTGTTTGCAAACAATTACAAAAGAATTCTCGAAATTAAAGCATCCATCGTTGGATGATAGAAAACTGCCACTAACCTTGTTCTTCAAGAGAAATTCTACAACTTTCACGTGTCCATTTAAGGCTGCCAGATGCAACGGAGCTTTGTGGCTAGGAAGATATGTATTACGAATGTGATGATTTCAAAATGACAATCAACTTAAAATCATCATGCGTAAAACTAATCGAAAGACGTGGAAAAGGCCTGTTGGGTCTTGTTATCTTACACAAGATATCTTATTGATTTTCGAAATCCTAGTTTCTTCTTTAATAAGAATGTTTGATATAATCATTTTATTTTTGTATATAACAAATTTTCTATTTAATTATAATCAATCTAATGAGGTATTAGACCAAATGAATAGCTAGACTGATCAAGCAGTGCGACTCTGCATCTTCCTCTTGATGTGACCACATCGCCAGATTCCTTTCTGTCTTGATAAATAGACAGCTCGCAAAGTTTCTCCTCGCACTTTACTTGACAGGTAACCTTATTTCTAGTTGCACTACTTGGTTGGCGCAATGCAACGCCGTTGATACAGCCACCAATAGGCCAAAAAAATGGCCAGAATAACGGGGTAGCCACATTTTAACTTTGTATTTTTCAAAAGATTTTGTGTGTTTCAGACCAAAATTTTGGTGGAGGTGTCTGCTTTAACGGAGTGGACGAAAGTCAGAGCGCCACTGTATAAAAAATCACGGGGAAAAATGACGCAAGAACAAAGAACCTAACAACTAAGAAAGGTGATCTTGTGCTCAGACTACGTATCCATTTATGACATCATCGAATAGGCGAGTATTAAAATAGTCAATCACAGCAGGAGTTTACTCACCACAAAGCTTTGGCATTTGGACTAGAACCACTTTCGATCAGTCGTTTAACTTCTTCGAAATCCCCACCATCAGCTGCAGCGCAAAGCATTAGAGAAGACAGCAATAACTTTCTATGGTAAGAAATAAAATGTGAGAGTATATCCCTAACTGATAGTACCCTCTCAGTAACCCTCCCTCCGTTTAATGTAACAGGATCGTTATGCCTACTTACGTCACTTCCCTTAATCCTCGTTTCCATGTAACATCGTTATTACCATATATGTACTCGTCATGTTAACCATTGTATTATATCCATTTCCGTTTGTAGTATTAGTATATATAGTCAGTGATTCATTTTGTAAAGAGAGGTTTTACAGGTTTTATCTGTGAAAGATAATGTACATATAATCATGAGACCTTGTACTCTCTTCGTGAAGACTTCTTTAACGTGACCTGAAGTCTGTCACATTAACCTGTCCCCATTTTCAAGATAAAGAATTATTGAGTCCCTATGAAAATTTCAAAACATGATAAGAACGGGAGAGTATTTAAATTGATGATATTCATATCAATCTTTATTTCAATCTCAAACATTGCATCCTCAGTTTTCTAATGTAGAATCCAGGTTCTTTAACGGCTACTTAGGACCTGCTAAATGGGACCACTTTCCGAAATCAGGCGCACCATCACAGTCCGACCACTTTATGTAGTTGAGAAGCACACTTGAGAAGAAGCAGGATTTGGAAAATCAATGGAAAATCAGTTTACAACACCTACACTCTAACGTTAATCACAATATTACTAAATATACAATATAGCCACCAATAGATACAATACAGCCTACAATAAACCCCTTCTTTTTGGGTCAAACTGCCTATAATAGAAAATGCAAAATTCTCTTTAAAAAATGTATCCTTTGTGGGTGAAGATTGCACCTGGGGTAGACATGGTCTGACATTCTAGGGTTTATTTCTCAGTAATGAAGCAACCGCAATAGCATTATGCCTTAACAAAGTTCTGAACTTAAGGCCTTATCCACTATAAACCAGCGTGATTCTTTGATACCGTCAACAAGGTACCAATCAACCCTCGAGTTTTTTGGTGTATCCAGCTCCAAGCCTTCAGGCCTCGCATTTTTCATGCAGCAGCTATTGAAGAACAATGAATGATTAACAACGCATCATGCATGGTCTAATACCTTAGTGAGTAAGTGCCAGCAAGTGCAACAGCAGTTAAATGTCTTGCATCAGTTAACTCCAGATCAGCACCATACTAAAAAAATAGATCCAAATGAGTTAGGAGTGGGAATGACCCAGTATGAGATTCAAAGCCACAACCTCTAAGTCTGCACCTCAGCAATCTACCGACTGAGTGACTGAGGAAATCCTTTTAATTGGCCAACCAAAGCCATATCAATCTCAAAAATTGTACCATCACTTAATATACAACAACTACACAGGACCTGCCAGAGGGGACCACTTTCCCAAACCAGGGGGACCATCACAGTTCAACCACTTGATGTAGTTGAGAAGCACACTTGAGAAGAAGCAGGATTTGGAAAATCAATCAAATTCATTTGTGAGAATAACAATATCGAGTAAGATTGGAGAGTATCATCATCAGAAAAACTTACAAATAGTAGGTGTTGGGTGATTTGTAGATTATTTCGTCTCACTGCAATGTGAAGCGCAGATTGCTTGGCTGTTCCACATTGCTTATTCACCTGCAAAAAATTCAAGGACTGCATTGATTTGTCACAATAGATTACCAACATGTTGGAAGAGTAACTCCCCTAAACCATGGGGTTCTATGGTTTTGATGTAGACATATTTTGAAATTTCTAATGAAACATTGACCTTATTCTGTGCTGATGCAATGAAGACGTTTTTGACCTTGGGACTAATGACATTAAGCAAATTTTTTACCTGATAGCTATATAATCTTACGTAATTGTTTATCTATATCAATTTTTCAATAAGTTATCAGGAAGATACCTGTGCATCTTTCTTTAACAAAAATTCCACACCATAGAAAAACAAACAATCAACAGCAACATGAAGAAGCGACATCTTTTCTGGCCTATCTCCACCACCATTCAACTGGCGGTCTTGAACACCAGAATGATCAGAGAGTGAATCTGATAATTTAGGCCAATGTTTCATTTCATCGTCAACCAAAGTGTAATCAGGATCTTCTTCGGTGCTGCTGTCAATGTAAATTGGAGACTTGACTCCTTTGCTTATTGGCAGTTTATGCAAATACTCATTCCACGATTTTGCTTCTTGCCAGAGCTCTTCTAGTTTCGATAAATCTCCCTGTCTCAGCGCATCAAACATTCGAGTGATGATCAGTTTTCTCTGAGGTATTGGTGCAACAATCCATTCCACCATGCCAGTTCTGAATTTTAGCTGGTTCCTCAAAGTTAGATGTGTCACACTGGTGCAACTATCACTGATTGAAAGAGCGCTTTGCCTGGCATCATGATATGTAAAGAGCAGCGAGCCATCGCTAGAGCCTGATATGACTTCAAATTGGTTTGTTGATTTATTCAACTGGACGCAAGCATGGTACTCTTTAATCTCTGCTTCTTCAGGGATGCAGATGCCACAAAATGGACCTAAAGAGAAAACTTAACTCAGTTTGCTTTTATGAAAATAAGGGAACATAAGTGGAGCAACATAAAAAGCTAAAGAAGAACAATAACAACAACAACAACAGGCGAAATGTGAATAGGAGTTAAGGAGATAAGTTAGCAGATGAAGGAATAACTGTAATATCAGTGCAATAAATCTTTGAGGCTTTGATGGGATGGCTACTTTGTGTCGTGTTCCCACAGAGTTTGAATTCCAGATTCAAATATCAATAGCTTCCTAAATGTTTCTTTGGATTAAAATTCTGGGAAAACTTTTGGCAAGAAAACTTTCGGATATAATTTTTGGGATTTTCTGATTCTTTCACCTGATAGAAGATGCCAACAACCAGTAAAAAGAGAAGCTTTATATTATGTAGGCATTATTGGTGTAAAGAAGTGAACAGTTGCACAAAATAAGAAGGAAACTGCCTCTTAAAAATAAATTATTTTGGTCTGCATCATCATCTGACAATATTTCAATAGCAATAATACTTATGTAAGAATTAGACAATTTCAAGAAACTTAAAGTAGTAGAAACTGGTGAAAGATTAGAAACTTTTAATATTAGAACCATAGCTAGGTTCCTAATATTGTAGAGCAATGTGAGAGATAGGTCAGTATAGCATTACTTACTTGATCCAATAGTTACGCCTCTTGGTCCCACAGCAAAAACTTGACCTTCAAAGCGTCGAAGATACAATGGCACTAACGGTCTAGAACCTTCCTCGCTATCAGATTTTGCTTCGGTAGATGGATAGATCTCCGAGACAGTGAGAGAAAAGAATTTTCCCAGTGCCTCGTTTTTGTCAGCAACATCTAAAAAAATAAGATTTTAAGAAGTTGTTACAAATATATTTCTTAATCAATTGATAAGTGAGTTTTCAGTTGTATCGATATGCAACAAGTAATGCAACAATAATGCATATGAACGGCTAAGAATCAACTACATTCTCACATGAAATAAATAAATCATGAAAATAATCCAGTTTGCCGTTAACCACTTTAATTTAATGACAAAGATAGCAAATGACAGCTAATTACTCGCAAATGATTTATTTTTCACAGACCTCATAAAGATTATGACGCAGTAAGTTCATCAAGTTTTAATTTCAGGATCAGCCCCAGGCTTTTTCTTAGCTTTTTCTTCAAATTTAACAAAAATGCTAGGTTTGTGAATGTGATAAACTTGTTTTCTATCAAAAAATGTATTCTTGCTCAATAGCAAACTTAGTGTCCTCCCATTTGATGCCCTATGGAACGAAATAATAGTTTGAGGAAGATTATGAGGGTTTATGAGTTTTGGAACCTGAGTTTTAGGGCTCTAGTACACAAAGCCCCCCTCTATCACTTTCTAGAGAGAAAGCATATTACCAATATCATTTTCATTTGTCGTCTGATTTCTTCTGAACAAATCCCCACTTCTTGCCAATCTCCGAACTCTTTTCCCTTGAGATGCCAGTTTTTTTGCTCGTTCTTGAGATGATCTCAATTCTCTCTCAAGAATTTCAAGCCGCATCTCTAACTCTCTGATCTGATCTTCAGCTAATCTCAACTTCTTGTGTGATGTGGACTCCTCCAAATCCGGCCTTAGAAATGTTTGTTCTGATTCTTTGACTTCTACACCAGTGTGGCCATCGGGATGGCTCATATTTCTTTGAAGCCTTGCGTCTGCTGAATCGCCATTGGTCTTGTTTGGTCCTGCTCTGTTATTATTGTTTTCAACACTGACATCATCAAACGAATTGGAATGAAGAAGCGGGGGACGCTGTGTCAACAAGGATCCTTTCATAGCTGAGTCAATTCTGCCATTGTTGGCGGTGCCAGGTATGGGGAGAGGGCTACCATCATTGCTGTCTTGATTGGTATTATCAAGGGAATCAGATGCAACCAAAGTGCCATGCTCTTGCTGCTGTGCCAAAGAAAACGTCCCACATATGGCTGTTGGAGTTGCAGGACGATCATAATTAAATATCAAATCTTCTTCGTGCTTCTTGGACATCATTCTGTCACACAAATATCAAGTAATTCAATTCATTGACTAAGTGTATCATGTCTCTAGTTGTAGTTGGCTGGACTGGAAGTGAACAACAGTCACTAAACCTCTCCCTTCTTCGGTCAAGTCTCAATGCATGCATGTTTTGTATTGATTTCATCTTTTTGCTTAGTTCATATGCTCTCCAGGCTTGTTTGGCTTTCCACTCTTTGTCAAAAATAAACTGTTTCCTTTACGCAAACAAAAAGAGGATGATGTGGCAACCGTTTGTTAGTTTAAATCATAGAATTTCTATGGTTTAAAGGCTTATATGTAATGCCCGCTGAACTTTATGCAGCCTCGTATTCAGGTAAAGATGAGGGCGTGTTATTTTGTTTTTTTGACTCCCCACTGTTGCAAGGGGGGTCAAATCTTACTTCTACAAGTGTGAAGGTCTGAAAACATTGAACCAGAAACGGACATGTACATGCATTTTTTTTATAAGTAATTTCAGCTCGAGCTCAGTACTCAAAATTGCTTAGCAAGAGGGAAAAGTTGAGTACTCAAAATTGCTTAGCAATTGCTTAGCTTTTTATACTTGAGGATTTGTTTCTTAGAATACAATCTCACAAGTTTTTGTAAAACAAATATCAATAGTATCTTGCATGCAAAAGTGTGCTGGAGTACTAATATCCACTATAACCTACTTATCTATGGCTGCTAGACGATTTTCATTGCCTATTGGAACAGAAATAGAATTTTCAAATTACTTAGCATCAGTGGTGGCGCCAGAGGGGGGGCAGGGGGGGCTACAGCCCCCCCGTCGGAGGAGGCTAGCCCCTCCGTCAGAAGATAAATTATGCTTGAATTTTTTTTGTCGTAGCGAATTTTTTAATTTTTGAAAAAATTAGCCCCTCCTTCGGAAGTGCTAGCCCCTTTGTCGGAGGAAACCTAGCGCCACCACTGCTTAGCATCCCTCTGTCCAGTACTGGAATTGCTTAAGTTTTTGCCATGTCGAGTACTGACTTGCTTATAAAGCAATTGCTTATAAAAGTAATGTGTGTACTGATAATAAGAAAGCTTATTCGGCATACAGCGTGTGCATTGTTTGCCTCATGTAATGCTACACATTAAAGTCCTTCCATTTATTTGTCTTGGGCCTTTTTTCTTTGTTTTATTTATTTAGATTTACTTTAGTCTGAGTTCTCAGTACAGTCTAACACACATGTTCTTAGATATGGGGCGCAATAGTGAACAAAAGTAGGCGAAGAATGTCAAGAATGAAATATCAGGTTAAGAATTCGTGATCACTAGTGAAGAACTTGCAATCTCTAGGATCTCTCAAGAACTTGCAATCACTGGTCAAGCATTCTCAATCAGTGGTCAAGATTTAAGATAACTGGTCAAGAATTTTCAATCAATTGTCTAGACTAGTCGAGAACTTGCAATCAACAGTTAGGTTCACACAGTAAGGAAAACATTGTCAAGATATTTTTTGTTACAAAGATGCAACCTTTGCCATGACACGTGGCTACCATCTGGTCCGCACTTTATACTGCTCGTTGTGGGATTCTCTTTTTTCCAAGCGAGCCAGAGATTTGAAGATATATCCCAGAACTCATTTTCATTCAATTCAATTTTATTCCTTTTACGAGAAAGCTTCAAAGTGGCGATGTTTAAAGTTACTAATATTATTGTTTTATTAATTGTTTTATTGGTAAAGGCTACATTTGTTAACTTACATTTGTTGATATAAATAATTTTACATATGTATATAGATATGCCCAAAAACCTCTTTTAGTGGGAAGAAAATGGTTGAAATTGGGGCTAACAAAGCAATGGCCCCATTTGCCATGGGCTCCAGATTTCAGGAGACCTTGTGCAATACCCTTGGCTTGTCACCCAGCGGTGGAAATCTGCAGAAATCCACCAGAAAAAGAAGCCTTGAACACCTAAAAAAACGGACATTGCAGAGACAAAAGAGGCCAAGAAAAAGAGGAAGAGAAGGAAATTCTCAAGAACAAAAAAATGAGCAGCAGAAGAAGACCAAGGAGGGTCTGGTCAAGCTTTTATTTTGCAAGATAGCCATACAAATTCAGGTGTTAGACCTAATCAACAGCTCGTGATTATGATGGTGATGTCGAAAATGATCTAAATTTAGCCGCTTCCATAGCAACAGTTGATACAATGGATTCAACATCTAACAGTTTTTGTTTTGGAGAGTAAATACATCAAAGAGCAAGTATACAGGGTTTACAGACATCTGCATTGCATTTTCTTACAAAATGACCGGTTTTCGCTAATTGCCCATGTATTCAATGAGCGGTATCTCTTGAAGGAGATGAGATACAACAGCTCCAAATACAAACTTGCACCCTCCCTTCTATGCTGATTCATTTGTTGTATATAGACATAAGGGCTGCAGTTATCATCCACAAACATTTTCTACCTATGAACTATGCAGTTGAGCGATTTTTTAAATCGAGAAAAAGCTCTTAAAAGTTTGAGATTGACAGTTTGTTGCTGTTGAAGAATATAATGAAGGATATACCGAGGAATATACAAGACTCACTATACTCCAATGGTTTTAGGCACTATTGGGTAGAAGATTGACTCAAAAATCAAAATTTCATATAATGTGACCTCTCTATTCTACAAATTATCACACACATATCAACTCAATAGTGATGCGGAATCAAAAGTTTTACTGATATTCTAGTCAAAGCTCCCAGCCTTACTTCTGCTACATAGTAAGTAACGGGGGTCAGATACATTTTGTTTTTGAAAACCAAAAAATTAAGTAAACCGAAAGTGTAAGTGAAACCAAAGAATACCTGAAAATTAGTTTACAGTATTTAGATAAAAACCCACAAGATCACCTACTGGGTATGCTATTTTGTTTCTATAAAGCAATGGACCTTTCCTCAGCATACCCAGATGTATGATAGGCATCTTTCCCTAAACCTAAAATGTCCCCCCTATAACTTACCAGGGGAAATTCCCCTGGGTTCCATCGTGAGAGGAGTATGTGTCTTGTAGAAATTCTGGCTAAGACTAGACTTGATTGGACATTGAATTTTCTCACCTTCTGAAAGAAAACTCTATTGATATTGTCTCCCTCTTATGACTTTGTTCAGAAGAACCATTAAAAAAATACAAACTCTACCAATTTTCCAATGGATGAAATGAATTCTATTCTCTATTCTATTCTGATTCTTTTTCTTTAGAAAATATACAAATTTACATAAATTCTGAAATAGTTGAAAACTCAACATGCCGATTGAAATAACAAAAATATCATTTCTGAACGAACTTGAAAATTCAAAATGAAAAATATGAAATTGTTATTTATTTTGTCATTGAAATTGATTTTTGGATTATTTCTTTAAACTTGCTCAACATAATTGGCAGGAAATAATCCCGTTACACCATTAAGCTCGCCTTGCCACCAACCTCCTTCTGACTTCGAGATTAACTTGATGATGTCTCCGGTTGCTATGGTTAATTCATCTGGCTGTGCAGCAGTGTAGTCGTAAATAGCCCGCCATGTTTCTGTGTGGCCGTTCGCTGATGCAGAGTAGTCTAGGAAAATAATTAAATTTTCACTAAAATTATGAGAGAAGATTCATTTAAAATTATAATTCTGAGTTTTTCGTAGAATTGAAGATAAGGCATCATTTCCGTGCTCTTTCTGACATGCTACTCGGATAAGAGTCCGACCCCAAGCTTTAGTGGTTACCCTTTTGATTTTCGCTATATTTCCAATTTTCCTCCTCATCCTCAAGTTCTGTACTGATCATAGACTGTTAACAATAAAGATAGATCTGAGCTGAAGATGAAATTCTTTACTGTACAGTACAGTGTACATATCATATCATAAACTAACCAAGTGGGGAATTTTCAGCAAGGGCATAAGCTGCAGATTGCGAGGCACTTGTTGCAGCATCTTCTATGTCCTCGAATTCATCTGAAATGAAACTTTTCCAATTATCATTTACGTAAATATGATTTACTGAATTCAACTTTAACAGATACAACCTTCCGACATTTTATTTTAGGCCATTAGAAGGCATTTTTGACTTGGTTTATAGCTTTACTTACATTGTTGGTAAAAACGGGCAATTTTCAGTACCTTCGCCTAATATAGCCTCGCATTCTTTGTCAAAATGAAGACACTCTAAAAACCTTATCTTATGACTAATTTCTTATTATCTATGATATTATTTAAAAGATTATATGCCTTTTTGAAACATCTCTTCTTAGCTTAGAGTAAAGTTTTGGTCAAGATTGCCCCATTTTGAAGACCTTTGATTGTTGGCCATATGATACATTTTGCCCAGGTATGATGTTATCTTCTCAGTCAAAATTGGGCAACTTTCAATACCGAAGTAGAAAAGTTTTTATAAGTTTAAAGTATATTAATCGCGAAATCTTGTATAAGTTAGGCTTTAAATGAAATTTTATGAAATCTAACAAGAATGGTAGGCCAGCTGTCACATTGTTATTTTCATCTTTGCCTAACATGCAGTACGTTCATGCTGGTACTAAAGTTGTCGACCTCAATAATTATCACGACAGCTATGGAACAGCTCTTGAAAAGAATGACATTAGATTCTCCTCGAGATTCTCACCAGAGTCGTAGGCCGGATGGTCATATTGCTGAGGACCAAGATCTTCGTAATCATCTTCTTCGGGAATCCCTATGGTCACTTTGTCGGAAGGCACTTTCAAAATCAGCAATGGTAAATTCTAAAAAAAAAACATTACTTGCGTGTTAAACCGTGTTTGCTCTAAAATTGGTTTTCTGATTGATGAAATGTTCCGTTCTACGTTCTTAATTCAAGATTAGGTTAAGTTAATCTATAATGCCCTTTTTATGCTGAACTTGATTATTTTCCGTATCTAAAAGATAACCACGTATGAAAAATAATCAAAAGCGAAGAATGAGGAAAAGAAGTGACGAAAAGAGCCAATAGGCTGCCCGCCATAAATTTGGGTGGTAGCGTACCCCCATATTAAGGAAATGTTCATCCATATGTAAATTGAATCTCTGAAGATGGATACTCATATTCAAACCAAAATAGTGGAAGAGTAATCCCTATAAATATAAATATCAGATGATGAAGTTCAAAACAAGTTGCAAACAACTGTATCATGAATCTTTGCAACCTTTCAACCCACCTGTTTATCTTTGGTCTTGTAAATACAGTCTGCTAGCCTATGCTGTGGTGGCTCGAACCCATTCACCGATGCCAAACTGCTGTTGATATGATACAAGCTGGCATCCAAGCAATCTATCACTGCATTCGCCTATGAAAGAAATGATAATGATTTAAGGAAATCAGCTACCTTGGTGCTTTGCACAAAAGATGAAGAAGAGATTGCGCGTATTTGGCTAAAAACAACGACACATTTCGTTTCATTTTACTGTGTATCACTGAAAGCCGAGACATTATATTCTTCTTCAAGAAGCCTTCAATGTTTTCAGGTCAAGATGGACCTCTATCAATCCTTTGGCCAGCCCAGAATCTTACTAGGGGAGACTATTAATGCTTTAATAAGGGTCACGAGAGGTAAATTTTGAATTTGGTTTGGCCATCTTGTTGACAGGGAAAATGGGATTCGACTTCTTGAGATGGGACTGGGGGGATTGAAAAATGAAGTTGAAGTAAATTGGGATTGGGGTGGTTAAACACATCGATATTGGGAATTTCACAATTTTCTAAATTTGGATGTTTGATTTTTTTCAGCCCTGGCAAATGGGGGTCAGTACCCCCCTTTAGTACCTTATTTTTAATGCTATTCCTGCTGCTCAAATTGGGGTCTTTAACATGTATACTTTTTGAGCCACCATTAATGATTCTTTGATATATATTCTTGATTCTAACTTTTGTTTATACCGATTATTGCATTATATGGTATATTTCCTGAAACTTCTTTCATCCTTGATTTAGTTCTGTAAACATTTCTTATTATGGCAAACATGCAAATACATGCTTCCTTGGTTATGTTGTTGACAATTTGCAGAACAAGCGAAATGTAGAAATCAGCCACTCACGTGTTCTATTTGTGTTGAAACGTCATCCACCGTACCAGCATCTGTAAATGTCGGTGTTTCCTGGTAAACTGAAGCGAGTTTAGCAAGACCTGAGAAAAATAGAAAAGCAAACTAAGCAGGAAATTTCAGTAGGGAATCTTTCCTTATATACGAAGAAAGATAAAGAACTTCCAGCTTAAAGCATTTTTTTGCTAAGACATGTATGTAGGTGTACGAATTCTAAGTGAATTGCTTCTAAGATTTGATCTTTGCCATGAACCTTTAGGCAATCAGGGAATTTTCAGTGGGTTTTTCATGCAGTAAGTTATCAGACAAAAGAAAAAATATATTGATTAAAAAGGACGTAACATTTGTGCAATGTTTAATCGTTACACATCGTTCAAAACGTTTGTTACATTATCGTCTCGAAATAATTGAATGATCATTCCTAGTTGTTTGCCATCTTCCAGCATCTTTGTTACATTATAATTTCAAAATTATAACATTATCGTTTCGAAATGGATGTGAAATCGTTCCTAGTTGTTTGACATCGTCCATCATTTGAAATCTATAATTCCTCACCAGCTCTTGCTTTCTTCTCCGCTCTCAAAACTTTATTAAGTCCTTCGTATTTGTGTTCTAAAGCTAATTTTCTTCTTTGTTTGTCCATCACGCTACTCATGTCAGCTTCCTAAAGTGAAAAAGAAACTTCTACTCGAGCCTTTGTGACGGGCTAACTCGTAAAACATCAGTCTAATCATTTAGAATTTCCAGTAGGGGCATGCTATCGCGCCTCTGGTTGAAATGAAATATGAAGGCACAGTCATTCGCAGGATAGCCCATATCATAAATACTTCAAGCAGAATCGCTCAAGCCAAAACGTTTAACCTCTTACAAAAGAAAAACCACATGAATAAAAAGATATTAAAATATTCTCCATTTTAATCCTGGTGAAGGCATTTAGGGTGGGGAGCTATCAGGGGCCTTTCAAAGGTACTGACTTGTGGGGTAGTTACCCCCTTACCGTGCCCAAGCAGTTAAGGAAAAATTGTCACTTTTGCCCCAGTCCCGTAGGTAGTAATGAACCCTTCCTATTTTCTTCGAGAACATTCATTGCTTTATCACACACATTGCGCATATCATATCATTGAATGTAAATAGAGTAGCCTCGTACGACTTGCTGCCTGCTTTATAACCCCATTCTCAAGGATAAAGAAATTGTTAACAACAATTTTTGAGATAAAACCAAGGTGAAATAATAATAATTCTTTACAGCCAAAACAAAGCTAAAATGGGAATAGAAGCACAATTGACAGATATACATAACAAGAATGAACATTGATTCATTCATTCACACGATTTGTTGCTCGTTTTGAGAAATATCAATTTCGAGATGACTTAAAGCCGCTTTAAATCTTAAACAAAGCCATTGGAAAGGAGCTGAAAATCCATTTCAAGCTTTTCAGAAATTTGTTCACTTACATAACAAGTTGAGAGGATTTGTTCGCCAGGTTGCTTCGGTGATCCTTTTGTATTCATTAAAACTTCAATATCAGATCCAATGTTTATGTTTTCTACTTGGTCACTGAATTGATCATAGCACTGAAATAAATGAAATAAGCAAATGAAGTCAGGAATAGATTCATCAAAATAAGCGATAAAATAAAATAGGTTTTTTGTATAGCTGAACTGTTAGGTCATCCAGAACATTCCATTCCGTATTGAATAACCCACGAGATATCCTTGTGCTTTTTTGTTCATTTAGTACTCCCCAAAGGACTGTGTTTTAAAATATCTAATGTGTTCTAAAAAATTTACATGTATGATATTCTCTAGAAAGAAAGAACTAGTTTGAACCCCTCTTGCTAAAGCTGCAGTTCATGTTCCACATGTCCTTTCGTCCGTTCGATTCATTGATAAAACTGAACTCCAAAGAACTGGTAGTGGATTTCATCGATTCGATTAATACATCCTCTTTGCAATTTCCACAATTTGTTCCAAAACAACGCCACGATAGAAAGTGTTTAACAAAAATGGTAGCTTATATGCTTCAAATTGGATGTGAAATCGTTCCTAGTTGTTTGACATCGTTCGTCATTTGAAATCTAAAATTCCTCACCAGCTCTTGCTTTTTTTTCCGCTCTCAAAACTTTATTAAGTCCTTCCTCCTTCATATTTGTTTCCTAAAGCTAATTTTGTTCTTCGTTTGTCCATTAAGTTGTGACAGCTTTCTAAATATTCTCCTTTAAGTAAAGTAAAAATATTTCGACAAATTGGGAATATGAATGAAATTATAATTTTCCTTCTCACCTGGCTGACTTTTGGGACACTTTCTTTAAGCGTTTCGCCATAAACTCTCAACATGTTTTTTACATAACTGATTCGTTCTTCTTCCATTGATTGTAATTCATTGCACGAACTCCTCATGATTGATTCCAGAGACAGTCTTGCTCTTTCTGCTTGTATGATCTTTCCTATATGCTCTTTATCTAAAAACAAAGCAAAGCAAAATAAACTAGACTTCCCTAAAAATTGCCTTGAGATATTATAAATCAGGTATCCACAAAAAATAATGTAGTCAGGTCAAGAGATAGGGCCAAGGTTCTCCAAAATTTATCAACTTCCAGATTCTGGCCCAGTAACCCAGGAACTGGATGTTTAAAAACATTTTGACCAAAGCGGTTATTGATTGTCTGAATCACAATATAAGAAGGGGAAAAAACTAACCCATTGATATTAAAAAGGCGCATTTAAGATTTTCGATATTAAAAAAACTGTGTTATAGGAGCCAGCCCTTAATCCCAAACACACAATTTCAAGGTAGTATTTTGTAGGTGAGCACATTGAGCATTAACTCGGTCAACTCAAACTTAGGAAAAAATTCAAAGATAGATAAAATGCATTAAGAAATGCGCGAAATCCGGAGGGTAAATGGGCTAAAATACCTGATTTTTGAACACTTTCTTCAGCTTTCTTGCATTTGGTGTCGATCTGAAAATGTGCACAAGAATAAAAGGAGTCAATGATAATTAGTACGATTTTTGGCACAAATAGATAACAAAAGACTCATTTAACTTATAGAATTTCTAATGACACTATTACGAGAGCCAGTTTTCGTAAGTTTACGAAATATTAAAGGATGAGAAAATAATAAACATTGCTTAGACGTTTCGATGATAACATCTTCTTCAGTAACTTTTAGAAAAAGTTACTGAAGAAGATATTATTATCAATATCAAAACGACGTCTTAAAGTAATGTTTATTCCTGCCTCATCTACGACTATGTTCACACTAAAGCAATACATACAAACTTTTTAAAAGTTCCTGAAGAAGATATTATTATGAAAACTTCCTAAAGCAATGTTAATTCTTGTCTTATCTCTCTCAACTATGTTTGTATTAAAGCAATAAATAAATACCTTTGATAACTCTTTTTCATTGCCAGTCTTTCCTCGAATTCCCTCTAGCTGAACAGTCAGGGATTCAGCATCTTTCGATCGACTGAAAGACGTCTTCTTCGACTGTGAAATAAGGAAATGCGAAATAACAGACAGGAGACAGCATATGTAGATGTTTTGATTAATCAAGATAAATAAACCTTTTTGGAGTTTCAGGAGCGCATGGGGACCATCCACAAGAGACGTGACGCGCCAAGGAAAGCGAAGACACTTTCAGTTACAAGTATTTAAATTTGACACGATTGAATCAGCAACTAGACCACGGCATGGTTTATAGAGTTTCGGTCTAAAAATCTTTGTGGGCCTAGCCTCCACTCTTTATACTCTATTGTCTTTTTAGTGATTTGATTGGATGAATGATGGTAAGCAAATGCCCTGATGGGCCAGAACATTTTTCACCTTGCATGATTTATAGAGTTTCAACCTAAAAGTTGTTGTGGGCCTTGTCTACACTCTTTATACTCTGCCCTTGCTAAAGAAAGCATTATTTCAAACGCAACACATATCGGAGAAACAAAAATAAGGAACCTAAATAAAAAAACCTACTTTCATCTCATCTGATCTTTTGTCTGCCAGTGATTTGCCAGCCTTTTCAACATTAAGCTCAGCCTTAAAAATGATAAAACGAAGTATGTGCAAAGAAATAACAAAAAAGCAGAATATGAACAGCACATTGCTACGAAAGAAACTATTTTCAGGTAATATAATAATAAATAAAATGATAAAATAATAAAATATTTGCAAAATCAAAAAGAACAAGGAAATTTGTAACCAGAGCTGAAAGGCAAAAAGACAAGAAATAACCCTAACCCTTAAACCCTTATATATTTGGGGTCTGGAAAACGGAAGAAAGCATATTTGGACTCTTAATTTGAAGCCAGTTAGTATATATGGGGTGTCAGAGGGTTAAAAGAGTTTCACAGAATTAAAGATCTCATATTAGCCAATATATCTGGGATCTTTATAGAATTTTGCTAAACATATTTGAAATTCACAAAAAATGGTCGGACATTATAACTCTTGTCATAGAAGTTGATGAGTTCCCCCTTTCCCCTGGGGAATTTCGTAGATAAACAAAAAAGATCTTCAACCATACCTGTTTCTTAGTTTTAGCTTGTGCATCCACGAAAGCTTTGAAAGGCTTGACAATTTGTTCGAGTAGATCACCAGCAAGTGACCTGTTGAGGATTTAAATCATCCAACATTTTCACTTTGAAACTACTGAAGTGATCAGAGCATCCTATGTGCCATCTGGGCACTCTAACAACTTGTAAGCTTGGGCATACCATGTACGGCTACCCATTGTTTGTATGAAAGAGAATGAGCATGAAAAGTTGCAAAAACACCACACTAGGGGTAACTATGTACCTGATCCAGAGACTCAAATGTACCACCCTGTATATCAATCACCACACTGACTGTGCAGCAACTTGAAAGCTTCGGATATAATGTACAGCTACACAGTGCTGGTGTTAAAAACAGGAGCGCTTAAGATGCACAAAGGGTGCTAAAGTTATAAAAACATCGAGCAAAATATATATACCCTTGCATCTGAACATAAGCTATATTTTGTTTGTTATTTAGAGGGTACTTACTTTCGCACTTCTGCTTCTTGCTCACATTGGTTTGCAAAACCTTCCCATGCGTTCTTCATAGTTCTGTAATTAAGATGTATTTCACAATTAATCAAAATAGGCGGAAAGGTTATTAACTGAAACTTGACAGAACAATGTCCAAAGCGGTACTCAATATCTTTCAATACAAGGAAATCCATGTCACCATTCCTTTACGGACACCTTAATATTTAGCTTGATGTCTTAGGGACCCCAAATATTGAATCTAATATATCGGAGAGCCCAAATTTCTTCATTTACCAAAATGAGATATTATTGTCTTCGGTTGGGTCACTGAAGAACTGCACCCGATTCTACCAGTCTCCCTTTCTTTGTATTTCTGGACCCCAAATATTGGATTTTATCCCTGCTGCCATTCATCAATGACAAAAATTAATTTAACGGAAAATTTCAGACCTTAAATATTTACATGGACCTCCCCGTATTGAAGGTACCCCCCCTCTGCAAATGATGTATCAAAAGAAACAGAACTAAACACTCGAACATTTTTTATGATATGGAGATTTAACAGTAACAATTGCTTTTCTCAGCTTTTAATGGACCTTTTGCACAATTAAATCAGCAAAATATATAGCTAAATGGTACATTGCTTTAACACTTACAAAGCTAGATAATCAGATAAGTTGCTAGTAGCCAGACATGCTTAAAGGATCTAGCTACACATCATGTCAAGGATAAGGTTGTATCAAGCTGATTTTCTAAACAATTCATGAAAACTGCAAGTGGACTATCGAAAGGGTCTTGCATCTTGTTCTCTCTACTTCTGAGAATATCCTTGGGGAATTGCTAAGCAAATGAAAAGTCTTTACCCAAGAGTATCTCCCGTTGCTTTTTTTGCTCGAACACTCAACTTTGCCAGTCCTTCCATGTAGGTCATCTCAACTTTGACACTAGAAGAAGATGGTGTTAAGAAGTTGATTTGAGGCCAAAGAAATGTGGGCAGTGAAAGTAGACTTGATGTTGAATTAAGTAAGTCAATTAAATTCTGATCGACTAACCAATATTTGGTGCAAAATAACTTTTATCCTAAGGATGATATTGTCTCTAGCTTAAAGAAAAGAGTTTTACAGCAGTGTAAGATGTCTCAAGCATCATATTTATTATCTAAACTGACAAAAAACGGTTAATAATTTGGCCAACTCCACATTAATGACAGCAACATATAAATACACGCTAATACAAATTAAGAACGCAAGGTTGATACACACAAACTCCATGAATACCTTGTAAGGATAGTAAGCATATTTGCCCATTAAACATCAACTGAACAATACTTTTTTCCTGTGAATTTGATGATCACAATCCTTAGGGGAAGGAGATTTTGGCATTATGTAAAAGAGGGGAAGAGAAATATGAAGAGAAATAATGGCTTTGCACTAACCGCTCATTTATTATGGAAGAAACATCTTTGCAGAAATCATTCCCTTGTCTCAAGTATTTCTTCAGGTCTTCAAATGATGTCAGGCTCTAAAAAAAAATTCAAATGGATAGGAAGGTATATTCACTTGAGCATATCGAGACAAATTTGAAACAGTAAGACATAACATCTTCTTCGTCCATAAATCATCAGAGTGATACGTCAAAAAAAGTAAATATAAATATAAAACTGAGAAACAGATGCAATTCAAAATTGGCTTATGAAAAAAAAGGCGAGGGATTGGTATATAGGGCAACAACAACCAATCATGCTTGGTAGACCAGTGAGATGAACAATAAATTACTCAAAGAGTCCTTTTCTGTTTCTCATTTTCCCCTACAGTACATTTTCTTTAAACGTTTTTGTATTTCCAAAAATTTTTTTCCAAAGCAACCCATTCCTTCGCAACATTGCAACATTTGTTAATAGTTATAAGAACCATTCCATCAGATAAGCCTACATCTTGCTAATCATAAAGCACTTAGATATCTAAACCAATTAAAATTGCACGCAATGGTTACGTAATTGTTATGCAATCGATCCTTATGGACATTTTACCTTTGTACTCAACTCGCACACCAATTGTAAGTGTAGCTCACATTGTTTTGAAATTACAACACCAGAAAGTGCCTATTCCACAGGCTTTTTCAAGAAGAAAACTGCACCAGAGTGCAGCACTGTAGCTCGGGAAAAATTAGTGGGGGCGGGCAACCATTTTTTTAGAAAAATATGAAAGACTAGGAAACATGTTGTAAACAATCAGATTTAGGAATTATCAGGGGGGCAAATGCCCTCTTGACATCCCCCACGCTACAGGCCTACGAGAGTGGCTAATTGTTCCGCTCTGGTCATTTAGTTTACAAGCTCTACTTTACTTTACCTGTGTGCTTGCAAGAGCTTAGAGTGATCGCTCTGGTCAGAAGAAAAGGCCCGTTTCCAGCAATCTGAAGTATCAAAATTGCTCCCTTAGCTAGCAGCCATGGTGCCGCCTTAGTCAGCCAAATATAATTATTGTTTTGCTCTCATCTCCCATAACTTTACACAAAAAGTTAGTCTTTTGACTCTATGCATCATTTAATGTGTGTCTATTTCACCGGCAGCTGTTGAGGTTTATGAAAAGCCTGAACACCAGGCAGTTTTCTACGCATGCACTATGCAAGGCAACTAAAAAAACTGTTCACATTCTGCCAGGTTAAGAAATGTAAATCATAAAATTAATAGGTTGAACTGCAGCAGTTTTAATATTGATCTCCTGAAGCTCAGAGCCACTCATTAGGGAGGGGTTAGTGTAGACTTTCTGGATGAAATATTTATCTAAATGCATTCATATCAACTGAGAGATTTTCTAAGTATACAATTTCATTTTTGACCATATGTAGATGACTGCCAGTCAAATAGCTTTCTGAGAGTAGTTGCCAGCTGTAGGACAAAGTGTCACAGCTTTTTTTAATGTGCATACCTGAAGCCACTGGCCTAGCTTTAAGACTCACACACAAGCAAAACAAACAGACAGACAGTATCATCTTACATCCCATCCATTCCATTAAGCAAGGATGTCATTAGGCCCTACATACTCACCCAAAATACATCGCTTATTTTTGCTTCCATGATTGCTATTTAGGGCGGGTAGGTCCTCACAGCAAAGATTGAAAATTAACTTTCATTAAGTCTTCAACATAACACCAACTGCAACAGATCGGTGAAAGAATTTCCTGATCTGAACAAGGAACTATTTTACTGCGCTGAGTGATTTTGTTGTTGTCCTCTCTTGTTGGAATTGGGCCAAAGGCAGTCTCGTTTTCGATTTAGTTCAAATTTCAATTCTACTTTCGTCAAATTCTTTTGTTATTTTTAGGCGGGAGATTTGAAAATTACCAAACGAAAAGAATATCGCGATCGGTTTCAACGATGCTGATGCAACAACTTCAGTTACTTTCCTATATAAAATGAGGTATGGGTATTTCGTGCAACAGCAAACGAAAAGGAAAAGTTATCAGCGATAGGCTATCCTGAGGAAAAATAGGAGGAAGAATAACATTTTTTCTTATTTTAGAAATAGTGATATGCTTCACAAATTTGGAGGGAAGAATAATAATAGCATCCTTGAAGAATAATATCCTTATTTTTTGGAGTAAAGCCAAAACCGAATCTCCCACAAAAATCCTTAACCGAAGTTTTTTATTTTTCAAATTACACTATAGCTACTCATGAAAAGTAAGATTTATCAATGCATCATATTTTTGGTTATATAGACTCATCTTAAACATAGAAATTAAAATTAATCCAAAACGCAAAAACTGGAAAATGATTAAAAGAAAACAAAAGAGGATAAACAAAATAAAAATAGCTCACATACTCGTGCTCTTTTATCGTTTTTAATCAGAGATTTGCAAATTGCAAACGTACAAAAGCTAAGCGTGAAAATTTCTTTAAAGAAAATTAAACTAAATAATTGAATTACATACAGTAGGTAAACTTTGAAATTACAAGGTTTCGACGGCAATATGATAGTCTATAACTACCAAGATTCAAGACGTTCAAGACAAAATATACAATATGAACATCATGCAATGCAGTGGTGGCACCAGCCTTCAAAAAGTGGGGGATAGGGTGTGGTCAACACTTTAAGGCCTATGACCACACCCTTACCCCCCCTTCAAAAAGTTTCTCATCGGATTTGGTCGATAATCGAGAAGCAACTTTGCCAAAAAGTGGGGGGGGGGGGTTTAGTCCCCCATTCCCCCCTGGCACCGCCACTGATGCAATGGGCAACTTTCTAATTAATTCTACAATTTTGAATTGGATTTTAATGCAACTCTGCCCCCTGAGCATCCCTTCATGCATTGCGTTATCTTTGAAATCGCAAAGGGTCGTGGGATAACATTTTCCAGATTAGTCCTAAAATAGAAGGTACCATGAACAACCGGGACTAAGACTAGAAAGCCCACCTGACCATGTGACCGAGAGGTCGCAGAAAATTTTTGATTGACTACTGGCTTCAGGGAATGTTCGTATAGTGCTGAAAACTTGCAACAGATGATTAGCCTTCTATTTTGTAGGAAAATTGTAGCTACATAAGTTTTTTCGTTTACAGGGTCGAATAAATATTTTCATGGCCTTGATGGACCAGTTCCTATGAACAGGGTCTTTGAACAATGCAAATGATGTTATCAAGTTGACGTCATAGCTCCGTAAATTGATTCATTTACTTTCTTTTAGGATCCTACTTATTCATCACGCCACAAGTCCAGGGAGCCAGAATCAAGCACAATCAGTCCCTGCTATGACCCCCCCCCCCCCCAAAGAAGGGACCCCACAAGACCGCACTGACCTGGTAAACCCAGCCTTTTTTAGATTCGTTCACAGCCAATCAAAAGCATCCAAATTATCGAATTGACCAATCAGAGTCTTCCATTTAAAAACTGGCTAAGTATAAACTGGTTTGACTGACGGCGTGAAAGTGTTATAAATCTGTTATTGCATAGTTCCTTTGAAGTCACTTGAAAAGTTATCCTCCATTGGTTGAATTGAAATATTGCTCGCTCAGGCTGGACAAGTAACTAACACGTTATCCTTGCCTTTGAACTCGAAACGAGGCGAATCATAACCACGGATACCGTTAATTGCCAATGACTTGTGCTTGTTGCCAAGCTCACAGCTGATTTTCTCGTTGATTTCGACAGGAATGTCTTTTTTGAATACCCTACAAAAGATGGACGTTAGTTATAATATATATTTTTGAAGGAAGTTTGAAATAGAAAACTAAGTGAAAAAAATATCTTTAACTGTATGTAACAAGGAAGACCACAACTGGCAGTACGAGGCATCAAGGTCAGTACTGAGTCATAGTAAGGTATTGAACGCCATATTGTGCAATAATAGTCCTCTGATTTAAAGCTTGGTAGCTATATCAAACCGACATCGAAGATCTTTCCATGCGAAAAATGAAAACTATGATTTTTCTAGCACTAAAGACGGTGTTTTTACCGAATAATAGAAAAATGTTACCAATGTATAGTAAGTTCTATAATTTCAAGTGTAGAATGGTGTTTACGTAAGGATCAGAAAAACATTATTGCACATCATCTTCATATCTAGACTATGGTGTAGTACCGTTGATGTTGATGTTGATACTGAATAGGTAAACTCGTAGAGCAGTGCGACCGTAGTCCTTCCTCTTGATGTGACCACACCTCGTGATTAGTTTTACCTGGAATTACTGAGAGCTGGCTAATTTTCTCCTCACACTTTGTGATGGGTCTGGAGGCTGTTTCTAGCCCGGGACTCTTTGAACAAGGGTCGAGTCTTCCCCACCACTAACCCGTACCAACCCATTACCAATGCAATCAACAGAATGAAATAAATTCTTGTTGTTGCAAAGATGTTTCTTCCATAATAAATGAGCGGTTAGTGCAAAGACATTATTTCTCTTCATATTTCTCTTCCCCTCTTACACTTAAAATGCCAAAATCTCCTTCCCCTAAGGATTGTGATCATCAAATTCACGGGAAAAAAGTATTGTTCAGTTGATGTTTAATGGGCAAATATGCTTACTATCCTTACAAGGTATTCATGGAGTTTGCGTTTATTAATAATATCTTTGAGTGTCATGTTCGAATATCAAATCAATGAATGAAAGTTGAATTTGTTTTTCTCAAATCAATCCAACCTCCAAAAATGGATAGAAAGAGGTGCAGGTTTAAGGGAAAGGGCGAATGGAATAACTAGCTACCTTTTACAGACGTAAACCAATAGTCCCATGAGTTCTGACACTCGGTTTTCTTGTTTGTCATTATGCAGACAAATTACCAAGTCGTTTCCATGGACTTTTATGATTATCACTTGATCGCTGCCAGGGCTCAACGCAATTCCATGCACCTGAGGAATAAAAGAAGTAATCATTTTTCTAATAACGAATTCCAATCTGAAAGTGACTTTAGAATGAGTAAATACCAAGATTACCTTAGACAGGTGGATAGCTTTCATCTCCTTGAAGGAAGGGTTTAACTTGAAGATGGTATTTTCTGTAAGGACAATGATTCGATCCTCAACTTTGTTGTGGCGATTAACCTATAAGACAAGAAATAGTCATAAGAATTAATTCCAGTGAACTAACTTACTTTATTAGTATATAACAGTCTTTGGATGGTACAGAGCTTCTGTATAGCCAGAAATATCGGCTTAAATATTAGCTTAAGTAATCTATGGGTTCGTTTCACTATGTTACAGATATTTCTGGCTGTACTATATTAGTATATCAAAAGCTGCAATATATCAACTTACTGTAATTAAAGAAAACTTACATTTTATTAACTGCAGTAAAGAGGTGCAAAGAAGTGCTTTGATTTTCGAGTTCAGAGTGTAAAGATCATGAACCAGACGGGGTATTTAAGAGTTTTTTCAGGGTCAGGGGAGGGGGTAAGGTTGCACAAGTTGACTGCCAGTGTAATTGTCTACCTTGGAGGAAATTCCCTTATTTGCTGAAAACAAAAAATACGTTTTTTCATAAAATTTTAATTTGGCTTTCAGATTGTAGATTTACTGTAGTCATAACTGAAGCAACAGGAAACATTCTTGTTCAAGAATATCATTGATTTCAAGAACTGCTCTCTGAAAGTCGTTCATCCAACTCCCTTGTGCAGACTAAAGACCCTTTACCAAAGAATATTGCAAACGTTAGGCCCATTTGGCGATTCTCCCAGTCACCATCTTGTTTTTCACTAACAGTGACAGTTACTTTGCTAATTATTCCTGAGAAATTGGTAGATTTGAGTTTAAGATGATATTGTTCGTATTTGTTGGTTGGCAAATGTGCGTTGCCCCTCTTTTCCGAGAGTCTAAAGGGCGTGGTCGCGAAAAATTTTTTGGGGGACTCCACCCCCAAACTCCCGGACCCCCCCACTTCTCCAGGGCTGGGTATGCCACTGTGGAGAAACAACATTAAAGATCCTAAATCAAAGAAACTTACTTTCATCTCATCTGATTTTTTGTCTGCCAGTGATTTGCCAGCCTTTTCAACATTAAGCTCGGCCTTAAAAAACGATAAAACGAAGTATGTACAAAGAAACAACTAAAAAAGCAGAACATGAACATTAAATTGCTTAGAAGAAACTATTTTCAGGTATAATGAAATATTTGCAAAATCAAAAAAACCAAGGAAATTTGTGACCAGAGCTGAAAGGCAAATAGGCAAGAAATAACCCATACCCTAAAACCCTTATATATTTGGGGTCTGGAATTTGGAACACGGAAGAAAGCATATTTGGACTCTAAATTTGAAGCCAGTTAGCATATATGGGGTGTCAGAGGGTCAAAAGAGTTTCACAGAATTACAGATTTCATATTAGCCAATACATCTGGGATCTTTATAGAATTTTGCTTAACATATTTGAAATTCATAAAGAATGGTCTGACATCATAACTCTTGTCATGAAAATGGAAGAGTGTCCCCTTCCCTGGGGATTTCATAGATAAACAAAAGAATCTTCAACCATACCTGTTTCCTAGTTTTAGCTTGTGCATCCACGAAAGCTTTGAAAGGCTTGACTATTTGTTCGAGTAGATCACCAGCAAGTGACCTGTGGAGGATTCAAATTATCCAACATTTTCACTTTGAAACTACTGAAGTGATCAGAGCATCCTATGTGCCATCCGGGACACTTCAACAATGGCTGTGTGTATTAACACATATCCTTGGGCATACGACGTATGGCTACCCATTGTTTGTATGAAAGAGAATGAACTCAAAAAGTTGCAAAAATATTGCACCAGGGGTAACTATGTACCTTATCCAGAGACCCAAATGTACCATCCTGTATATCACCACACTGGCTGTATATCACCACTGGAAAGCTTTGGATACAATGTAAAATTATATAGTGTTGGTGTTAACAACAAGAGCGCTTAAGATGCACAAAGAGTGCCAACGAAGTTATAAAAACATCGAGCAAAATATCTAAACACTTGCATCTGAACATAAGCTATATTTTGTTTGTTATTTAGAGGGTACTTACTTTCGCACTTCTGCTTCTTGCTCACATTGGTTTGCAAAACCTTCCCATGCGTTTTTCATAGTTCTGTAATTAAGATATTTCACAATTAATCAAAATAGGCGGAAAGGTTATTAACTGAAACTTGACAGAACGATGTCCAAAGCGGTACTCAATATCTTTCAATACAAGGAAATCCATGTCACCATTCCTTTACGGACACCTTAATATTTGGCTTGATGTTTTAAGGACCCCAAATACTGAATCTAATATATCGGAGAGCCCAAATTTCTTCATTTAACAAAATGAGGTATTATTGTCTTAGGATGGTTCACTGAAGAACTGCACCCGATTCTACCTGTCTCCTTTTCTTTGTTTTTCTGGACCCCAAATATTGGATTTTATCCATGCTGCCATTCACCAACGCAAAAATTAATTTAACGAAAAATTTCAGACCTTAAATATTTACATGGACCTACCCGTTTTAAGGTACCCCGCTCTGCAAATGATGTATCAAAACAAACAGAACAAAACACTCGAATTTTTTTTATGATATGGAGATTTAACAGTAACAATTGCTTTTCTCAGCTTTTAATGGACCTCTTGCAAATTAAATCAGTAAAATATGTAGCTAAATGGTACATTCTATCAGATAAGTTGTCAAGAATAAGGTTGTATCAAGCTGATTTTCTAAACAATTCATGAAAACTGCAAGTGGACTATTTAAAGGGTTTTGCATCTTGTTCTCTCTACTTCTTAGAATATCCTTGGGGAATTGCTAAGCAAATGAAAAGTCTTTACCCAAGAGTATCTCCGGTTGCTTTTTTTGCTCGAACACTCAACTTTGCCAGTCCTTCCATGTAGGTCATCTCAACTTTGACACTAGAAGAAGATGATAGATCCTAATAGAAAATTCCCCAGTAATGAAAGTGGTGTTAGGAAGTTGATTTGAGGCCAAAGAAGTGTGGACAGTGAAAGTAGACTTGATGTTAAATTAAGTAAGTCAATTTAATTCTGATCGACTAACCAATATTTGGTGCAAAAAAACTTTTATCCTAAGGATGATATTGTATCTAGCTTAAAGAAAAGAGTTTTACAGCAGTGTAAGATGTCTCAAGCATTATATTTATTATCTAAACTGACAAAAAACGGTTAATAATTTGGCCAACTCCACATTAATGACAGCAACATATAAATACACGCTAATACAAATTAAGAACGCAAGGTTGATACACACAAACTCCATGAATACCTTGTAAGGATAGTAAGCATATTTGCCCATTAAACATCAACTGAACAATACTTTTTTCCCGTGAATTTGATGATCACAATCCTTAGGGGAAGGAGATTTTGGCATTATGTTAAAGAGGGGAAGAGAAATATGAAGAGAAATAATGGCTTTGCACTAACCGCTCATTTATTATGGAAGAAACATCTTTGCAGAAATCATTCCCTTGTCTCAAGTATTTCTTCAGGTCTTCAAATGATGTCAGGCTCTAAAAAAAATTCAAAAGGATAGGAAGGTATATTCACTTGAGCATATCGAGATAAATTTGAAACAGTAAGACATAACATCTTCTTCGTCCATAAATCATCAGAGTGATACGTCAGAAAAAGTGAAATAAATATAAAACTGAGAAACAGATGCAATTCAAAATTGGCTGATAAAAAAAGGTGAGGGATGGGTAAAAAGAGCAGCAACAACAACCCTCGGCAGACCAGTGAGATGAACAATAAATTATCCAAAGAGTCCTTTTCTGTTTCTCATTTTCCCCTACAGTACATTTTCAATAAAAGTTTTTGTATTTCCAACAATTTATTTGCATAAGCAACCAATTCCTTCGCAATATTGCAAATTTGTTAATAGATGTTGTTAATATAAGAACCATTCCATCAAATAAGTCTACATCTTGCAAATCATAAAGTACTTTGATATCTAAACCAATTCGAATTTCACGCAATTGTTACGTAATTGTTATGCAATCAATCCTTATGGACAATTTACCTTTGCACTCAACTCGCACACCAATTGTAAGAAAATTGCACCAGAGTGCAGCACTGCAGCTCAGGAAAAATTAGTGGGGGGAGGGCAACCATTTTTTTGGAACAATAGGAAGACTAGGAAACCATGCTGTGAACCATGGAATTTAGGAATTATTGGGGGGGCAAATACCCCCATCGCTACAGGCCTGCCAGAGTGGCTAATTGTTCCGCTCTGGTCATTTAGTTTACAAGCTCTACTTTACTTTACCTGTGTGCTTGCAAGAGCTTAGAGTGATCGCTCTGGTCAGAAGAAAAGGCCCGTTTCCAGCTATCTGAAGTATCAAAACTGCAAAAACTGCTCCCTTAGCTAGCAGCCATGGTGCCGCCTTAGTCAGCCAAATATAAATATTGTTCTGCTTTCATCTCAAACTCAAACTCAAACTCAAAATCTTTTATCAACAAAACAAATATTAATTACAATATACCAATGTTAAAATACAAAATATTAGCAATAGCAATTAAGAAATTTAGTTAAATGAATACAACAGTTAAATTAGTTTTGTTATGTTGAAGGACACATGAAAAAAACTCATGAAGAGCTATCGAGTCATGTGCCCTAGATGACGCATTTAAACATAAGAATAGAATTTCGATTTCAGTTTGATAACAGTAACAGTAAGACATAAAAAAAAAAGGAAAAAATAACGAGGCGGCAGGATAGTAGATATTTCAGGGATAGATTTAAGGCTAGTAAATATTTCAGGGATAGATTTAAGAAACTTTAAGGTGCAATTTTCGTTTGTTAGGAGTTCTGTAGAAGATATGATTTCATCAATTTTTTGAAGGGATGTTTGTTGCAAGTATTTTTAAGTTCGATCGGCAAGCTATTCCAGAGTTTAACCCCATCGAATGTTAAAAAGTTTTTTTTGAAATTTGTAGTAATAGAGGGAAGAGAAAAACCAAGATTGGACGATTGTCTCGTACTATGACAATGCAGTTTACTAGTTTTAATAAATTCCTTTTGAAGAAAGTTACTATGATTTTCTTGATTTGTTTGGAACATAAATTTTGCTGTTTCAAGCTTGTAGAGTTTTTCTAAGTTTAATATCTTGAAATGTTTAAAAATTGGTTCTGTGTGTGCTGTATAGGAAGCAAAGTCAATTACTCTGATAGCTTTACGTAGGCTTATTTTTAATGGTTCAAGAGTAGTTTTATTAGCACAACCCCAGTTTAAAAGTCCATAAAGAACATGGGATTGAATAAAAGAGTTGTATAATGTTACAAGGGTGCTTTTTGGCACAAGATGTCAACACGTTCCGTTGTAAAACCAGAAGTTCCGCGGAAAACCTCACCATAGACACAGACTAAACCATAACCATACTGTTTAAACTACATAGGGCCCATATAAACGGTTTGGATCAATTCAGCCAATGAGAGGCCTTGAAATATCTGAAGTAGTGTCATCCGAAACCAAAGAGTTAATCCCTGCTGACAGATCACAGCCTAGGTGTTGATCCGTTGTAAATACTAATTTTAGAGATAATTGCTTGTCCTGCTGGGGTCACGAAGGCTCTGAAAGGCATTATTTGATAGTAGGACTATGCTGTGTCCTGGCCTTGTAGTGAGAACAGAGAGAATTAGTCGGCGATGGCAATGCGCGATTCTAAAGATGCGCTATTGAAAAATTGGAACTTTCTTTTCTTGAGTAACATAACTAATGCAAAACTTTCAATATAAAGTTTTGAAAGTTTTTGAATATCTTTTTTAGGAATTATATCGGTATTTGTACACTTGATGTTCTCTGATCAGACCTGAGTGTGCTACATACGAAATTCCCGACGTATATAGTATATCATTCTATCTATTCCTTCCTTATTCATTTTAGGGTGGAAAGTGCGATACATCTTCCTTCTTCACGACTAATTCTTATAAAAAAAACTGATATTCTCACCCTGGCAAAACTTTTCAACAACTACAACCCTCTCACTTTAATTGATAAACCAAGTGAAATGATAAACAATCCCCTTACCTGGTTGAATAACCACGAGTGATCCGTGTATAGTTTTAAACTGGTTTCAAGATACATCCACGGGCGAAAACTTCCCCGCCAAAATGTTTTGCCCGCCAAAACAAAACATCATCGAAGACTCGGTATTCAAGATCTCCAAATTTTACAGTCTTGGCGTAAACCATTCATCTAAACTGCTTCTTTCCATCTTGTGTTGATACTTAAATCAAACGATTTAGTCTCTTGAAATGTGTGTAATCTATGATCTACTAAATATGATATTCTTTAGATTTTTTATTTCAGGCTTTACGCTCCATCCCCTGTAAAATAAACCTACTCTCACGCACAACATGCCTGACAACCTTTTACAGGGCATACACACATTTTTTATAAGAAACTGTTCATTATAAATCTCGATAGCCTGATTTTCAAAACTTGATAACTTCAGTCCGTTAATTTGTATGAGTCAAAAGTAAAATAGTTCCAATGTAGTCTTCGTTAGAGAATGTGTCTAGAACAGCCCAGTGATTTCCCTTTGCACATTATTGTGACCTTTTCTAACCCTCATTCTGGCAAGGCCTATCGTTCAGGAACAATTTGCACTGGATGAGAGAGATTTGATGAAGTGAAATCTCATATATTTGATATGAACATGAATTTATGAGAAAAGATTTTCAGGTTAAGAATCTTGCAAAAAAACTTTTCCTAGAATCTGTGGTATGTAGATTAAGAATTGGTTTCTTTTAAAAATTTAGGATATTGTATATAGCCTCACTTCCATCCATGGCTTCAATGACAAATTAAATTCCAAGATTTTTATAAGCTATCTAAGTTATAGGGTTAAATACTTAAAATGCTTAACAGAAAAAGTAGAATACCCAAACTTGCTCCGTATGAACCATTTGCTAATTTCTTGTGTTTTCCCATAGACTAAAGATTAGAAGAATCTAAAAACGAGTGGCGTTATGTATTGGAAATAATTCAAATCGATAGTATAGGTATTGAAGATGGATAGATAGCGGTTTACAGGGCTGAGTCCAGCACTCATGGAAAGGGGGGGGGGCGTAACATACATATCAAAGGATAATGTTAAGGGAAATAGGGTATTATCAAGCTAATTGAATTGTTTTTCTACCAAAATAGGGCGGGTGGCGTACGCCCCTCACGCCCCCCCCCCCTCGGATCCGGCCCTCGTTTATAAAGGTCTTTGTTATTGTGTAGCTCACAAGAGATTGCTTGTTCACACAGGGAGGAGTTGATTGCTCGATGAAAATCTCGTACACTCTTCCTGAAATTCACATTTTAAGTTGGGACTTAATATGACATCATGCTGAGGCCAAGTTTAGCTTGTTTGATTTGAACAGAACTGCTCTTTTTTTCTATAGGATCAATTTTATCCGAACACGGGCCTTGAATTTTGCTAATAGTTAGGAATAACCTAAGAACAAGCTGAATCTGGCCATTTTTAGATCAAGTTATGATAATAAGAAATAACCATGAGACTAAAAAATAAACACAAAACATGCATATTGGTGACACCCTTGTGTGTCAAAAATGACATTGTCAAATTTAGAACAATTTAAGAACATTTCAGCCTGAAAATGGAAGAAAATTCATTTTGATTGTGGTCTAAAAAACTTTCCATCTTTCATTTTATTCATTGTTCAAAATCAATGATCATTGAAAATTAGGAACAATTCGTAACTTAGGTACAACCCTAAGAGGACGATGTATCAAAATTATTCTATGTTGATGTTCCACAATTGCAAGGGAAATATAGACCCATCTTTACCACAGGAGCTTCAATTCAAGCTATCAGTCTTTGTTTCAGAAAAGTAGCACTCTGAAATTGAATAAGAGCAACATAAGGAGTTTTTGGATACATGTAATGTATTGATTTGTCAATATTACTAGTAACGAGGTAAATAACCCCTGAAGATGATAGTAATGAAATGACTACACTTCACTAAGCACTTATATTCAAAAATAAAGTAGAACAACACAGAGGGGCACTTTCCACCTTTACGACGAAAACGATCATATTCATATCTGCAGAGAGATATATGTGGTCGTAAATAAGGAACATACTACCATCGTGGTCTTGCATCAAGGAAGAAATACCCTTTAGATCTAAACTATTTTTCCAATTTTTGCAAATTGAAATAATTTTCTTCGAGAGGGGCATTGATTTCACAAGGTGACCTTTTCCATTCACCCTTGCTATGCAACTACCAATAAGGGGGGAGGGGGCGGGATTACATTAAATGATGGGAAGTTTGCAAAGAAGAATTAGTAGAGGTGGGAGGTTCACCCCTTCTAACATCCCGTCATTTAGATTCTGAGATTTTTAGGGTGAAAAATTATCATGCATTTTCATTTCTACTGATGCATGTTCCCCTAAACAAGATTCAGAATAGATAATTAAGTGCCTTGTGTAATTGATGGAAGTATACCTTCATTCATAATGAAAAATTGGTGGTTTAAATAAGTGGCTTAAGTAACTGAAAACCAATTTTGCTGCTCTTTTTGCCAAAACAACCTGTCAATAAAGCGGTCATACTTGATTTTATGAAATTTGGAAAAAACTTCATTGTAAAAGAAATCCACCATTTAGAAACTCTTGACATGCAGATAAAAGCTACTAAGTTAATTTTCTAAATTTATATCTATAAAGGGTTAAAGGTTGAAATATCAGTACACTTTGTATGCATGTCAAGACACCAATATTTCTAAAAATGACCCATGAGATGTAAATTTTGAAAATGACCAAAATATCATAAATTTTCAACCTTACAAGGTTGATTGGTTCGACTATTCTTATAAAAAAAGAGTGTATTTATGATATGAGCTAGATATAACAAATTCTAGAAAGTATCAATTCAAAGCTGAATATGCACTGATCCAGATAACAATTGAAAGAGACATTTGACCAACTCTTAGAAAATAATCAAACTCTTATGCTTTTGATTTGTTTAGTAATTATTGGACACTAAAAAGAAACTGGATTTAAAAGAAAAAAAACTGTTGCAAAAGAGGACCCAAAAAAGCGGATGTTAAAAAGTAGTTTTAGAGTTAGGTTTCATATAAATAGCCAGTATCAGGGTTTCTACCAGTTGATTTGAATTATTTTCCATCAATAACGCCACTCGTTTTTATAGTCTTCTAATCTTTTTTTGTGGGAAAACGCAAGACATTAGCTAATGGTTCCTACACAGCAAGGTTGAGTACTCTAATTTCTCTGTTAAGCAATTTACACGTTTTTTTTTAAAAAGAGCCTAGCTCAGGGCCTAGTTCTTTAAGTTCCTTATTTTGAAACATCTTTCCACCACTTTGTCGTTCTGCAAGTTCCTTAATTGTTCCTTAATTTCAAATGCTCATTTTGTGGATAGGAAATTGTGACGACGCAAGAACATCGTTAAATTTAAACATTTTGCAATAAACTTTGATCATAGAACATGTTACAATAAAAAGAAGCTAAGGCCGGGCCCATATGACGTTAAAGTTAAAGAGAGTCATTAAAGAGGTTGCATATCTACACCATTGATTATTATGTTATAATAATAAAGCTCCTTAGTTATTGGACCTTTAGTTGAAGAAGTTCCTTAAGTTTTTTGGCCTTCTACATGTAGGTTTCTTGTAAAAGGTTCCTTATAAAAAGCGTGTAAGTATTTAGCCCTATAGCTTAGATAGCTTATAAAAATCTTGGAATTTAATTTGTTATTGAAGCCATGAATGGAAGTGTGGCTATAATAGCCTGAATTTTTAAAAGAAACCAATTCTTAATCTACATACCACAGATTCTAGGAAAAGTTTTTTTGCAAGATTCTTAACCCGAAAATCTTTTCTCATAAATTCATGTTCATATCAAATATATGAGATTTCACTTCATCAAATCTCTCTCATCCAGTGCAAATTGTTCCTGAACGATAGGCCTTGCCAGAATGAGGGTTAGAAAAGGTCACAATAATGTGCAAAGGGAAATCACTGGGCTGTTCTAGACACATTCTCTAACGAAGACTACATTGGAACTATTTTACTTTTGACTCATACAAATTAACGGACTGAAGTTATCAAGTTTTGAAAATCAGGCTATCGAGATTTATAATGAACAGTTTCTTATAAAAAATGTGTGTATGCCCTGTAAAAGGTTGTCAGGCATGTTGTGCGTGAGAGTAGGTTTATTTTACAGGGGATGGAGCGTAAAGCCTGAAATAAAAAATCTAAAGAATATCATATTTAGTAGATCATAGATTACACACATTTCAAGAGACTAAATCGTTTGATTTAAGTATCAACACAAGATGGAAAGAAGCAGTTTAGATGAATGGTTTACGCCAAGACTGTAAAATTTGGAGATCTTGAATATTGAGTCTTCGATTATGTTTTGTTTTGGCGGGCAAAACATTTTGGCGGGGAAGTTTTCGCCCGTGGATGTATCTTGAAACCAGTTTAAAACTATACACGGATCACTCGTGGTTATTCAACCAGGTAAGGGGATTGTTTATCTTTTCACTTGGTTTATCAATTAAAGTGAGAGGGTTGTAGTTGTTGAAAAGTTTTGCCAGGGTGAGAATATCAGTTTTTTTTATAAGAATTAGTCGTGAAGAAGGAAGATGTATCGCACTTTCCACCCTAAAATGAATAAGGAAGGAATAGATAGAATGATATACTATATACGTCGGGAATTTCGTATGTAGCACACTCAGGTCTGATCAGAGAACATCAAGTGTACAAATACCGATATAATTCCTAAAAAAAATATTCAAAAACTTTCAAAACTTTATGTTGAAAGTTTTGCATTAGTTATGTTACTCAAGAAAAGAAAGTTCCAATTTTTCAATAGCGCATCTTTAGAATCGCGCATTGCCATCGCCGACTAATTCTCTCTGTTCTCACTACAAGGCCAGGACACAGCATAGTCCTACTATCAAATAATGCCTTTCAGAGCCTTCGTGACCCCAGCAGGACAAGCAATTATCTCTAAAATTAGTATTTACAACGGATCAACACCTAGGCTGTGATCTGTCAGCAGGGATTAACTCTTTGGTTTCGGATGACACTACTTCAGATATTTCAAGGCCTCTCATTGGCTGAATTGATCCAAACCGTTTATATGGGCCCTATGTAGTTTAAACAGCATGGTTATGGTTTAGTCTGTGTCTATGGTGAGGTTTTCCGCGGAACTTCTGGTTTTACAACGGAACGTGTTTGTCTTAACTTATAAAGGATACCAATACTTTTAGATATTTTAGTATTTAGCTGATTTATGTGCTGTTTCCAGTTAAGTTTTTCATCAATTAAAACACCGAGATATTTTGAATAGGTTTCTTGTTTCAAGTTTTCTTCATTTATTTTTATATTTATAGCTCTATTATTCTTATGAGGTCTTACTATAAGAAAGTTAGATTTAGCTACATTGAGTGATAGTTTATTAGCTAGAAGCCATTCAGAAACATTTTTCATTTCAAAATTAACTGTTTGTTCAATTGTGTATAGGCTCTTATCAGCAAATAAAATACTAGTGTCGTCCGCAAAAAGACGAAATTCAAGAATTTTAGAGGATTTATAAATATCATTAATATAAAGCAAGAAAAGAAGGGGGCCTAATACGCTCCCCTGTGGCACACCACAATTGATGTTTAATTCTTTTGAGTTTTCACCATTCACAGTAACAATTTGAGTTCTATTATCTAAGTACGATTTAAACCATGCATGACCTACTCCCCTAATTCCATAGTGCTCCAACTTATCTAGTAGAATTTTATGGTCAACTGTATCGAATGCTTTAGACAGGTCGAGAAATATGCAACATGATGTAAGATTATTCTCAATGTTATTAATTAATTGTGATTGTAGCTCCAAAATTGCTGATGTGGTTGATTTATCCTTTTGAAAGCCATATTGATGTTCAAAAATGATTTTCTGTTTATTTAAGAACTGAACCAAACGGTGATTCATTAATTTTTCAAGTATTTTACTAAATATTGGAAGATTTGAAATAGGACAATAGTTTCCTATTTCTTGTTTTGATTTCCTTTTAAAAATTATAGAGTTAGCAATAATAGAAAATGGTTTTGACAGGGTATGACGAACAAGCTTAATTAACTTTGGAGGAATATCATAGGAGTCATTTGCTTTATTTTCATCTAATTTAGCAATAATGTCATTTACTTCTTCAGGTGTTACTGGATCTAAGAATATACTATCAGGATTGTTATTTTGCATATAATTAGAAAAATGCTTCGATGCTGACTTCATTTTTTCTTGTAATTTTTGAGCTATTGTCGTGAAGTACTTATTAAATGAGTTAGCGATTGTTTTATTATCTGAGATTAGTTTTCCATTTACCTGTATGTTTAGTACAGGGTTTTTATTATTTATATTCTGGTTTATGATCTCTTTAACCCCAGACCATAGCTTTTTAGAGTTTTCTTTGAAATTATCAAAGTATGTAATGTAGTAGTCCTTTTTACTTTTTCTAATAAGGTGATTAATTTGATCTCTGTAATATTTGTATTTCTTATAAAAGTCAGATTTCTTTGTTGTAAGAAACTTGTTATAATATTTATTTTTAATTGATATCGATTTTAAAATTCCTTTTGTAATCCAGGGCTTTTGACGCTGTTTTTGCATTTTCCTTGAAATTGGCTTCAAAGGGGCATAATAATCTCCCATAACTTCACACAAAAAGTTAGTCTTTTGACCATATGCGTCATTTAATTTTGTGTCTATTTCACCGGCAGCTGGTCAGGTTTATCAAAAGCCTGAACAACTGGCAGTTTTTTACGCATGCATGCAAAGCGTAAATCATAATTAATAGGTTGAACTGCAGCTGTTTTGATGTTGATCTCCTGAAGCTCAGAGCCACTCATTAGGGAGGGGTTTGTGTAGACTTTCTGTATGAAATATTTATTTAAATGCATTCATATCAACTGAGAGATTTTCTAAGTATACAATTTGATCTTTGACGATATGTAGATGACTGACAGTCGAATAGCTTTCTGAGAGTAGTTGCCAGCTGGAGGACAAAGTATCACAGCTTTTTTTTATGTGCATACCTGAAGCCACTGGTTGATAGGCAAATACGCTTACTATCTTCGTAAGGTATTGGTTTATGTGCAAAGCACAATGGGCCCACTGAATAAGTAGACTAATCGAGCAGTGCGACCCTGGTCCTTCCTCTTGATGTGACCACACCTCGCGATTCCTTTTGCCTTTTTGCCTGGAATTACGGAGAGCTGGCTAATTCTCTCCTCACACTCTGTGACAGGTCTGACGGTGGTTTCGAACCCGGGACCCTTTGAACAAGGGTCTTAAGTGATCTAACCACTCGGCCGTCTCCACCTATGTAGTGGCCTAGCTTTAAGACGCACACACAAGCAAAACACAAAGACAGTCTCATCTACATCCCATCCATTCCATTCAAACAAGGATGTCATTAAGGCCCTACATACTCACCCAAAATACATCGCTTATTTTTGCTTCCATGATTGCTATTTAGGGCAGGCAGGTCCTCACAATAAAGATTGCAAATTCAATTTCATGAAGTCTTCAACATAACACCAACTCCAACAGATCGGTGAAAGAATTTCCTGATCTGAACAAGGAACTATTTTACTGCGCTGAGTGACTTTGTTGTTGTCCTCTCTTGTTGGAATTGGGCCATAGACAGTCTCGTTTTCGATTTAGTTCAAATTTCAATTCTACTTTCGTCAAATTCTTTTGTTATTTTTAGGCGGGAGATTTGAAAATCAAAAAACGAAAAAGATATCGCGATCAGTTTCAACGATGCTGATGCTGATGCTACAACTTCAGTTTCCCATATTAAGAACCGGTAAGGGTATTTCGTGCAGCAGCAAACGAAAAGAAACAGTCATGAGCGATAGGCTATCCTGGGGAAAAACAGGAGGAAGAATAACGTTTTTTCTTATTTTAGAAATAGTGATATGCTTCACAAATTTGGAGGGAAGAATAATAATAGCATCCTTGAAGAATAATATCCTTATTTTTTGGAGTAAAGCCAAAACCGAATCTCCCACAAAAATCCTTAACCGAAGTTTTTTATTTTTCAAATTACACTATAGCTACTCATGAAAAGTAAGATTTATCAATGCATCATATTTTTGGTTATATAGACTCATCTTAAACATAGAAATTAAAATTAATCCAAAACGCAAAAACTGGAAAATGATTAAAAGAAAACAAAAGAGGATAAACAAAATAAAAATAGCTCACATACTCGTGCTCTTTTATCGTTTTTAATCAGAGATTTGCAAATTGCAAACGTACAAAAGCTAAGCGTGAAAATTTCTTTAAAGAAAATTAAACTAAATAATTGAATTACATACAGTAGGTAAACTTTGAAATTACAAGGTTTCGACGGCAATATGATAGTCTATAACTACCAAGATTCAAGACGTTCAAGACAAAATATACAATATGAACATCATGCAATGCAGTGGTGGCACCAGCCTTCAAAAAGTGGGGGATAGGGTGTGGTCAACACTTTAAGGCCTATGACCACACCCTTACTCCCCCTTCAAAAAGTTTCTCATCGGATTTGGTCGATAATCGAGAAGCAACTTTGCCAAAAAGTGGGGGGGGGGTTTAGTCCCCCATTCCCCCCTGGCACCGCCACTGATGCAATGGGCAACTTTCTAATTAATTCTACAATTTTGAATTGGATTTTAATGCAACTCTGCCCCCTGAGCATCCCTTCATGCATTGCGTTATCTTTGAAATCGCAAAGGGTCGTGGGATAACATTTTCCAGATTAGTCCTAAAATAGAAGGTACCATGAACAACCGGGACTAAGACTAGAAAGCCCACCTGACCATGTGACCGAGAGGTCGCAGAAAATTTTTGATTGACTACTGGCTTCAGGGAATGTTCGTATAGTGCTGAAAACTTGCAACAGATGATTAGCCTTCTATTTTGTAGGAAAATTGTAGCTACATAAGTTTTTTCGTTTAAAGGGTCGAATAAATATTTTCATGGCCTTGATGGACCAGTTCCTATGAACAGGGTCTTTGAACAATGCAAATGATGTTATCAAGTTGACGTCATAGCTCCGTAAATTGATTCATTTACTTTCTTTTAGGATCCTACTTATTCATCACGCCACAAGTCCAGGGAGCCAGAATCAAGCACAATCAGTCCCTGCTATGACCCCCCCCCCCCCCAAAGAAGGGACCCCACAAGACCGCACTGACCTGGTAAACCCAGCCTTTTTTAGATTCGTTCACAGCCAATCAAAAGCATCCAAATTATCGAATTGACCAATCAGAGTCTTCCATTTAAAAACTGGCTAAGTATAAACTGGTTTGACTGACGGCGTGAAAGTGTTATAAATCTGTTATTGCATAGTTCCTTTGAAGTCACTTGAAAAGTTATCCTCCATTGGTTGAATTGAAATATTGCTCGCTCAGGCTGGACAAGTAACTAACACGTTATCCTTGCCTTTGAACTCGAAACGAGGCGAATCATAACCACGGATACCGTTAATTGCCAATGACTTGTGCTTGTTGCCAAGCTCACAGCTGATTTTCTCGTTGATTTCGACAGGAATGTCTTTTTTGAATACCCTACAAAAGATGGACGTTAGTTATAATATATATTTTTGAAGGAAGTTTGAAATAGAAAACTAAGTGAAAAAAATATCTTTAACTGTATGTAACAAGGAAGACCACAACTGGCAGTACGAGGCATCAAGGTCAGTACTGAGTCATAGTAAGGTATTGAACGCCATATTGTGCAATAATAGTCCTCTGATTTAAAGCTTGGTAGCTATATCAAACCGACATCGAAGATCTTTCCATGCGAAAAATGAAAACTATGATTTTTCTAGCACTAAAGACGGTGTTTTTACCGAATAATAGAAAAATGTTACCAATGTATAGTAAGTTCTATAATTTCAAGTGTAGAATGGTGTTTACGTAAGGATCAGAAAAACATTATTGCACATCATCTTCATATCTAGACTATGGTGTAGTACCGTTGATGTTGATGTTGATACTGAATAGGTAAACTCGTAGAGCAGTGCGACCGTAGTCCTTCCTCTTGATGTGACCACACCTCGTGATTAGTTTTACCTGGAATTACTGAGAGCTGGCTAATTTTCTCCTCACACTTTGTGATGGGTCTGGAGGCTGTTTCTAGCCCGGGACTCTTTGAACAAGGGTCGAGTCTTCCCCACCACTAACCCGTACCAACCCATTACCAATGCAATCAACAGAATGAAATAAATTCTTGTTGTTGCAAAGATGTTTCTTCCATAATAAATGAGCGGTTAGTGCAAAGACATTATTTCTCTTCATATTTCTCTTCCCCTCTTACACTTAAAATGCCAAAATCTCCTTCCCCTAAGGATTGTGATCATCAAATTCACGGGAAAAAAGTATTGTTCAGTTGATGTTTAATGGGCAAATATGCTTACTATCCTTACAAGGTATTCATGGAGTTTGCGTTTATTAATAATATCTTTGAGTGTCATGTTCGAATATCAAATCAATGAATGAAAGTTGAATTTGTTTTTCTCAAATCAATCCAACCTCCAAAAATGGATAGAAAGAGGTGCAGGTTTAAGGGAAAGGGCGAATGGAATAACTAGCTACCTTTTACAGACGTAAACCAATAGTCCCATGAGTTCTGACACTCGGTTTTCTTGTTTGTCATTATGCAGACAAATTACCAAGTCGTTTCCATGGACTTTTATGATTATCACTTGATCGCTGCCAGGGCTCAACGCAATTCCATGCACCTGAGGAATAAAAGAAGTAATCATTTTTCTAATAACGAATTCCAATCTGAAAGTGACTTTAGAATGAGTAAATACCAAGATTACCTTAGACAGGTGGATAGCTTTCATCTCCTTGAAGGAAGGGTTTAACTTGAAGATGGTATTTTCTGTAAGGACAATGATTCGATCCTCAACTTTGTTGTGGCGATTAACCTATAAGACAAGAAATAGTCATAAGAATTAATTCCAGTGAACTAACTTACTTTATTAGTATATAACAGTCTTTGGATGGTACAGAGCTTCTGTATAGCCAGAAATATCGGCTTAAATATTAGCTTAAGTAATCTATGGGTTCGTTTCACTATGTTACAGATATTTCTGGCTGTACTATATTAGTATATCAAAAGCTGCAATATATCAACTTACTGTAATTAAAGAAAACTTACATTTTATTAACTGCAGTAAAGAGGTGCAAAGAAGTGCTTTGATTTTCGAGTTCAGAGTGTAAAGATCATGAACCAGACGGGGTATTTAAGAGTTTTTTCAGGGTCAGGGGAGGGGGTAAGGTTGCACAAGTTGACTGCCAGTGTAATTGTCTACCTTGGAGGAAATTCCCTTATTTGCTGAAAACAAAAAATACGTTTTTTCATAAAATTTTAATTTGGCTTTCAGATTGTAGATTTACTGTAGTCATAACTGAAGCAACAGGAAACATTCTTGTTCAAGAATATCATTGATTTCAAGAACTGCTCTCTGAAAGTCGTTCATCCAACTCCCTTGTGCAGACTAAAGACCCTTTACCAAAGAATATTGCAAACGTTAGGCCCATTTGGCGATTCTCCCAGTCACCATCTTGTTTTTCACTAACAGTGACAGTTACTTTGCTAATTATTCCTGAGAAATTGGTAGATTTGAGTTTAAGATGATATTGTTCGTATTTGTTGGTTGGCAAATGTTACCTAAGGCTAGACCAATAGAACACCAGTAATCGATGACTTTTTGGTATTGATGAGGTATTACTCGTATCCCAGTTATAAAGTGTTCAGAGCATAACTTCTAAATAACAGTAAACGTTTCTTTTTCAACGCTCTTATTTCTATCATTATTTAGAAAACACTATTCAAAGCTTTTATTGAATGTTCAGGAGGACATAGTGGGGTCAGACGGTGGTTTAGAGCCAATGCATATAAGCCACTGTTTATCCCTCTTGCGTTGTAATAGCAGACACTAACCTTCTTACAGTAGGATGTGAACAACAGGTGGTATGAGTTACTCTTTTTTTTCAATGCATCCAAACACCTTTTCAAGCCTTCCACGTTTCGTGTTTCTCGGAACTACAAAGATAAACGTATTCAAAATTACAATTACAATATATTCCATATCATATATACAACAGTATTAGGGGAGAGGCCTCATTTTAAGAAAATTTTATCAGTACACATTCAGGTTCAGGAGTCTCCATAAATCATATGGCTTTTCTGTGACTTGAATATGAGCCTGGGGTTGAAGCCTCAGAAGCTCATGGGATTTACCATCTCTGATGCCTGAAGATGGCTTAAGATCTAGTAAATTATCTATCTCTATGGTATGTAACAGTTAGTTTCAGATAACTTTCGTTGTATGATTCCTTTCTGGTGACTCAAATAATCTAGCATTGCACGTTTTCTCAATCACAGCACATTCTGAAAAATTTGATTTCAAAATTAGAAATACCTCCACCAAATAGTTGCCAGCCCAATTGCGGAAAAATCCCCACTCTTTTCGTCTGCCATTCAAAGCATCCATAGCAGTGCATTTATTGCGAACTTGTGGCCAGTCTGCCTTCGATATTGCACTGAGAATCATGCCCCCACGCCACCTTCAAAAAATATACATCTAAATTAGTAGTATTGATTCAAAAGGCAATGTCTAAAATGGAAAATTAAATTCTACCAGAGCAGGCTACTGCGATTGAAGTCTAGATCTGGTTAAGTCTAAAATATTAGGATAGTCTTGGGTCGATACAAAAGGTGAAGATTACGAAGAAAATCGAAAACAGAGCGAAATATAATATCTACTAAAGCTTTATGTCTGACACTCATCAGAGTAGTACGCCAGAAACAGTCTTAGATCGATACAGAACGTGAGGATGGCGAGGAGAATCGAAAACAGAGCGAAATATAATATCTACTAAAGCTTTATGTCTGACACTCATCAGAGTAGTAGCTACGTCAGAAACAGTCTTAGATCGATACAGAACGCGAGGATGCCGAGGAGAATCGAAACATGATAACTACAGAAGCTCTGAAATTCTGACTTAAGGCATTTGGAGTAGGAACCCGGATCGATATTCCCAAAACGTTGTTTGTATCCTGAAGTGGTCGTCCACAAATCATCAGCGCGAATACGATGAAAAATCGTTGAAATAAACCAATCAAAAGCGTGGAAATATCATAGCAAATCGTCATACCAAAATGTCTCAAATCTTTTATTATCTTTTCCATTTTCTCACCAGTAGAGATTAAGTGAAAAAGTGAGAGAGAAAAACTGACCTGTTGAAAAGCTTCATCAAAATTGGTTCCATATCTTTGGCATTCTTCGGGACAGAAGGTGGGTTAGGCCATTCAAGATCACATCCGAAATTCGGCTGCGTCTTTGCTCCTCTGAAAAAAGAAATGTGAAATATCATGCTACTCGCCGAGAATAAATTAAATATAAACGAAACTGACGCTAAGGTGAAAATTCACTCGTTTAGAGATAACTTGTGACGATCTAAGTTCAATATATGTACCAGTAGATAAAAAGCCTTGCACTTGTCAGGAATATTCAATTGAATTGCTTTAAGGATGTACAACCCTGAATGACCAGACATGCTCATTTATTTTACTGAAGTCTGGACGTAATTATCTACGCATGGGAGCGAAAAATAACTCGAGCACAAGAATTAATAATTTCTTAACATCTGTGTTGTGGCACTCAGTATGAAGCAGGAAAGAATATACTTTATCACGAACTGTATTAATCTTATTATTGTCTACCAGCTCGTCAAAATGGCAGATTTTTCAAAATTACATTTTTTGCAAAAGACTACCGTGCAGCAATTACTTTCTGATTAATGAAACAACAAATTACCATAACCAACTACGAAGGGAATAACACGATAAGCACTCCTTCCTTTCAATGGACGACTGTTACTGAGTATATTTCAACAGCTGTGGGTGAGCTCCTCAAACTATTGAATTTCTTTTTCAGCGTTGCTGAGAATACCATAAAAAGTTAGCGATCTTTTCGGATCATAACGGGTAAGCAAATGGCTGATTTTCGAATATTGTGTTTTCTGTGAAAAATGATTTCAACCCAATTACTCCATTTTAACAAATTTCATGTCACTTGAATGTTTAAGAGCGTTTTCGGCTAATATTCAAGTTCGTTTTGGGCTTATTTTCAATGTAATTATTTGTCTCCTTTAGCGGTTCAAGGGAATATATTTGAAGCAAAGACTAAGATTTGAAAATATTTTGAAGATTTGAATAAATGCACATACCCAAAAGTATCGATGAGTTTGTAAACGTATTTACGAACTCTGTATCTCTTGAAGTTATCCATGATGAAATAGATTGCTCTCAAAAACTTTCTCAGCTTCCTTGCTCTGTAACCACGATAATGCTGAAAACATGAACAACATTATTGTCAACAGCGTTAATGATAAGGAATATCTTACTTTCATTTCTTATGAATTCTCTAATTTAATGAGATGATATAAATATGAAAAATAAGTTATAACGGACACATGAAAATAACTGAGAAAGAGCTTTCGAGCCATATGCCCTCAAATGTTTCCAGAATAATATTTCTAGAATGATGTTTCCTGAGGTCACCGTTAAGTCAACTTCAGAAGATGCTAATCTTATGATGCTTTTATCGACCAGTATGCAGCTTCTATCCTTATACATTCTGAGTAAATAAGACTGGAAACTAAAGCCTCTTTGATGTTATAGTGGCGGCCATATTGCCTGTCCCAAAAAGCTGCTATATCACCAATAAAGTTGGTTACCTCGGGCCTGACGGCACCCAAGAATGGGAACGGGGACGTTAAAAGTTGGCACATGAATTTCAACCTGAAACTGGGGGTCATGCTTTAGAATCAACCCCCGAAAATGGGTAAGAGCGGTAGTCTTTTCTGAAAGATCGCCCAGTAAACATGCAATAACCTCAAACTAACCTTCTGTAAGAAGACGACGACGCCAGGAATTTTCTTACTCCGCTCCTCCTCAAGGGCAAATAAAGTACGCGGGGTCCTGATGAACACTTTGGTGTGTCCATACACGGCATCTTTCTGAAAATTGTATTTATTGAGAATGCATGCCACTCCATCCTTGGCAGCTCCTCTACACATTGGCCATGTTTCTTCGCATGTAACTTTGTACCTAAGAATCACAATATTCTAAAATCAGATGTACGAATTCCAGCCAAGATCGGGGTTTGTGTAGAATTCATGTTATTGTGTGGTGAATTTATGTCATGCTATTGTATCTTGCTCTACCTTCTAAGGTGTAGTAGGTCCCCGCATGCAAGAAACTCAAAATGTCAAATCAGGCAGTTCTTATACAAAAAAACTAGTTTCATGATGATATGTTTTATCAATACCCAAGAAAAGAAGGGAAATGCAATATAACTGTCAACATTGACAATGAGAACTCTTCGAAAGTTCCTATAAAGTATTGAGTTGACAAAAGCAAAGAAAAAGTGTAATAGAGGAAATGCTCTTTAGGGTTGCAGGCTGCATACCTGATGTGTTCATTACTTGTATGCGGAAATGAAGATATTTCACTGTTAAGAATCTAGCTTGCGAACTGTCAAACATTAATTGTGAGTTCTTTCTGTGTAGAATGGGCAACCTTAACTCACCTTCGTAGAAAGCGCTGATACGACTGTCTATTGGCAAATCCAGCTCTTCTCACTCTTAGGTTTTCCAACAGTCCAAGATATCGAACCTAAAAACACCAAGAGCTTCAAGAATTTAATAACTAAAGAATGAACTAAATATCATTTTTGAGAAGAATCAGGATTTGGAAAATCCATCCGAGATAAGTTGTGAGAATTAAAACAACCTTAGCAGGATTCGAACTCACGACCAATAACTCGATGCGACGTCGCTCTCCATACTGAGCCTCGTATCAGAAAACAACGAGGCTTTCTAATGATGGACTATGAAGAGCCGTATGAAGATAAAAAACTCTTCGCTATATTGGTCTTATCTACGCGTTGGCGTTATACAAGGGTCATGTTCAATGCCTATATGACGTCATATAAGAAACGTTAAGGTTCGAGTCTCACATGATGCTTGAGTTGATATTTTCATTTCATTTATTTGGTCATATAGAAGGTCAAGTAAAACCCTATCATATTTGACAATCAGCAAAATCTCCTTAATCTATTTTGTTTATTTGATATTTCCCGACGCACTGGGTTTTCAACTATTCACTGCGTTCTAAAGAACAAAAAAATGTCTATTGTATTCTCTAACAAAAGAAACAATCAGATCCCCTCTTACTAAAGCTGCTCCCAAACTGCATTTGTCATTTAGGAGCAACGCAACACTATTGGATCCCTGTGGTATTGATGTCCAAGTCACTCATGGTCCGTCATGTAGATTTCTTCATAGCAAAGTTCAGATTTGGAAGCCTGTTCCTGGCTGCTTAATTCGATTTAAATTTCATCTTGTCAGATAGGAAACCTCACCTGTTTTTCAACCAATTCATCGTCGAATCCTTTCGGGGTCTTAATTCCATTTGGTTTGATGCAACGAACGTAATGAGGTTCCTGCAGAATAAGACATAATCAACAATTTAACTTGAAGGCATAGCCAGAGCACTACAAACACATGTTCATACAAGGGATCAAAAATATTCCGTTCAAAACCAAAAAGCAAGGAAAACGAGAATCTATCTGTTCTATTAAAACGCCGAAGGTGCCATCACTTTTTTCGTTCATTTCTGAAATTATTGATTCGGTTTTCCTTTAATTTTTGTTTTACACAACTCTGAAGGGACCATTATGAAAATAACAAGGTCTTTTTAATGCTATCTCTGCCACCGTTGCTTTAATTTCATATCTTCCTTTAAAAGTTCCATATATAGTTTCAAGAATATTTATTTCATATTTTTAACATTGTAAATAGTTGTTAGTGGCAAATATATACATAAATAAATATACCCAGGCCTACCTTTTTCATTAGATTCTGGACAAGAGCAATCATGGAGTTTTTGAATATTGTTCCAGTTGTTAATGGCCGTTTCGTCACCTGAATGACAACGACAAATATGGCCAAAATAAGATAGAAGATCACGTGATTTTGGGACAACTTTAACCTAAATTTCAGCTTATAGCCGACTCTCAAAGATTACTAAAAACTAACATTAGTACACTTCCTTCGCAAAGATCTAGAGGGAAGCTAAGATGGTCGATCAGTTGTTAATCAAAAATCAAGACAGAGATATAACAATGAATCAGATCGAAATTTCACCTAATCGTAAGAGCCTGTTTATATAAGGTGGGCTGTCTCGTTAGCAAGCTGGCTCGCCTTCAGGTGAGAACCTACAGACCTTGTCACAGCTTTGTATATCAATAACTCAAATATAAACGTAGATTTACTGCTGATATCATTTTTTATATGTTGTGCCACTCTTTCTCGGAAAAGCCCCCCTTAAAATTGTTGGATCTCAATAAGCTCTCGTTGGAGTCAAGGTAATTACCTGGTTGACATCCTTCTGTCCTTCAGGCCACATGGACTTAAGTACTTTGTGACTGCTACAGAGGAAATAAAGAAATTTCACAGATAAGATCCTCTGAATTATCGAATAAAGTGCTCACTATAGATTCAAGACAATCAGCTTATGAATAACTGCACAATAATATAAAATCTTCTAATAAAATATTCCTAGGTTTTAGAAACCTGAAAGGTAAAAAATGATTACTTTTACTTTCAACGTGCACAAAGAAACTCTTACAGTTATTCACACTGCCATGGTTAACCCGGCTTTATTCAATCTAGATTTCTTACAACCAATCGAAATCATTCAAATTATCCGATTGGCCAATTAGAGTCATCCATTTAAAACCCAGTTTTTTAAGCTGATTGAACTGCCAGTATGCAAGTATATGACGCACTTGTTGCTTGGACTAAGACCCTTATCAATCCTTTGAAGGTAGACTGTTCAAATTTAAAGAAACTGGTAAGTCAAAGTGATTGCATTAACCTCTGGTATAGCAGTCGCTTGAAATCCTGAAAGAGCTGATCTTTGTTCTTGTCCAAGAAACCAGTAATAGAATAACTGCAAAACAGATCCAATCAACATCAAAATAAGATATACCCAGACCCGTTTAAAGTTAACAAGATCAATTTGAGCATTTATCAACTTACAAGACGGCAAGCTTACTTCCTCTAATATTCTTCCATTCCCTCTCTATGATAATAATAGCTCTCTCTTAATCCCTCTCCCCCTTCTTTTACAAAGCCGTGTGGTAATCGACTACTCTGATGTCAGAAATAAAATCATGGCGTAAGCAGTCGAATCATGCCATAAGCAGCATCTTACTTTGGAATCTTTCTTGAATGGAATGAGGGAAGGGTTAGAATAAAGGGGGAGTTAGAGTATTTCGAATTTCTTCTGAAAGAATGGGGTGCAATAGAGCTTTAAGAGTATTTCAATAAACAATGAAAGCTGTAAACGCTCCCTTCTTTATCTCGCTAGAAGGTTCCCTTTTTCCAAGGACTGCTTGTGTAGAAGTGAAAGCCGAGTTGTAATGAAATAAATCAGAGTACTTACGTCACTTCTCCAGCATAATGACGAATTCTGAAGTCTTTGTTGTGTGCCAGGCTCTTATCCGAACTATCAGTCTAGAAAAAACACACATTCTTACCACACTTCCTTGTAATAAACTGAAATGTAATTGAAGAAGTTATCGGCTAGAAAACCCATCGAAGTTCTCATACCTCGAACTTAATCCGGAAAGAATTTTAAGTATACAATGAAAATGACATGTTATTTTTGAATAATTCTTTCGAATGATAATTCAAATATTATAGAAAGGAATGAAAATCATCAAACTTCATAAAAACGCTTGACAGATATTGACAGCAGACAAAAGGAACACGATTTCCCTCCTCTCTTAAATGGAGAGTTGAATTACATCGCCCCACAGTAAATCAAATATTTCAAAAGATTTTAAAACGACAAGCCTTGAAAATTTGACAACAGCAGACATACCTGTCTACTTTGGTAGTGTTTATTTTCTTCAAGCTTTTGATCCATAGCGTGTAAAAACATCTAAAAAGGCAAAGCGTCCGTCACTTTCATCCTACATGAGGTACAAGATCAGTAGTTAGTGCCTAAACGGCGTAGCTAAATTATACTGAAAATTGGAAAATACAAATTGAGAGAAACTTCTTCTTTTTTGAAATATTTCTAAATGCTAATGATCAGCACTAAGATACAAAATACCAAATAATTAATTCCTTTTGATAATGTATATGATACAAATAATATGAAAAGCTTGATTAAAACAATTTTTTCAGAGAACATTTAGTTCAGAGATATCTAAGTATTACGACTGATAGAAAAAATGATGATCTAAGTTTTAAGAATGAGTTGCAAAGTTAAAACGGCCTCACAGGAAAAGGAGGTTTGAAAATATCGGTCAAGTGAGGAAGTGAGGCTATTCAAAGATGTACCCATGTACCCATCCAATAATTATAAATAGCAAAGGTAGGGAACCAAAACATTTCAAAGTACAGCTTCACAAATACCTATATTTCTTTCATAAATACCTATACTGATCTCAAAATAAAGACTGGATCGAGCATGTGTCATTCTGAAATGAAGTAATCGCGGCGGCCATATTGGGAGGTCCAGTTCAATGCATTAAATTGATGATTGTAGGAATGTTACGAATGATCGACATGAAAGTGAATAATTGTGCAGCTATTGTTAACAAAGAATCAAGTCAATATGATTTCTTTGGCAGCCATTTTTGGAGGCCAAGTGCAAGCCGAACCAATTGACTTCAAACAATTGGCTCCAGAAACAACAGAATGCTCGATCCAGTTTGAATTTCGAGATCAGCGGTTATTACCTCGTCTGTGATTTTGCCCACATTCAAGCAAGCTTCGTCGAGAATGGCGATGATTCCTTTGTGTGGTAAATCCACAAGGTCACAGATAACTTTGTTATTGAAATAATCAACCTGAAAATGAAAATTATAACATTTGATTCAGCTAACTTCCTTATTGGTTATTTAAGTTTACACTTGGTATCAAATCCACCCTGGTATATTTGTTTTTAGTAGCCTCACTACTCCATTCTCAGATTATCTCTCCACAGACTAAATAGGTCATTCTACCTTAAATGAGCTGTCCATAACAACAACAACAACGTAGGGAAGGGACTAGTATTCAGTCTAGGTTAAAAACCTGAATGACGTATTTTGAAAACTTGACCGAGTGGCCGAGACTTGGTCCACGAGTCCTTGTTTCCCTGCGATCTCTGATATGCTGACGTCACTCCAGTAATGAGTTGATTGAGTGCACACAGGGAGACAAGGACTAGCAGAGCAAGTCTACGAATGGCCTGGTTGCTCCACTTATCTGTGCAGCCATCAGAAAAAGGTCAGTCAACTTTCAAACAATAAACATCTAAGCATTAGTAGGTAAGCATGACAAGATGATTATATAAACAAAAGATACGCCACCTGCTGCCACTCAATGCCTTCCTTCTTGTACTCATCCTGTTCCTGTTTGAGAACCAACTCGATGAACAACTGCTGAAGTTTCTCATTGCAATAATTGATGCAGAGCTGCTCGAAACTGTTCATCTCGAAAATCTCAAAGCCATAGATGTCCAGCACGCCGATAACAGTACATCTGCCGTGAGCACGTTGAGCAGCGGGTATTTCAATGGCATTGTTAATCTTACCAACAATCCAAGAGAAAAGTCGGTCATAGATGGCCTGGAAATGAGATAAAAGAAGATGGAAACCTTGAACCTGACCATCAAAATATGAAATTTGGGGTATTTTTGTAAAAAAAAAGGGGAAGACCATAAAGCATAAATGTCGTCGAACAGTCTTTGAAAGGAACAGAGCTTCAGATTAGTGAGGAAAATCGAAGACTTAACAAGATACAATAAATATAGCAATTCTTTCAATAGAACCATCCCGATTACTGTCAGACGAAAAGCTATAGTAGTTTATTAGGTTCACTGTGCAACTGACATAGCTATTGTACATGTAATTGTTTTGTCTATTATTAAATTCTTAGTGAGCATGGGTTATATGATTTAGTTTTGGCCTAATGTTCTGGGAGAAGCAGCAGAATTTCAAAATCAATCGAAATAATAGCGAGTAGCACACTAGTATATTAATTTAGAGGTCGTAGATTCAAATCGTACTCGGGTCATTTTCGTTCTTACAAATCATCTTGATTAATTCTTTGTGTTATGACATTACAACATATAAAAATCATTCATCACCTTAGCGAAAGCTTCTCTACCATACAAAGCTTCCTTGACAGTATGGCCTTTCTCCACTACCTCCCCCCTTGCAGCAACTACACGATAGCAAAGAGCTTTCTCCAACTCATCCTGGGTTGTTGCTATTAATTTTGCGATCGTAGCGAGGCTTTCCTTGTCTTTAATTCTTGCTTGCTCGTTATGCGTTTCATCGGGAATGAACTCAATATTTCCCTGAAATAACGAAATGAATGTTTGCATGGGTAGACATACAAGGCTTATCAGTAGTTGCCCATAGTCCCATATATACTAAGACAATGTTTACACAATGTCGGTGCGAAGCGAATACGGAATTATTTCACGCCAGAATGGTGTTTGTCGTTTACACTATAACGGCAGGAAATGTTACGTCTACGTCATATGGGCATGCGTGAAAGTGCTGGAACCCCAGAATTTCAGAGTACAGCTTCAAGAATACTTGTAAATATTTCTGGCTTACTTACTGGGCATGCTCTAAAAACATCTTAAGTAGTGTTATTACACACTGATCTGATAATAAAGACTGGGTTGAGCATCTGCCGTTCTGAAATGAAGTCATTGTGGCCGCCATGCAGGTCCAGTTCAATATATTGAAATGTACTTTTTTCCTTGATTGTTGGAATGTTATGAATGATCAACATGAAACCTAATAATCTCGCACCTATTGTTAACAAAGAGTCAAGTCAATATAATTCTTTGGCAGCCATTTTTGGAGGTCAAACGCAAGCCGAAGCAATTGAATTAAAAAAAAATAGTCAACGTACCGTTATGAATTAAACGTAGCCTTAATCGCCCCGAAGTGAATCCGAAACAGCTCCGTATTCACCGTTAACACTATGCCTTTATCGTACAGTATTCATTTGATGCCGGTTAGAATTTTGAGCCGTTTTCAACTCGTAACTGTGCTGGTATAGTGTAGACGAAAGGCCAAAACGGTACCGTGCTATACCGTATTCGCTCTCGTACCGCTGTAGTGTCAACGTAGCCTTATTTTCTAACCTACGTATATACCACTTTTCCTTGCATATATCACCTTTCCAAACTTCGGCCCAATTATTACGTCAATGAAATAAATTCGATAACAATCATAATACTTTACCAAGTGCAGTATGCTTGCCAACAGCTTCCAGATGACATTACACTCTTCCAAAGAGAACTTCGTTGCCTTCAAAGCAGCATTTACAACTTGGTAGTCTTTCCTGTCGTCAATTGTCTTTAACTGGAAGAAATATTTTCACAGGGTCTCAAGGTTGAAGATCAATTATATTACTTTCAACCAACAAAGATGTAGTTATGTAATATACGATTCAGGATTTCGGGATTTCCACGGTAGAGAGAGAGAGAGTTTGGCTGAGAACCATGGTATAATAGACACGTTTGAAAAACTAAAATTTTTTAAATAGCCTGATATAAACGATAATTTAAACTAGGACCATGGGATGTTTGGACAATTTAGGACTTTATGATAGAAGTTAGAAAACAATAAGATGGAGACTGGTACAGAGTGATCAGCTTCGGTCAGAAAATTTCAAATTATCGTTTCGCCTCGCTGCTGGCCCAAATAGCCTACCTAGAATCGCACACCTATACAACTTGCAAAATACAGCACAGAAAATAAACCAAATGTTTCATTTTCTTTATCTTTCTGACGTACTTCTATGATCAGTGCCAGACAGACAACAAACGCCAAGCCTAAGTGGTTATAATGTTAAAAGAGATTTCCGATTTTTCTCGCCATTTAGATATGTCAGACAAAGCTTGGCATAATCTTAATCTGGCCATTCTTGAATATTCTATACACGAAAAATATGATATAATTCCCTTACAGAATGGATCATCAATTATTTAAGTAAATTTCTATGTTTGACACCAGCGCTATTTACCCATTATTTCAATTTTGATTCAAAAGGCATTGTCTGATCAAATAATTAAAATGCGATGAAAGAGGTTAACAGCGTTTATGACGGTTGAGTACAGTTTTTTTATAAGTACAAACTTATGATAATAAAGAGGCTTAAACTTTACTAAATCAAGGAATATTTCGAGAATATCATTAGGACCAAAATCTCGTAAAACTATTATTTTACAGCACTAAGAGGTATTTTTTACTTTTGAATTTGTGTTGCTTTTATGTTTTTCATTCCTTCACTATCGACGCTCTGAGTTCGATAGTCAGAATGATTGGAAACATAGCGAGATGAAATAACCATCAAAGCTTTCTGTCAAACCTTTTCATCAAATGAACAAAAATGGTTATAATGGTATACTATAATGATATAAAAAGCAATGGCCTTTCTGGTCTGTCAATCCTTATCTTGATATTTAATCTGTACAAATAAGCAGTAGCGAGTACGTAACAGCTTCAGCTTGGACGGACTCTTAGGCCCAAGAAGAAAGATAATCGGAAAATTGATCAGCAAACAAAAATGAATTCTTATAAAAACGTTTGTAATCGTATGTGCGTCAAGCTAGCCATAATTACTGAACACGGATACCAGTGATATTTACAGAAAAGGTAGATTATGATTTAATATATCTTGGTTTACGATCAGGTGTTCAAACACGTTAAACAGAGTACTCGAACTTTTTGGGAAAAACGTTTCAGTCTAAAGAAACATAATAGGCATATTTATTTTCGACAAAATCTACGTATTCAGTTCATTAAATTTGGGTGTTGTTTAAAATTATTAGTTAAAAGAAGGAATTTATCTTTGAGTTTTGTTTCTTATCAATTTCAGAAGTATATCCAGAACTTCTTGTACAAGAAGAATGACAAGAAAGATCAGATTCATAGATACAAAAGTTTTTAGACTGATTCCCTACAGAGTAGTACACCAGAAAGAAAAGGAAAAGGAAACCTAATATATAACCATCTTCCTCAGATTCTACTGAATAATTCTTCAGCAGCTAGCGATACACCACTTCGACTTACCACGTATTTGGAGGAATAGTTCGAGTTCTGAGGTGTAAAAAGCTCTTCTTTTACAGTTTATAACCAAGAATGGAACAGTATTTCACTTTTTGAGTAGGCATTGTGCAATCAGCTATCAGATATCACATTTTTATTAAGATTTAACAAAATTATTGCAGTTTGCCACTTTTTATCAACACTTAAAAGATTTTATTTGTTTTAGGATAAAAGTCACTTTAGCATCATTTCTGGTTCAACCAAGTCCATCAATAGGTATTCTCAAACATGCTTCAAGGTAATTCAACCTTCTTTGTTTATGAGAATAGATGATATTGGCTGATAAACAGTGGCGGTTTTAGGGGGGGGCAGAGGGGCCATGGCCCCAGGCCCTGCGCTTTTGCTAGGAAAAAGGGGCCCCGCACCTTTCATGAAATAAAAACATTCTCTCTTTCATAATGAAATATATAAGCTATACTGTACTGTTTGTTTTACTTTTTATTTGGTTTTTCTATAATATATCAAGCACATGTTGCAAAATGCAAAAAATAATATTAGGACCAAATTTTCTACCGGGGGTAGGGGCCCCGCAAATTTTTTTGGCCCTGGGCCTCGCAGTTCCTAAAACCGCCACTGCTGATAAATGTCAAAAACTAGCTTTTCACACCCCAAAACTCAACCCAGTCCTCCAAATACGCGATTAGCAGAAGTATTGGATTGTTTGCAGTCGGATGTACCTGTAACCAGCTGTTAGGTGCTAGAGGTTATAGAAAGCCTGGGTTTTAAACTTCTATGCACAAGCTTGACATCAAGACAGAAGGTTATAGTAGACAGTTCTTTTCAAATATTGAAACTTCTGTAACGCATATGGCTAGAATCAAAGCAGGTACAATCATGCATCTTACCTCAAAAACTTCACCTTGCCTTGTGAAATAATATTGCTCTGGATCTCTGCTTAGCTGCATGAATTGTAAGACATCGTCAGGTGTTCCATTCAAAAGCTAATGAAATAAAAAAGACCAATAATGATTTTCTTCAATCAAATAACCAGACTATCTTCTAGGTCCCTATCAATCTAAAGGTGACATGCCGCATCATACTGTGCCTTTATGAGTATCAAGAGTAGTATGAAAAGCATCAAGACCGCACACAGAAAATTTTCAGTAGGAGAGAACCCATTTTGAAAACACTTTTTGAAGAAACCCTCAAAGTATATATAGTTTTGGCTTATAGTAGTATAAATATTGTGTTCCCATAAGAAATTCATATTACCTGATAAAAAGCATGGAAATTCCTTTCTCCTTTCTGCTGATGAATAACTCTTGCCTGATTAAAGAAGAATTATAGTAAGAGGAAATTCATTTGTATCATCAATACTTAGATGTAAATGACACTTGTGGGAGAATTTTTAGCAAAATAAGGCTTGCATATTTTGAGGGAATTTTTTCTCTGTAGAATGATAGGGGATCATAAGCTTGTTAAGTTAATTCTAAGGAAAATCATCAACTTTCAAAACTCTTCTGCTTCCAGAGCTAGGAAACTTTGTAAACTTGGCAGAGATTTTGTATCAATGATAAATTTCTTGAAATTCTGCCAAAGGCTTCTTTTGTATTTTTAAGACTCTCGATTTCTCGGATTTGGGGACCGAACATAACCTTTTTGCTGAGATGGGACATTGGAAATCTAAAAATGAGGATATTCTTGAATTATCATTATTGCAAAACATTAGAGAGGATTTTAAATTTATCATTGACATCATAAGTTGATTTTCCACAGAAGACCAAAGACGCTGGATACTTTTTTGATAAAAATTTAAAAACTAACCTTTTCCAGTAAGTAGTTATTGATGTGTCCACCAATAGGGTCACCTTTGAAGTCAAAATCAATATCCATGTACTTCCCAAATCTACTTGAGTTATCATTTCTGTTAGTCTTTGAATTCCCAAAAGCTTCTAATATTGCATTTGATTGTAGAAGGATATCCTTAACCCTATCAAAGATGATAAAAAATTTTGCGAAATGATACATATTAGAAAAAAACAGACAAGGTGGATCGCAAATGCAGACCTAGCCATAAGTAAGTTGCTATGTATTTGCTGAGATGCTATGAAGGCTTTCCTTTAGGGAAACAATACCTGATTGCAAACAATGGCTTTACAATGTCATTAAAGATCACAGAAATGTACTTAACTCTTTGCCTACCCAAGGTGAATGAGGGGACACTTCTATGGGACAGAACGGTCGTAACTAAAAACTACCAAAATGCTATGACAAATATGAAATCACACCATTCACACAAAGTTAGCAAAATTACAGTGATGGAGAATGTGAGAATAAGGTTATCTTAGCCATTTGATTGCTATCCTTGCTGATGTACTCAAAATAAGCCTCAAATTACATTTTGAGTCATGCCTCAGTACTGAAATCTACAAATAATCAAACACTTTTCAAACTAGGTCATTCATTCAAACCTTTCTTATGCTAAAACACCTATTGAATGTGTCATCTAAATTGGTCACTTATATTTGATAAGCAACATACGTTTCCACTTCATTTCGTCTTGACGGGTTAGTCACAGCTGCGATGTATCTCATTATGATTTTTGATGCTTCTGTTTTTCCTGAACCACTTTCCCCTGAGAAGCAAAAACTCAAAATTATCAGGCAATATTCAAATGATATGGCCAGCAGAGGAAAAGGAATATTGGTTCATTTGCTGATGACCGCTATGATGCGAAATGACTAAAAAGTTTTCTGCAATCAAAAGCAAATTTTACTAATCCGTCAGCGATTTCATCAACCTTCTATTTTCATTGAAAAGCCTAATCCGTAAAAATATTTCTAATCCTACATCTCAATTTGGAAAAATTCATTGAAATCCACCATCCTGCCAGAAAACTTTGCTTGAGAGTTCTTCCAATGAAGAATACAGCACATGTTATGCATTCTTCAGACCACTTGAGCCCAGTTTAAGTTTTTCATGCCCACAGCATTTGTTTTCAAGATGTTACACATGGGAAATTAGAAACTGATCATGTGTTATTTCCCTGAATTAAACATTATATGGCAGATTTTTTCTCTGCATGCCATAAAACATAACAAATACTCAAGTAATAACTTAGGCTGATGGGCGAATTTGGCATATCTTCATGCCAGGAACAATTGTCCACGTCTTTTACAATCATTTTTTGGCATAATTTCTAGGGCACAGTTCATACTTCATAGTGTACACAGGGCTTGATCCAGTAGCCTCGGAGAAGGGGGTGGGGGCTAACTTGTATGTGTAAGGATAATATCATGAAAACATTGATTGAGCAAATTGTTTTGTTTTTCTACAAGAATCGGGTGTACAACCCATATGGCCCCTAGGATCCTGCCATTGTTCATGTGTAGTGATAACGGGCTGAAAATTATATCAATGAATGAGCCATTGCAGGGCAACACATAATAAACTATAAGATTATGATAAGAGCAGAAATAAGTTATATGCAAATTTGAATGGTAAAAATGAAATAATTCAGCTGGTAAAAATAAACCTACCAGATATCACAATACAAGTATCCTGACTCTTCCTCTTCATGCTTTTGTAAGCATCATCAGCAAGAGCGAAGATATGGGGTGGTCTTTCGTACATTTCTTTCCCTCTGTAATCGTCAATAAAAGATTGATTGTAAATATCCAAGCCGACGTACGGATTGACAGACACGACAACTTCCCCGATGTACGAATAAATCTTTTCATAGCTGTATCTAGTCTTCAAATTTTCCATAAAAGCGTCCATTGAGAGTTCATCGAGGAGAACAAAGTCTCCTTTTCCATATTTTGCCTTTTCAAGGTGTGCCATAATTGTAATTTCTCCTCAATCAACCATCAACAACAAAAGTCAACCAAACAAATGCTTAGGCCCAAAACGGCAGGTATCAGATTATTGACAGAGAAAATTGAATTGGCTTCCTGGTGGGTTTTCGAAGACAAACTTCATAAAAAACCCACACCACGCGTTAAATACTGTCTAAAATTTATCATTAAAAATTTGATTGTTTTATTTGGCGAGTTAAAAAGTTTTTGGTCTTGATTTCCTCCGATAGATAGCGTTGCAGCGTCTCGAACGCAGTTAGATAGCAACAACGCCTTCCAAATGTTTTTACTTCCTTGCTAACCTCAAAGGCGCCGTACCAGCAACCGCTTTCAATGTGTCAAGGGGCTTGCGGGCGCAGGCTCAAGGGTGTCTTTCCATTGAGTCTAAATACCAAGCTGGGGGAATCGAAGCTAAACTGGGGGATGGGAGCATGTCATACCCTACCCTTTACTTTCAGCTTATCCCATAATAAGTTTCCGATCCAAATCATAGAATAAGGCTCTCTACTTCAAGACAAGGAGACAATAATTGAAGTATGTAGGTGCTCAATGACGTCAACATAAATAATCCTGACATGTTGATTAAAGATAACTACAAATACTACAAGCGAAATACTACCAATCTCTTGCCTCGCTACAGGGACAGCTAGAACAAGACTCGTGGGAATCCCCAGAGAAGTGTAGAAACATTTGAACTTTTTGGAACATTTGTGCACTAATTTTAGATGAAACTTCTTAAAAAACTCGTTGCTTACATTTTGACCCTCACTCAAATCCCAAGGCATAAATAACTTCTCCCTCAATTTGTTATAGCCAATTGTTATGGAATATGGCGTCAGTAAAATATCATAATTTCTCCTAATTTTGCTTCCAAAATTTGTGTTGTTGTGCCCTGTCTGACAAAAGTTTGGGAATTTCGGTCAAGCCCTGGCCCTCCAGCGGTACACTGGATGGGGGAGCAGGGGGAGATCACCCCTTGACGAAAAACTCTGTCGGAATTATCGGAAAATTTGTGATTTTATCAGAAAGTTATTATGGTTTAAAAGGAAAAAACTTTAACTAAACATGTTTGAAAAACTGCTCAAATATGTTTCATCCAACCACTCTGTAACCATTCTACACAGGGAAGCATTTTTAGGAGCCAGGATTTTTAGGGACTGTTATGGCTGAACTTCTCGGTGAAGGAGAGTAAATTTGCTCTCTCCTCATCTGTCCTGTCAGCTCTAAGATTAACATCTCTGATATCCAGAAAACGTAAACTAAACATGTTGCTCGCTACGCCTTCAAAATCATTGTCAAATGCGTTGAAAACAACACATTTTTAAAATTGCTCAGGAATATAATGCTCATTCAGCATATTTAGAGCCTCCCTGACTGTAATTCTTTGCTCCGGATCAATACGGAGCATGCCGGTCAGCAACTTCCTGAATATTTCGTCTGGACAGGGATCAGGAATTGGAGGCTTCTTAGCAGAGCCAATCTGTAATAGAAAAGGAAGAGAGCGTGCATATAGATCGTCGTTTGCGTCTGTATTACGTGTAAGAATTTTTATGTACAAATATTCAAAAAATTGAGATCCAGTTATAATAATAAAATAAGAGAATTTAAGTCTTCCTATGTAAAGTCAAATATAGAGGAATTTGCACACAACACCAAAGAGTTTTTCAAGGCTGTGAATCAACTTACAAAGAATGCAAAATGAAATCCACTGCCACCGGGTAACAGGAAAGAACTAGCTGAGAACTTCTCAATCTACTTTGGGACCGAAATTGAGAAGATAAGAAGAGAGCGGGATAGGTTTGGTCATTACCAGCCGACAACGGTTTCAGTTGATCAATTTGAAAAATTCCTAGAAGTTAGTGAACACCTTGGTTCACCAGGCACTTTATGGATACTCGTGCCGGTGTGAAGCCAGTTACGTAGGACGCACTTCTCAGCGGATATGCGATAGGATAAAAGAACACGTGTCCTCTAGCACACGCCAATAGACTGTGCCACAACGAGAACAACCCTCTCGTACCTCAAAAACGACTCTGCGATAGGTCAAAATTTGCTCGACAATCCAGAATGTGCTCAAGTCTACAGTGAGAATAGTTTTTGTATAATTTGCAGAGGAAGGTCAACATTTCATCTTAGTATTTTGGAATCTGTCTACTATTATATACTTGAGGGTCTAGTCAAAATAATATCTGAGCAAGACTTGCAGAAAATCTCATGCACGGCTATTTTAGAACATAATGCACACTTTTCCCACAATCCCACAATCCTCTCCTCACTTACAAAACAACAACAACAATTACTGTTCTCCGCAGTGTTCATAAATAACTATAACAGAATAAATATAAATGTTTCTTTATCATATATAGCTATAAAAACTAGGGACTCTCTATTGTAGAGACAGAAAGAGCTCGTTTTCGCCCAAGGCCTCTTGAAGAAATCTCATTGGTTCTTAATATTTTTGTTTCGTTTTCTATCTGACGTATTACTCTGTTGAGTGTCAAACGAAAAGCTTAAGTAATCCACATTTTCACTATTCTTCCTATTTTTCTAGCTATTTTGAAGTCTTTACCGATCAAAGACTGTTAAGCACTGCACATGTTGTGTAGAACTGCACAAAAACCCTGACTTACCGCGTATATCATAGCACCCTCCCCAAACTTGCGATGAAACTTCCATGGTGGGTCACCCGTGTACATCTCAAGCAGTACACATCCGACACTCCACATGTCTGATGCATAGCTGTTTTTCCCATTTTGTATCGCCTAATAGAAAAATTAGGCGTTACTCAAAAATAGTGCCTCGAATGGGTGATGAAATACACCGTGGCCAAAATTGAAAAGCCATCTTGCAAAAGAGCCAAGAAATAACGCAATATAATTGTTTGAGATCTCCAAATCCTATCGCTTTCAGAAGAGGCTCAGAAAGTGTATTGGTAACTAAGATTTGCTTTTCCATTAACTGGAAAAATGGTATTGGACTTCTTGGGAATGGGATTTGGAAATGAAAAAGTGAATCGGCATTATTAACATTGACACAACAATATTGAGAATCTATCTATTTTCCTAATTTTTTGTACATCTCCAGATGTGTGGGCAACCGCGAAACAGGCTTGTCGAGATGCTGAGTGTTCTTTGGCTCTTTTCTTCTCTAATATTTTCCTCATTGGGTCTTTGATTATTCCAGTGCCGGCAATGGGTATCACTAGCCCCTTAAGGACTCCCTCGGAACAATGGCTTTGAAGAGCAAATATTCTGAGAAAAGAAGGTTACTGAAAAAGAATGGGATAAGAAGAGTACCTCTGGACTTGTATACTGAACTGTTCCATAAAATCTTCCTCTGAGAAGAACATCTGATGCTAGAGTTGCCAGCCCGAAATCGGCAATAACAGGACGATACGCTCCACCGTACTCGGAAATCAGCAAGATATTCTCGCCTGGAAAACAAATATAATGGTAATGGCAAATATGATGATTGTGAAAAATATCATAGTAATATTAAATGACGAAATTGTTGTGGAATGCATTATTGACAGCGTAATGAGTTGTTCAGTTAACAACTTGCACTATAAGTAATAACATCAACCATCCAGATGCTGACTGTACGACCAAATGAAATAGAAGATTTCGATGCGTGTTAGAATTTGAATCGGAAATTCGTATCGCTCTATGAGGACCTGATCGTGGATTTCGAAGCTTGCAGCTACAGCCCTATTTTACTTGGGAATTACAAATATACGTAATATCAAGGCTAAAGTCTGTATTTCGCGAGAGAGGAGGGGGGGGGGGGGGCACTTCTTTAGACAACCTGGTATACATGTGCCTGCCTGGGTTATTGTTCTTGAAAAATCTTACCGGTTTCACGGGTCATGTTTCATGAGTTTTTAAAGGCTTGCCCTGGTTATAGGTCTGACATTATGGGCTTCTCTAAAATACAGTCAAGTAAACTCTTCAAAATACTGCTCTCATTATGGCAAAATTTAACCCGGTTATGGGTCACACTTTGAGCTGTCACAGGCACATAGTCACGTATAGGAGTCCCCCCATGGTATTTCAACTTATTGAAAAATAACTCGATACATTTAAGTAAAGCCATTATATATACTAAAAAGTCAACAAGACTCAAAAGACAAGTCTCTACCATCTGGACAAGCCATTTCCTGGTGTCCCACTCATTAGGGTGTTAAATGGATCTGAAGTTTGGTCTGTTTAATGAAAGTTCATATATTCAGGGTTTGTTATACAAGGAATTTTTAGAGAATTATTGAGAATCTCCAGTAGGATTTACTAAGAACCATAATAAGGGACCAACGGCTTGAATCAGAAAATCGGTAGTTTGTTATAAAAAGGCCTTTTGGCAAGATACCAGTATGTAAGTATAAAGCATGATAATGAAATGCTTAGGTTGGTATAATGAGGAGATAACATACTTTTTATATCACAATGGATGATTCCTTTTTGATGAATTTCATTGGTGCCCAATAGTATTCCGTACAAGAAGTTAAGCGAGTCCTGCTTTGATATTGTCTTTCTTCCAGTACTACTTCTCATTGATTGGATGTAGCTCTGCAGATCACCACCTTAATTGAAAGAAAACAATAATAAACTCAAAGCAACAAAAAAACTCTTAGTATTTTTAAACTTAAATTCTTTAATACACGATCAGTTTTCTTCGTCAGTTTTTACTCTTCAGTCAAAATTTGAGACGTTATCTGCCGTTCTTCGACTGATTAGCCAAAACTGATAAGTTTTTTTGAAAGATGGACATGTTCAAACTTTCAGTTAAACTGATCAGTCAAAAAGTCTGTCAAGCCGGAAAGGATAGATTTTCTGTGGTTTAACTTCAACAACACCCAATAAAAGGATTTATATATATGACGTTTTAGAGATATATTAGCATATCATGATATCATGAGGGATACAGAAAAAATTATTAAAGGTATTTGAACAAGTCCTTAACCAGAAGCGTCGTCTTCTTCTTCAACATGTCTTCCAAACAGAAAAGGCAGAGCGCGTTGAGCAAGTAGTGTTGTTTATAATGTAGTTTAAGTTAGCTGCAGCAGCGAATTCTTTATCACTCTCCATTGCTCAACAAGAAACGCTGAAGATCTTTAACTGATCGTGTAAACGCACGCCTTTTCACTTTTTTTCAAACATTCACTGATGAAAAAGATGGACATAAAAAACTGAAGACGAAAAATTGATCATAAATTTTAGCCTTAACGTCCTCAGCTTTGGTACCAATCAAAGGAATATATTTCAAACAGTTGAACTTGGATGTGGTGTTCCACTAGAATCCTTGTTAGGCTCAATAATTTTTCTTATCGGCGCAAGTTCGATGTTTGTTGTCCCCTATCCCAAAGAGACAATATGTAAACTTTTATATAAAAAGACATGCCATCAGTTTCAGTATTCTTTTTCATAATTTTAGTATAAGTTGGGGAGTCAGTTTCCGCTATTTTGGCATAAGTTGGGTATAAATTTTCACTATTTCATAGATTTGGCTATCTTTTAGGACAAATTACTTAAAGTTCCAAAGCAATATACTACTAGTTTTTTTTAGTTCTGTAATTTTTCACCTTTTCAGGAAAATTCAATTATTTGACTCATTTTTCGGCACTTGACCTCCCCTGAAATGGAGGTCCCACAACACCCCTGAGTTCACCCTGGCGGAACTGGCTTGATGGCTTCATAAATTATTTCAATATTTAACAATCCAAACCGCTATAAGAAAAATGTACCAAATGAGAAAAAAGTTGACAACAAACTGACCTTGTGCCAGTGGCGAGAACGCGTAGACTTTTGAATGCACACTCATTGCACCAAAAATCTTGAGGATATTCGGGTGATCAAACATAATCCAAATTTCCAGCTCTTCTGGTCTATGTGATTGCAGGGGTATCTAGAAATTCAAAATCATCTCACTGAAATTTATTCTCATGTCGGTTTACCTTATTGAGGTACCCAAAAATTGTTAAAAATATTGATTTGACTCAGCATTAATTTTACGCTCACAATCATCTTTTGGAATATTCTCACGAAGTACATCTAATACATTTATTCAATGAATAAATAAAGCACATTCGTCGAATAGAAAACATTTCCTTGTGTATTTGTTGCTTACTGAAATCACATTTTCTTGCAAAAAATTACTTTTTAATGGTATGCCTGCAGCTGGGGGAGGGGGATACTTCAATACTTGACCTGACAGAGTGTGCTCCTAAACAGGGTATAGTTTCTTGGAAATAAATTATGGGATAAGGTGTATATTTCTGGATGAAATTATGCAACAGGAAAGTCATATGAAATATTTTGCTCCACAGTGAGGTTGGTAAAAACACATTAAAAACAAATTCTAACCTCTTTTACAGCATGGATTACATTTTTCTTAATATCCTTCACCTTGTGACACCTTCCAAATCCCCCTTCTCCGATTAGTTTCAGCTTTTTGAAATGACGATGCTCTAGATAAATCTGGCCTTCGATACCCAGGTGTTCCTAAAAAGTAATTAGGAAGATATAAAAGATTGAAGTCTAAAAAAAGGCCAAGTGCCTAATTTCAGTAGGGGCACATGACTCCTGGATTAACATCCCTTCTAAAGAACAGTAAAGTGAGGGCCTGTTTACATGATCCAGCTTTGCCAGGATATCCAACCTTGCCAGGATATTCTGCCATGCCGGGATACCCCCCTCCCCCCCCCCCGCCTGCCTATAGAGGCCAATATACTTTATGTTTTAAGTTTGGCATTTACAGGGTAGTTCCATCCTGTCTCCCTTTGTCGGGAAGATTTCAAGGCAGGGTATTAAGAATAAATAAAGACAGACATTTACTTTGCTGTATGAATAATTACATGAAAAGCGGAGCATCAATATTTTAAATTAGTTTACACAAGAGTTTCACCTACTTTTGGCGATTCCAAATCCTGAATATTCCTAAAATTAATTCTGATAAAGAAAGAAATGTGAAATTTTTACCTGGTCTAGAGGGACTAACACTGTATAGTCATCAGGTGGTTCACCATTCAAGTTTTGGAATTCAGGATCATCATAATCCTCATTATCATTTTCCTCATCATCATCATTCTCCTCATCATCATTTTCATCATCATCATCATCATCATTTTCCTCATCATCATTTTCATCTTTGTGGTCATCAGAATGGTTCTCATCCTTGTTGTGACTATCATCATCACCACTATGACCATGATCATAACAGTCATCATTTTTCTCATCATCATCACCATCATTATCCTCATCATCATTTTCATCATCATCATCATCATCATCATCATCATTTTCATCATCATCACCATCATTTTCACCTTCATCATTCTCATGATTGTGGTCATCAGAGTAGTCCTCATCCTTGTTGCAACTATCATCATAACTGTCTTCATCTCTTTCATTGTCATCATCATCACCATCACTTTCCTCTTTGTCACCATGATCATCACAACCATCTCCTCGTCTGCCATCATCATTGTCAACTGCACCATCGATATAATCATTATCTTTGTCCTCTTTATCTTCTTTGAAAATATCATCTTCCTTGAAATTTTCCATACATTGATGGTCCTTCATAGATTTTCCAAAGGATCCTTTTGGCCCTGATTTGAAATCTTCATTTTCACCATCATCTTTAGCGCATTTTGATGTTTTGATAATTGCTGCATCCCTCCCAAACCTCCCATTGAAGTCTGCCTCACTTCCTATATGATTATGGGTTTCGAAAATCTGGCGAAATTCATGAATCTTTGGGAATGATCCAATTATATTCCAGATGTCAGAGTCTAGTTCTTTCTCTAGACAGGTCTTCTCTTTTTCTTTCTGGAGCCTTATGTCCAACAACTCTGCAAATAATCATCATCAAATAATTATCAATTTTGCATGCCACAAGCAAGATTCATTCACAGCTGTTTTTCTATTCTATTCTTACAGTGTTTTAAATCTGAAGTGCTGCTTCTTTTGAAGTACTGAAGGCACACCTAGTAACCCCACAATAGTAATGAAAGCAAACCAAGTACCCCAACAATTCATTTCAGTTAATTTTTCCTTTTCTGTAGGTAGTTGAGATCCCTGAACAAGAATCGAAGGAAATCTTAACTGTCTGTCATCTATTAGGGTATATCATCATTTCTGTAGTGTAAGTAGTGATTGTAAATGTTAGAAGTATGGATGTATGGATGTATGGAAATAAAGTAGTGATATTGGTAACAGTGATAGTTGATGTTCCAATTATTGGGTGAATCAACAGGACTGAGCTCATAATAAATCATTTAAAATATTTACATTTTATGCCTGTCAGGTTCTTTTGTTTACTGAGCTTAACACAATATTTCAATCACCATAAAATGTGAAACTTGTTTCAAGTTGGTGTTCCTATCCTATCTCGAATTTCTATAGAATCTCATTCACCTGTCAAAAAATGAAAACAATGAAAATGGAATGTGAAGATCCTTCCCCATAAAGCAAAATTTCACGTTGATTAAACGACATTTTAATGCAATAAAAAAATAGAATAAATGATAAAAATAAAAAATACAAATAAATAATACAAAAGAAAAAATTGAATAGAAAAAAGAATCGATTTCAGCTTGTAAACATTAAAGATGACGCTAAACAATGACTGTAGTATTGGTATAGACTACCCCGAGATTTCAACATCAATATGATCCACTGGGCAGGGCCGGATCCAAGGGGGGCGTAAGGGGCGTACGCTCACCCTATTTTGGTAGAAAAACAATACAATTACACACATGTTTTTAATAAGCAATTGCTTTATAAGCAAGTCAGTACTCGGCAAGCCAAAAAGCTAAGCAATTTCAGTCCTGGATTGAAGACTGCTAAGCAATTTGAAAAAAAAGTTTTCAGTTCTTATCAGGAATGTGAACTAGCACTATCTTATTAACAGAAATGACCTGTGCAAGCGTTGCCATAGTTCCTAGCTGTGCTGGCTACCTAAGTAGTTAGTTTCATGTACATGGCCCTATATTTACCTTTTCCTAATCTATTTCCAAAAAACACGAACAAAAAGTTAAGCGATTGCTAAGTAATTTTGAGTACTCAAATTGGCATTCCAGCTAAGCAATTTTGAGTACTGAGCCCGAGCTGAAATTGCTTATAAAAAAATGCGTGTGGCTTGAAAATACCCTATTTCCCTTACATTATCCTTTGATATGTGGTGTTACGCCCCCCCTTTTCTGTGGGTTCTGGATCCGGCCCTGCTGGGAATGCTAAGAAACCTTGTATAGCCTAAAAACTTTGTGGGGTTTTAATCAAGCCTGTTGGAAAGGGAGTTACCCATTTTTTCTAGGAGTCCGATGGGGCTGATTATGAAAATGTTTTGAGGACTCCTGTGATCTTTTACAAATGTCTCCAGCCAAACTTCCATGCTCATGCTGGAGCCGCACCTGAGCAGTTTGAAAATAATAGAAGAATCACACCAACATGTTTACAAATCAAAAAACACCGATCACCGACAAAAGACTAACAGCGAACAAGTCGACTTACCAGAGCTCCCGAAATCAGGCTTTACCACGTAGAGGAAATACTTGCAAATCAGGTATGCAAATACCGCAAGGAAAACTAATTCGAGGTGCATCAATGCAAAGACGGCCACGAGTAAAATTTCTGAGAACGGTAGGTGTCGTGTTCTACCTCGTGACTTCGACTTCTGGATTAGGCCCCTTTTTTTGACGGTCGTAAATAATTCCGGCTCGGGCGGAGAACATTCTTCCCCTGACCATTTGCCAACAAAATCTTTCAGAACGGCTTGATCAGAAACAAACATGATATGTCCTCTAGTTGGAGCAGTAATTCCTTTCTAAACCTCTACTGACAACTGCTCGATATTTTGATCTGACTTCGTTTAAGGGTTTGCTAATTTCTCACTCCGGAGGGCGGAAGATAAGAAAATGAAAGTAATAAGTCGCAAGCTGATTGGCTGCAGCATCCCACAGCAAACCAATCAAACTTCATTTCCTGTCGTCACGGGCATCAATCTTTTGTTTCCGTATTATTTGTGACGTTGAATTCTTGGAACTCAAAAACCTACAGCCTGTTCATATGGAGGCGAGCCAGCACGCTTACCGGGCTGGTAGTGAGGTTGATAACTTGAAAATCATGCAAATTGTGATAAAAGCATGAAACTTGGTGAAATTTGATACCCGTAACAAGAAAGGATATAGACCCCTTCTGAAAAATACCCTCTTGTGCTATCTTTAGTCTGGGGTGCTGGTGCCCATTCCTCAGACAACGTTTCTGTTGTAAATTACTTGCAGTTAGCTATACAGCCATGAGGCTTTGAAAAACCTACACAATTTGGTATGCTAAAGAGGATGAAAATGATGCCTTAACTCAGAAATACCCCTTGTGCTATCATAAGACTAAGTACACTCGTGCCCAGTCTACGGAACAGGTTATCATTGTAACTTGCAGGCGGTTAGCTGTACTTTAGAACTTAGAACTCTTTATTTGTGTGAAAGAGTTTGTGATTTGGTTGAGCATGCCTTTTATTTGTGCGAGGAATCTTTTTATGTAGGGGATTGATTTTGTGTTTGTGTTGAGGAACTTTATATTTGTGTGACTTGGATTATCTTTGTGCGGATGGTTTTTATTTGTGCGTGGCAGTTGTGGGCCACCGTACCATGAAACTTGGTAAAGCTACACAATTTGATATGCTGAAAAGGGTGAAAGTGTTCCCCTAGCTAAGAAAAATCCCACATTTGCAATTTTTATCCTGAAAAACAAAGAAGTGATCCCCAAACCAAAAATAATTCTTATGCTATTACAAAGTGAGGGCCTTGATGTCAGGTCTACTAGTGGTTTCGAGAGGTGCACCTACCTAATGAAATAATTTAGAATGTGTACATATGTACCGTAGTATTGCGCTGCTCCTATTCAACAACATTATATTTTCTGATTCAACTACAAAGTTAGTTCTGTGCATAGCAGATGAGCCCTCTTGCATTGATATCTTGCTAATGAGCATTCTTTTTTTGCGTTTCAGTGCTTCAATTCACTAAGTACTTTTGAAACCTCCTCTATCGTTGTTCAGCGAGGAGCTAATTTGCCGTTGATCATCTTTCAGCCCCATAACGTGACATCAGGCAGCATTTGCACATTTCTGCAGCTTTGTCCCCAGACGTACCTAGAATTACAAAGCATCGAATAAAAAGGAACGGTCTAAAGGTGAAAAACAGCATCTACACAGTCGCACATTTGTGTGTCAGTTACCTAGCAGAAATTGAATCTAGTATCATTTAATAAATGAATACTTTCAAGGATTTTAACTTACTGGAAGAGCCATGAGCGACCTGCCTTCCTGTTAATCTTCCAAATTGAAAAAAACATGTTATATTGCAAAAAAGAAATTCTTAAAACGAATTTCGCTTACCCTGCTTGATATGCAGCCCTCACAGAGTGTTGGTATAGCACCCCTTCGGTTGGTGGTATGAGATCCATTTTTTTGGATCTCTTTGTGAAAAGATGCCTCCTACACTTAAGGGCGGACCCAGACAAGAATTTGACTGTCGCACAAATGAGCTAAAATTTGGGAGAAAATGTTTTTCATGCATCGTCGTTCCTAACACTAGAAACGCACCTTTTTTCATCAGTTTGAGGATTCCTGCCTGCCTTCATGCCAGCCTACGACGCCTTTTCGAAATTAAAATAAATTTCTACATGGGAGAGATTGAACCACGTTCACCGCGGGCAGAACTGCCCACACCAAAACTTGTCGTAATTGAGGAGCGAAAATTATAATACATTCATGGAATATGTGTATAAATATGTGGACTTGATGATAAAGAGAGAGTTTGCAGTATAACATCTTTCATACAACGAAAAAAGTATCTTTATTTCCCTATATCGTAACACGGTAATCAAAATACTCACTCGCGCGCCAAAGGGCCAAACTTTACTTCATGTCTTGGTACCTTCGACAAGATACTCTCCTTTCCTGCCCAAAACAAATATTCTACCCGCTGGAGTTTTATATTCATATCCTGAGCAAAACATGAAAGTTTTCTCCTTTCTTGATTAAGCCTAGCTTTCGATATTATTCACAGGCACTTCCATGTGCAGGAGGTAGGCCATTAAATCTTCGAAAGTTCAATCAAAATCAAAACTCATAAATTCACTTCATTTCTCGACTGTTTCATTGGATGCATGTGGAAGATGAACAATAGGAAGGGACATCAATAATAAATTATAAAACAATTGGGCGGCATTTGCATAAATTTGACGCAGGCGCGCACACGATTTGACAAAGGATTTTGGAAACAAAAGACTTTTCTTTTGTTCTTGTGCGGTAGTCGAGGCTATCTATGCTGAGAAAAGGCAGGAAATCCAATACAATTTTGAATGTGGGGCGAACTCTGGGCGATCTATGATTCGTAACAAGGAACACAAAGATCTAATTCAATACAATGATCACAATTAAATTCATTCAATTCAGTGAACGAGTTTCCAGAAGCTGGCACGCTGTTACACAACCAACTTATAGGAATCATTTCAAAATACAAACGTGAATAAAAATCATCTAAAGTGAAGAAATTCCCATTATTTCAACAAAGAAGATCACAAGACAAGTTAAAATGGAAAACATATTCGAGAAATTTTGAAAAAAATAATTTGCGAATGAATTCGAGAAATTCTAAAAAAAATTATTTTCGCCAAAGTTGACTACCGCCTGTGCAGCGGTGGCGGCAGTCTGGATCCGCCCCAGTCAAAGAACTTGATCGGTCGTACAGGAGGATCACGAATCACTGTAAATGTCGGAATCATTATTAGTTATGTTTTCCGGGCTATTTGAGAGTCTCTTTAGAGTTTCCGTGCAATCTGGTTATGTTTTCCAGCATTGCCATGCAACTGCTTTTCCTCTGACAGCAAACGATGAAACTGTGTTGCAACCGGTAAACGCATACCAATACAACAGGAACATTTGTCTTCTCCGAGTGCAGGCACTATTCTATGAACAGGAACCCATCTTCTATCTTTGCCTGCTCCTAACTCAATCCACAGGTCATCGAATGCGAGGGAAGTAAACTTCAAAATTGCGATAATGAAGACATCAGTATCGACCGTTTTTAATCAGGAGTTTTGAATGTCCCTCTTGCGAACAATACTCTGCATGCAACAAAAGCAGAGTTTCAGACTCTTCGTGATTGCATGGACCAAGCTCGTTAATAATATCATCTGAGTATCTAGTTAGGACATTTTCCATGGCTGTGCTCACGATAGTCTTCCCTGGTACATTTAAGTTGACAACGGACTTAGCAACAATTTGAAGAACTCTGATTTATTTGCATCGACTCTCAAAAAGTTTTTCCAGTTTATTTTGTACATGAGCAAGAAGTGCTCTAAAAACGATGCCACTTCGTTGAAAACCTTCTACTTTGTGCATGAGCAAGAAGTGCTCTGAAAACGGTGCCATTTCGTTGAAAACCTTCTACTTTGTGCATGAGCAAGAAGTGCTCTAAAAACGATGCCACTTCGTTGAAAACCTTCTACTTTGTGCATGAGCAAGAAGTGCTCTAAAAACGATGCCATTTCGTTGAAAACCTTCTACTTTGTGCATGAGCAAGAAGTGCTCTGAAAACGGTGCCATTTCGTTGAAAACCTTCTACTTTGTGCATGAGCAAGAAGTGCTCTAAAAACGATGCCACTTCGTTGAAAACCTTCTACTTTGTGCATGAGCAAGAAGTGCTCTAAAAACGGTGCCATTTCGTTGAAAACCTTTTACTTTGTGCATGAGCAAGAAGTGCTCTAAAAACGATGCCATTTCGTTGAGAACCTTTTACTTTGTACATGAGCAAGAAGTGCTCTAAAAACGATGCCACTTCGTTGAAAACCTTCTACTTTGTTCATGAGTAAGAAGTGCTCTGAAAACGGTGCCATTTCGTTGAAAACCTTCTACTTTGTGCATGAGCAAGAAGTGCTCTAAAAACGATGCCATTTCGTTGAAAACCTTCTACTTTGTACATGAGCAAGAAGTGCTCTAAAAACGATGCCATTTCGTTGAAAACCTTCTACTTTGTACATGAGCAAGAAGTGCTCTAAAAACGATGCCACTTCGTTGAAAACCTTCTACTTTGTACATGAGCAAGAAGTGCTCTAAAAACGATGCCACTTCGTTGAAAACCTTCTACTTTGTACATGAGCAAGAAGTGCTCTAAAAACGATGCCATTTCGTTGAAAACCTTCTACTTTGTGCATGAGCAAGAAGTGCTCTAAAAACGATGCCACTTCGTTGAAAACCTTCTACTTTGTTCATGAGTAAGAAGTGCTCTGAAAACGGTGCCATTTCGTTAAAAACCTTCTACTTTGTGCATGAGCAAGAAGTGCTCTAAAAATGATGCCACTTCGTTGAAAACCTTCTACTTTGTGCAAGAGCAAGAAGTGCTCTAAAAACGATGCCATTTCGTTGAAAACCTTCTACTTTGTGCATGAGTAAGAAGTGCTCTGAAAACGATGCCATTTCGTTGAAAACCTTCTACTTTGTGCATGAGAAAGAAGTGCTCTAAAAACGATGCCATTTCGTTAAAAACCTTCTACTTTGTGCATGAGAAAGAAGTGCTCTAAAAACGATGCCATTTCGTTGAAAACCTTCTACTTTGTGCATGAGCAAGAAGTGCTCTAAAAACGATGCCATTTCGTTAAAAACCTTCTACTTTGTGCATGAGCAAGAAGTGCTCTGAAAACGGTGCCATTTCGTTGAAAACCTTCTACTTTGTGCATGAGCAAGAAGTGCTCTAAAAACGATGCCATTTCGTTGAAAACCTTCTACTTTGTGCATGAGCAAGAAGTGCTCTGAAAACGGTGCCATTTCGTTGAAAACCTTCTACTTTGTGCATGAGAAAGAAGTGCTCTAAAAACGATGCCATTTCGTTAAAAACCTTCTACTTTGTGCATGAGTAAGAAGTGCTCTAAAAACGATGCCATTTCGTTGAAAACCTTCTACTTTGTGCATGAGAAAGAAGTGCTCTAAAAACGATGCCATTTCGTTGAAAACCTTCTACTTTGTGCATGAGCAAGAAGTGCTCTAAAAACGATGCCATTTCGTTGAAAACCTTCTACTTTGTGTGTGAGTAAGAAGTGCTCTGAAAACGATGCCATTTCGTTGAAAACCTTCTACTTTGTGCATGAGAAAGAAGTGCTCTAAAAACGATGCCATTTCGTTGAAAACCTTCTACTTTGTGCATGAGTAAGAAGTGCTCTGAAAACGATGCCATTTCGTTGAAAACCTTCTACTTTGTGCATGAGAAAGAAGTGCTCTAAAAACGATGCCATTTCGTTGAAAACCTTCTACTTTGTGCATGAGCAAGAAGTGCTCTAAAAACGATGCCATTTCGTTGAAAACCTTCTACTTTGTGCATGAGTAAGAAGTGCTCTGAAAACGATGCCATTTCGTTGAAAACCTTCTACTTTGTGCATGAGAAAGAAGTGCTCTAAAAACGATGCCATTTCGTTGAAAACCTTCTACTTTGTGCATGAGTAAGAAGTGCTCTGAAAACGATGCCATTTCGTTGAAAACCTTCTACTTTGTGCATGAGAAAGAAGTGCTCTAAAAACGATGCCATTTCGTTGAAAACCTTCTACTTTGTGCATGAGAAAGAAGTGCTCTAAAAACGATGCCATTTCGTTGAAAACCTTCTACTTTGTGCATGAGAAAGAAGTGCTCTAAAAACGATGCCATTTCGTTGAAAACCTTCTACTTTGTGCATGAGAAAGAAGTGCTCTAAAAACGATGCCATTTCGTTGAAAACCTTCTACTTTGTACATGAGCAAGAAGTGCTCTAAAAACGATGCCATTTCGTTGAAAACCTTCTACTTTGTGCATGAGCAAGAAGTGCTCTAAAAATGATGCCACTTCGTTGAAAACCTTCTACTTTGTGCAAGAGCAAGAAGTGCTCTAAAAACGATGCCATTTCGTTGAAAACCTTCTACTTTGTGCATGAGCAAGAAGTGCTCTAAAAACGATGCCACTTCGTTGAAAACCTTCTACTTTGTGCAAGAGCAAGAAGTGCTCTAAAAACGATGCCATTTCGTTGAAAACCTTCTACTTTGTGCATGAGTAAGAAGTGCTCTGAAAACGGTGCCATTTCGTTGAAAACCTTCTACTTTGTGCATGAGAAAGAAGTGCTCTAAAAACGATGCCATTTCGTTGAAAACCTTCTACTTTGTGCATGAGAAAGAAGTGCTCTAAAAACGATGCCATTTCGTTAAAAACCTTCTACTTTGTGCATGAGAAAGAAGTGCTCTGAAAACGGTGCCATTTCGTTGAAAACCTTCTACTTTGTGCAAGAGCAAGAAGTGCTCTAAAAACGATGCCATTTCGTTGAAAACCTTCTACTTTGTGCATGAGTAAGAAGTGCTCTGAAAACGATGCCATTTCGTTGAAAACCTTCTACTTTGTTCATGAGTAAGAAGTGCTCTGAAAACGGTGCCATTTCGTTGAAAACCTTCTACTTTGTGCATGAGAAAGAAGTGCTCTAAAAACGATGCCATTTCGTTGAAAACCTTCTACTTTGTGCATGAGCAAGAAGTGCTCTAAAAACGATGCCATTTCGTTGAAAACCTTCTACTTTGTGCATGAGCAAGAAGTGCTCTAAAAACGATGCCACTTCGTTGAAAACCTTCTACTTTGTGCATGAGCAAGAAGTGCTCTAAAATGATGCCATTTCGTTGAAAACCTTCTACTTTGTGCATGAGCAAGAAGTGCTCTAAAATGATGCCATTTCGTTAAAAACCTTCTACTTTGTACATGAGCAAGAAGTGCTCTAAAATGATGCCATTTCGTTGAAAACCTTCTACTTTGTACATGAGCAAGAAGTGCTCTAAAATGATGCCATTTCGTTGAAAACCTTCTACTTTGTGCATGAGCAAGAAGTGCTCTAAAATGATGCCATTTCGTTGAAAACCTTCTACTTTGTACATGAGCAAGAAGTGCTCTAAAACGATGCCATTTCGTTGAAAACCTTCTACTTTGTGCATGAGCAAGAAGTGCTCTAAAATGATGCCATTTCGTTGAAAACCTTCTACTTTGTACATGAGCAAGAAGTGCTCTAAAAACGATGCCATTTCGTTAAAAACCTTCTACTTTGTGCATGAGCAAGAAGTGCTCTAAAAATGATGCCATTTCGTTGAAAACCTTCTACTTTGTGCATGAGCAAGAAGTGCTCTAAAAACGATGCCATTTCGTTGAAAACCTTCTACTTTGTGCATGAGTAAGAAGTGCTCTAAAAATGATGCCACTTCGTTGAAAACCTTCTACTTTGTGCATGAGCAAGAAGTGCTCTAAAAACGATGCCATTTCGTTGAAAACCTTCTACTTTGTGCATGAGTAAGAGGTGCTCTAAAAATGATGCCATTTCGTTGAAAACCTTCTACTTTGTGCATGAGCAAGAAGTGCTCTAAAAACGATGCCATTTCGTTGAAAACCTTCTACTTTGTGCATGAGTAAGAAGTGCTCTAAAAATGATGCCACTTCGTTGAAAACCTTCTACTTTGTGCATGAGCAAGAAGTGCTCTAAAAACGATGCCACTTCGTTGAAAACCTTCTACTTTGTGCATGAGTAAGAAGTGCTCTGAAAACGGTGCCATTTCGTTGAAAACCTTCTACTTTGTGCATGAGAAAGAAGTGCTCTAAAAACGATGCCATTTCGTTGAAAACCTTCTACTTTGTGCATGAGCAAGAAGTGCTCTAAAAACGATGCCATTTCGTTGAAAACCTTCTACTTTGTGCATGAGCAAGAAGTGCTCTAAAAACGATGCCATTTCGTTGAGAACCTTCTACTTTGTGCATGAGCAAGAAGTGCTCTAAAAACGATGCCATTTCGTTGAAAACCTTCTACTTTGTGCATGAGAAAGAAGTGCTCTAAAAACGATGCCACTTCGTTGAAAACCTTCTACTTTGTGCATGAGCAAGAAGTGCTCTAAAAACGATGCCATTTCGTTAAAAACCTTCTACTTTGTGCATGAGAAAGAAGTGCTCTGAAAACGGTGCCATTTCGTTGAAAACCTTCTACTTTGTGCAAGAGCAAGAAGTGCTCTAAAAACGATGCCATTTCGTTGAAAACCTTCTACTTTGTGCATGAGTAAGAAGTGCTCTGAAAACGATGCCATTTCGTTGAAAACCTTCTACTTTGTTCATGAGTAAGAAGTGCTCTGAAAACGGTGCCATTTCGTTGAAAACCTTCTACTTTGTGCATGAGCAAGAAGTGCTCTAAAAACGATGCCACTTCGTTGAAAACCTTCTACTTTGTACATGAGTAAGAAGTGCTCTGAAAACGGTGCCATTTCGTTGAAAACCTTCTACTTTGTGCATGAGAAAGAAGTGCTCTGAAAACGGTGCCATTTCGTTGAAAACCTTCTACTTTGTGCAAGAGCAAGAAGTGCTCTAAAAACGATGCCATTTCGTTGAAAACCTTCTACTTTGTGCATGAGTAAGAAGTGCTCTGAAAACGATGCCATTTCGTTGAAAACCTTCTACTTTGTTCATGAGTAAGAAGTGCTCTGAAAACGGTGCCATTTCGTTGAAAACCTTCTACTTTGTGCATGAGCAAGAAGTGCTCTAAAAACGATGCCACTTCGTTGAAAACCTTCTACTTTGTGCATGAGTAAGAAGTGCTCTGAAAACGGTGCCATTTCGTTGAAAACCTTCTACTTTGTGCATGAGCAAGAAGTGCTCTAAAAACGATGCCACTTCGTTGAAAACCTTCTACTTTGTGCATGAGCAAGAAGTGCTCTAAAAACGATGCCACTTCGTTGAAAACCTTCTACTTTGTGCATGAGCAAGAAGTGCTCTAAAAACGATGCCATTTCGTTGAAAACCTTCTACTTTGTGCATGAGCAAGAAGTGCTCTAAAAACGATGCCACTTCGTTGAAAACCTTCTACTTTGTGCATGAGCAAGAAGTGCTCTAAAAACGATGCCACTTCGTTGAAAACCTTCTACTTTGTGCATGAGCAAGAAGTGCTCTAAAAACGATGCCATTTCGTTGAAAACCTTCTACTTTGTGCATGAGCAAGAAGTGCTCTAAAAACGGTGCCATTTCGTTGAAAACCTTCTACTTTGTACATGAGCAAGAAGTGCTCTAAAATGATGCCATTTCGTTGAAAACCTTCTACTTTGTGCATGAGCAAGAAGTGCTCTAAAATGATGCCATTTCGTTGAAAACCTTCTACTTTGTGCATGAGTAAGAAGTGCTCTAAAATGATGCCATTTCGTTGAAAACCTTCTACTTTGTACATGAGCAAGAAGTGCTCTAAAATGATGCCATTTCGTTGAAAACCTTCTACTTTGTGCATGAGCAAGAAGTGCTCTAAAATGATGCCATTTCGTTGAAAACCTTCTACTTTGTACATGAGCAAGAAGTGCTCTAAAATGATGCCATTTCGTTGAAAACCTTCTACTTTGTGCATGAGCAAGAAGTGCTCTAAAATGATGCCATTTCGTTGAAAACCTTCTACTTTGTGCATGAGCAAGAAGTGCTCTAAAAACGATGCTACCTCGTTGAAAACCTTCTACTTTGTACATGAGCAAGAAGTGCTCTAAAATGATGCCATTTCGTTGAAAACCTTCTACTTTGTGCATGAGCAAGAAGTGCTCTGAAAACGGTGCCATTTCGTTGAAAACCTTCTACTTTGTGCATGAGCAAGAAGTGCTCTAAAAACGATGCCATTTCGTTGAAAACCTTCTACTTTGTGCATGAGCAAGAAGTGCTCTAAAAATGATGCCATTTCGTTGAAAACCTTCTACTTTGTGCATGAGCAAGAAGTGCTCTAAAAACGATGCCATTTCGTTGAAAACCTTCTACTTTGTACATGAGCAAGAAGTGCTCTAAAAACGATGACAATGTTTGTTCCTCCCATTGTTTCTTTAACAGGTGATACAATGCTGCAACAGAAACCTGATGTGCGTAACGACAGCGTTTAACATAATGTTCCTTCAGGTAAGCACCACTGGTACCAGGTATGCTTATCCCAGCTGCTACCAAAACGGTCGGCCAATTCACTGCCTTCAAGCAAGTCTGCAATCATTGCCATTGTAGCCATCTCAGTATGCAAGTAACCCATCATAATAATCATTATGTCTTCTCCGAAAAGGTTGAGGTACTGTCATTGAATTTGTTTCGCTAATGCATATATAGGTTGATCTGCTGTAACTAACGGCTTTTGCTCTATATTAACACTTTTCCATTTCTTGACTATGATTTTCAACGAATGGCCAACAACTGCCTTTGAATTGATGTTGTCGTTTAGTAATGGTAGCATTGTATTCGTACATGGTAAATTTGGAGGGGAATCTTGCTTGTTTGCATTGTAAGCAGCCCAGGATATGTGTTCAGCTGTTGGTTCTTTCACCGTTGATACTTGGCCTACTTCTTCAAACAATCTCTTTCCTCGTCTATACCCGAGTATTGGATCTGGTGCTTAGCTGGAGCTGTCATTTGCAATGGTTGGTGTATTTTCCCTTCTTTCACCGGCTCCACTTCCGTGTAATAGGCAGGTAAACAAATCTCATCCGCTCGCTTCTCACCTGCGTTGAGACCTCTTCTGTTCACAGCCTTTACACTCGTATCGGCGAATTGGAACATAGAAATTGCTGTGCCATGGAAATGCGTTTGTCGCTGATTTTGCATTTTGATCTAAGTTATCAATTGCCGAGAGCGTGAATTTATCTTGCTCGAAATTTAGTGGTAAAACTGAATTCATTTCTTGGAATTGGTCACATATGTTTTTCGCGAGGGACGTCTGAATGCTCTGCACGCGATTGTTAGATACACTTAAACCCGAAGTTGCCATTGTATTGATTAAACTCTTCTTTCTAGTATGCGTGTATAACATCATACCGTTATAAAGTGGCAGTGGCGTTTCCTGTTCTCGTGGGTGCCTTTGGTATTTTGCAGCACTACTACGTCTGTCTTAAAGAGTTGAAAAGTATTAGCTGAGCGATAGAGTGACGCTTCGCTTACACCAACAGCTGAATCATTGTTGTGTATCTCTATGTTTCCACCCTCTAGGATCATTTGAATGAATGCAAGTAATGATTTTAGAACGGAAGAAGTTTTGTTTTCTTCGTTGAAAAAGCCATCAAATTCTGAAAACACTTCAAATATAGCTGTCCTTGATATGCAAACATCTTGCGCAAGACACATACCATCTTCCTCCATGCTCGAACATGCTTCGATAAGGGCTTTGCCAATGTCTTGTCTGACGGCAAGAATAACTTCACGACCAGTCTTCTTCTCCATCAGTTCTGCTATGTTAAGAGGTATGGAATCCTTTAGTCGTGTGCTGTGAATAAGAGTTGCTGGCTCAAAACGAAGTGGGTAAAGATACACTGCTTCTGTTGCCACCATGTCACCCTCGCCATAATATTTTCATTACCTATCTCAACAACAACATGTTTGACCTTATTATATTGTTGAGTTGGAAGGTTGTTGCAGTATGAAGATTTTCTTCCCTATCTTCGAGAGCACTAATAAACAAACGTTCTTTCTGAAGTTTCCGCTCTCGTATGATGATCGGGTGCTGACAGGCCATTCTAAAACACCTTCCTGTAAACTCTTTTCAGTCTGCTTTTCCATAGATTGTAGCCTTTTGTTGGCGTGATAGGAATCAAACTTACTTCGACAAGATTTGTGTACTTTGTATCTTTGGTCGCAAATGTTCTAAACTCGTCTTCCCGAATATAAATCAAACGGTCTTCGGATGGTACAGATCTTCAGTTTAGCCAGAAATATCGGAAACATAGGGAAACGAACACATAGATTACTTAAGCTTTTCGTCTGACACAGAGTAATACGTTAGAAAGGGAATGAAAAAGAAACCTAACTGATTTATTTACCTAGATGTGGATCGAAATAGGCCAATCAGAAAAGAGTTGAATGATTGGTATGGTGTAGGAAAATCAATCAACACCCACGATACAGTGAGCTGATCAATAAGATTACTTCAAGAGTCCCAAGATTTTCGCCTTAGGACTCTGGAAGTAATCTTATTGGTCAGCTTACTGTATCGTGGGTGTTGATTGGTTCAAAGTAACAGAAGGACATGTCTATGGGTTCATTCTGCTTAGATAGCAATTTTATAAATCTAGGTTGAACATCGTCATATTATGTGATCAAACGAAACGACTGATCCATTTATTAGAGAGGTGATGGTGTGTGTTTTTTGGTGAAAAATAGTCTTGAATCGAGAAGAATTCTAGAGGTATGCAGTCCCTGCTGCGAGTCTTTCTCCGCCTAAAATCTTTTTGAAGATATAGATGCGTTTTCTCGAAAGAACCAAAGACAAAACGTGTCCATTCTTGTCTCGTTGATTTTCCAAAATAAGAGAATTCCATTTATTGTCATAATCAAAAAACTAACGTTGAAATGCACGTCGTAATATGAGAGATAACGTTCGAGGAAGCCATTTTGAAATTTAGCGCAAGAAAGGAAGTCTCCCGCCAAAATATCACGTGACCAAAATCCCATCCAGTAGGCGGGATGGATTTTGCCATATGAACAGAATGTGAAATTAGCGGCCTGGCTCGTCTCTTAAACAGGTCCTGAGAGATTCAACTGAGGGTATCAACCTGAAGGGTCCAAGACATAATGAACACCCGCCTTACGTGCGATGTTTATCTGATTTTTGTAATATCATTCATGCAAAAATACAGTTTGAAGCTTTTCCAATATTGCTGCTCTATTTCTTCGGGGTGCTATGCTTCAATGGAAATTAGCAATTTGGCATGAACCATAGCAGCCCAAAGGCTGACCCCCCCCTGTTCTAAAAATAGATCAAAGGGGCATTTTCAGCCTGGGTCTGTTTCGCGTCGTTTTCTACAACTCAAACTGCATATTTTGTGAAATGTTCATGCTGATATCATATTTTGCACGATAGTTGTGCTTTCAGACCGGACTCTAATGCCAATTTCCAATTCTTGGAAATGATTTATTTGGATACATTTCTTAGATCGCATACCCATTAATATGGGATTTAGTTTAATCTTGTATTTCAATATTCAATATAACTACCTTTAGGGACAGCCCCTCCCAAACCCTAGTCCTGTCTAAAGCGTCTTCTAGAATCACAGCAGATTTAGAGAAAGATTCTGTTTCTAATAACTCAAAGATGAAGGCAACTCGAGCTTTGTCAGTATTGGCAAGCAAAACAAAACCAGCCTTCAACTCACTTATCTGTGATACAACAAGTTACTGAAGATGTCTGCATAATTTTTACTTATAAATCTTGATGGCTAAATGTTCTCTTCACAAAAAACATACATTACGTCTAATAAAGAGCTACCTTCCTGTCATTTAGAGGCGTGACAGCGAATTCAAATCTTTCTCATGGGATAGTGGGCCAATCAATGAGCCAATAACCTTCTTACTGACTTCGATTAGTTTTTCGCTGCGAGGTTTCCTGAATCAAACTTTTTGGTAGAGAAAACCAAACAAGAAACAAAAGGGGGTAAGCCTTCTGAGCAACACATTGTCTCAATGCTCAGTCACATTTAAAATCCATCAAATCAGAACAAGGCTTATTTTAGGAAAAATTCCAAAATTGGTAAACGGGGGGAGGGGGGGGGGTACCACTGAGTAACAAGTTGTAAGAATGGGGGTTGTTCCTTCGCATTCTAAATCACTCGCCAAACGAATGGGGGCTATAAGTATGTGTAAAAACCCCTGTTTTGGGGTATGCTTCATACTGGTGTGATAGATGGGGTGAAATGATGGGAGCCCATTGGAAGTGCGTTGATCTCCATCAGCGTGAAATTTATTATTCTTAGCATTCATGAATTTCAGCATTCACGAAAAATCAAGCATGTCAAAATGTGTAGAAAATATAATAAAGCGACTTGAAACGGGAAAACAAACCCAAATCCGGGCAAATCTAGGAACTGTGCAACATCGACTTTTTGGAATTTTGGCACCAATTTTCAAGATGAAAACGAGACATTTATATTGTTATCATACCCATACCTAAAAACCCCGGAAGACAGCTATCCAGAGTGCCAGCACGCCCCTATCAGGCAGGACAATTAACCGAAAAACTAAAACAGTTCTCAATGATATGAGTAGCGATAACTGAACATGAACTTTGCCTAGTTGAAACCGTGAAGCCATCTTAGCCAAGCAAAGTTAAAACCCAAATAAACGTCCTTTTATACAATGTTTATGAATCTAGGTCTATTTACTGGGTTTCGGCAGAGTAACGTCATATTAGATGGCAAGAGAGATGCAATGCCACTTCTCAGCACGAGCAAATGAGAAGGGACTCGGGTTTGCTTCTTCATGCAGAAAATGAAACTCACATTTCGCATCACCTGATTTTTTCTTGAAGCCATGGGACGAGCCCCTAGTTAACAAGAAATATATTAGAGTTGGGCGTTCGAGAGGGATAAGGGGAAGGGGCTTATTCTATTGCAGCCAAAAACATGCGAAAAACGAAATCTAAATATGGGATGAGTTCTTTCTAGACACTAATAAGCACAAGTGTGGTAGTCCAAAGGACATCAGTTGATTGACTTTATGTGTCTTGTATCAACAAAATAACGAGTAACGTATTTTCAGAGAATACTTGAAGGGAAACGATTTTGCAACACAGTGTATCCATCAAAGAAAGAAAGAAATCTTTCATAATTTTGATTTTTGCTATTTTGCGGAAGAACAGTCAAAAACTTTGCGAAACATAATATTTTCTGAAACCCTGCTTCTTCTCGAATTTATATGTTTTTGCGAACCACTTCTTTGAAACGAAGAAGTGCAAATGACAAGTGACGCATGCATCATCTGATGACGAAACTCTGCTTAAACTTAGAGGAAGAAGAGACTATACCTACCAGCTGTGGTTTAGGATACAGAGGAAATCGGATTGTGAGGCGATCCCATTTGAGTTAAAACCTTATCCAGCCACTGCAACGGACCATGCAGATGTATCTCGATCCAACATGGTGTGCTAGTGACGTCTTGCCTATGGTATTCAGCACCCCAGCCCTTAACGAAAGACATGCGAATAGTGCAATGTTTAGTCAGTTCGTAAACGGCCTCGTAACCATGGTTCACACTCTGTGAGAGCAGCTGAGCGAATTCCTGGTTGTTGAAAATCTTCAGAGTGCAGCTAGGGGGGATTTTGCAAACCGTTGTGGGGTGGAAGCCGTGGTGGTAATTGCAATTTCGACTCTGCACGAATATGGCACTGTCGCTCAAGCACTCTGCAAATACTTCACCCCCAACGTAATACAAATGCACGCCCTTGCTGATGTGTCGCCTGGTGTTCTCTATGGTTGAGTTGCGGTTGACGTTGGACATTCCTCCCAGGCAGAAGCGATCACTGTTGATGTTGGGGTCTGTAAAACCGTCAATAACGACGCTGGTGCTAGCTGCATGGAAGGGCTCTCCGACACGACTGTTTAATTCATAATATGCTATAGAACACCAATGAGTTGGCTCCTGGTAGGTTATAGGGGTGACATCTGGAAAAATACAAGACATCAATTAACTCCCTATATCTCAAAGGGGTCATATCAAGCTATTTAACACATATGTAGCTCTATAGCTTAAAAGGTTGACATTTGAAAAGAAGAATTTAATTAATAACATTTAGCAGAGACGCTCATGTTTCTTAATAGCCAAGGGTTCATAAGCTGTTTTGAAAGTTATATTATACACTAATCTACCTTTATTCAGTCTTTATGATTGTGGTGGATGTCAAGATTCTTCATTCACTGTTATAGGCAGGTTCACTGAATAAACCAAGGGCTTCACCTATATTTCCCACATTTATCTTGATTCAAGGGGAGGGGCAATGTCAGAGTTTGCATTTACTCTGACCTCTAAAAGCTTTCATTCAGCCATCCTGTTAAAAACCTAACCGTTTAATAAGCAAATTACAGCTGGACGAACAAGAATTCAATGATACCCTGTACTCTCTTCAATTAACTGTAGAGAAGAACAAAAAAAGTTTTAGTACTGCTACTGCATCGAGCATGAGGAGGCCAATGCCAGACAACCGTTTGATTAAGGATTGATTTTTGCAGGTGTTTAGTTAGCGTGGGGTCTTTTACTGATCACTTTGCTCTCACACATATTTCTGACAGTTTTTTCTTGATAATGCAGAATGCATATAACAGGGCCTTTTCAACATACAGACTGGGGGACGAAATAACGAAATAGCGAAATAATGAAATAGCAAAATGACGAAAAATGAAATAATTTGGCAAAAAACGATGTACAATCGTGCGGATATCTTGTGGATTTGGCAGTCTTTTTAGACCTTTTTGTTTCATACTTTTTGTTTCATTGTTTTTTTTTCAACCATAAACTTTTTTGTTTTCAAAAAGAACAATTTCTTTGATAGTTTCAAAAGCGTGTTGGAATCAGGCTAACGGGATTTCCAAACTCCTCTAAATAATTTTTCTGTCCCAACATACGGGATCTTAAACATGGATCTTAAATATGTGAAAAAGGGGGAAAAGTGCCCCAACTGATTAGATTTCTCATGATCTATTGGGATATTGAAGTATTTTGATTTTAGTAATGTTTTGTAAATTAAATTTTTCCCAAGTTTCTACCTATTCCGTATTTGAGAGCCAAACAAGTAATCCAGAATTTTAGGAACCCAAAAAATTACTGTAAAATTATTGACCCAAAAAAACATTTGAAAAAGATGAACCTGAGCACCTCCGTCCTAGATATACCAGCGTCCCTCCCCCTGCGGTAGGGAGTAAAAACCAAGCTTCACCGCTCCAAATATTTCAGTAGAGTGACAAAAAAAAGTTTCTCGGCTTCCAAGTAACATGATATAGGAAAAAATAGTTTCCTAAGTTGTATTTTCAAAGTACTGGAGTTCCCTAATATTTCACTATTTTGTTATTTCGCTATTTCGTTTTTTCGCCGAATACCGTTAGCCAAAATATAGGTCCCTTTCAACTTTTGTCCCCCCATTCTAAAATCCTTAAAAAGGCCCTGACATACAATGGAAAGAAGCTTACCAGGTGGAACTGCATCAGCTGTATCCATAGAGTTTGGGTCTGGTCTTGGGCTGCCGCCGTCTTCTGACATGTATGCTGGTGGTGGTGTTTCTGAATAGACAAAAGTCATTTATTTACAGAAACACAAACCACACAGAAAATTGAAGGTGTCTTAGAAATATGAACCACTGTTTGCAGAGCTATTTGAAGTTATAGAAAACGCTCATGATCAAGGCTGTTCTATATGTTCATATTGCCAAAAGACAACTTAGATTTTGGAGTTCATTAAGATGTGGCCAGGGGAAACACGAGAGCCAATAACTCCCTCCCTTGGATAAAATTCTAGTATACATATTTTGGCCAATTTTTCATTGGTTATTATTGTCTGTATTTGCATTTATTTCTTTATAGTCTAACCACCTAAATGCAACAGCAAATCTCGAGCATCATTTTAGAGCACATTCCATATGTATAATTTATATTAGGGTCCTAACAACCCATTTTGCTTCATATATCACAGTAAAGTTACTTTCATAAATATTTTCCTCAAAGATGCGGCATTGTATTTCTGGCATGTGAGCCATTTATCCAGCTCTCTGTAATCAAGTGCTCAAAAAAGAGGCATTATGTACCAGAATGAAAACCATATCGCTTAAAAAATGTTATAAGGTACTTTACCTGGCCCTGGCGTTGCCCTCTGAAATCCTTGGGGAAAACCTGCATTACCCGGCATACCATGAACGGAGGACATGTGTTGCATGTGATACGGCATGGGGCCTGGTGCTCTCGGGTATTCACTCTGTCTTGGTACAAGCACAGGGGGCAGAACTAGAAAAAAGTTAAAGATATGAGAATATTTATTCATATCAAAATTTATCTAGAAATCATTCAAAAAATTTTGACAAAGTTGGATTCAAACTAATCACCTTGACATTATACCATACTTAGGGTGTTCAGAGGAAATAAAGATAAGATAATTGTAGGGTGTACAGCACTTTAGCCAACTTTTGTTGTTGGTTTTAGACCTGGCTGATGAGAAAAATCAGAAAAATAGCAAAACCACTCCAAAAGACCACTTTTATGACTATTGTCAGACAAGAACCTTAATTTGTGTCATCATGTTTTGCTATGTTTCTGTTTTTCTGGCCACCCTATAGAGTGTTCTATATTTATATTTGCAGTGCATTGTAGCATAATGTTACCATTGTAAAGACTGCATAGCATGGAAAGGCGCTTGTTTTGAATTGAGAATATGCGCACAATGTTTACATTTATCAATTTCAAATGAGCATTTGGCAGCAAACTGACAGAAGCTGAATACAGACCAGAAGATGCCTTTTCAATTCATGTATAATCGAGCCACTCAACTATCTTATCAGTTCGTGAGGCCTTTGAGGTCAGAGCGTAATCTTTTTCATCAATACAGAAATATTCTTATCCATTCAACAGCTTGAGGTACTTTTTTTTTGTAGAGAGTTTCAAATATAAAGTGAGTGCATACAAAACTAGAAAGTGTCCTTTTAATTGATTATGGTTTAAAGGAAAACACAGGGTAAACCCAAAGAATTAACAACTTTGTATTATTTGCAATTTTCATATACGAAAGTGGATAATTATGTCTATAATCGCTCATAAGAATCTGAACTTTAAATGTCATTCGAGAAATGGGTAGTTGAATGTCAATGTTATGAAGGATAAGGGCTTATGAATCCAGATTGATTTTTGTCGTTTCCTTTGTGCCCCTTCTTGAATGCCTGTTCTATTATTGTCTTTAGCACACAATAGTAAACGAAAAAAGAATCAAATTAAGAAAATTCTTGAGGTAAGTTTATGAAAAAAAATGTTTAGCCTAGACACTCATTCAGTTGTGGCACCAGAGGGAGGGTAGGGGGAGTACAGTCCCCTGTAGGAGGAGGTTAGCCAAAGATAATATTTCTAACATTCCATTGATTCCTCAGAGCAAACTTTGAGTTTTTATGAGAAATAGCCCCTCTGTCAGACCTAGACCCCTGTAGGAAAAAACCTGGCTCCACCATTGCACTCATTTTCTCATTTACTGATGTCACTTTTTGTTGAGATCTTGCTTATGCAGAGCCATTTTCTTTTGTTCTATTCTAATGTTCTTGCCAATCTTGTAGGTCAAGTGCCAGACTCTCCATACCAGTCGATAGTATGAAAAACTGACCAGTCAAATATTGGTTGGGATATTGGTATAGTGCTTAAAGATCCCTTGTAAAATCCAGGTGGGAAATTGCATCAAAAAATCTTCATGCCCCACATCGATACCCAAATAAGAAATCATAGAAATCATGACCCATTTTCCAAGCAGTTTTCCAAAAATTACGACCCATTCGAGTGCCACCCCAAGAGACCAATTGTAGACCAATGTGCCAAAATTACAGCAAGTATCCTAATGAGAAAACAAATTCCTTCTGTCCATACAACACAAGATCCCAGGAATTATCAAAACTGCAGAGTATGGCACTTCCACACTCTGTCTTATGAATAGACCAGGGTACATTCCATTTAAAGTCTATGTAAAAGATTTTGTGATATATGCCAAAAAACAAAAGACTACATTGTTCTAAGGCAAGTTGTAGGTTGAAGATCTTGGCGCATAAGTAAATGTAATCAGCGGCGTGGCCAGACGAAAATTAGTGGGGAGGGAAAACCTAAAAATTTTCAGACTGGGGGCAAAAAGGTATACCCAGACATTTTTATTGCATTTTTCAATTACAATTTTGGTCAAGTTTTGAAAAGTGGGGGGGGGGGCAATTGTCCCCTCATACCTCCCCCTGGCCACGCCACTGAATGTAATGGACCTTGTGGGCAAGGGAGAAATAGACCACTTTAAATGTTTACTTTTTTTCGAGGGTTTAATGAGATTCTTCAGAAATTCAAATAAGATGCATGATCAAAGTTTGCACATTTAAGAATTGATTCAATGCCTTTTGTTCCTTAAACAAAGAAACCCACTGGCCTAAAATGTTAACAATGAATGTGGTCAATAGAAAGGGAACAATAGAGAATAGTTCTTTCAGACAAGATCTTGGAGGAGGTGTCAAACTCTGCAAAGGGGGCAACTGCCACAATTGTCTCTGCCCCCACGCTTATATGGTAATTGCTCACTTTTAGGGTTTCTCAGTTTAATTTTGGGCAAAATCTGATTACTTGTCAATCAAGGTTTGATTATCAGCAGAATCCTTTTTTTCAGCAATTTGGATATAGGCATCCTAATAATTCATAAATGAAAAATAATCGTGATCATGAAGGGCTTAAAGGTTGATTTGTTCCTTGCAAAGTATATTTTCAAAGAACTTTTCAAAGATTCCTATGGATTGTAGTTTATTCCAGAGGAAATCACGAAATTAGACAGCATTCACGACCTCAAGCTTCGGACAGCTTCGATGGACTATCGAGTTCGTTTCCATTCAATCATTGAAACAAAAGCTTAGGAATTATTCACGACATTCATAAAACTAAATCCAGCAAACTATCTATCAGGCCTTATGTCAGAATAAATAAACAAAACCAGCTCATAATCACTGCTTCAGTTTTCGAGAGATCAGCAGACAAACAACGCAGACGCTGCTTTAAGCTGTCAGCCAGAATGAAGCCCTAGGATTGTGATGAGCCATGAATAACAATGGCCTCACAAAATTCATCAAAACATGACAGAATTACCTGGGGTTTCGACACGCCGATAATGGTAGGGGTTGATGCAGACCTCTTTCTTGTTGAGGCTGAAGGCATATTCACAGCAATCTAGTGGCTTCAACTCGTGATGCGACTGCAAATCAGGCCACCTCCAGACACGACAGTAGATAACGTGCGGAAGGCCTTTGCGATGAGACACTTGAAGCCTGCCATCCAGGCTCCGGGGAATAGTAACGCACTTTGATACGGAATTCGGATTAGACAGGGCTTTCTCCAGTTCCTCCAAAGCCCCCTTTTTCTTTTTCAGCTTCTTCACAAGCGAATCGATAGCCTTTTCCGCCCATTTCTCTTCTTCATCGCCTTGTTTCCAACCTAGCAGTCTTTTGACGGCGGGAGACGTGAACGAGAAGAGAGAAGCCATACCAGCCATCTTGAAACGCTGAAAACTCACTTGCCGCTAACGCGAGCTCAAGTTATTCTCTTTCACACAGACCAATCGACGAAATAACCTAAAATGGTTAATATCATAGAAGAACTAAATCGAAGGCCATCCAGTGAAGTTATCAGAAGCGATCACAGCTCAATAACCTTACAACCTCACTAACGATCGTTCCTAAACTGCTGTAATCCAGCGCGCGTTGATGGACAGGCCGTGTAGAAACAAACGGCTGGCTGACCACAGAACAAATTTCAGGCCCTTCAAAGAATAGCCAGGTTTTAAAACATTGCTCGTGATTTTAACTTCAACAAAAATCTCCTAATTATATGATTATTATACCGTAAACTTCCCGCCTTAAAAATTAAGCAAATGGCGATAAATTCGTCATTATTTGGGTAATGTGGTGGAAATCTTTTATTAAAATAACAGCTATACTGGAAGAATTCAGAGCCCCTCACCCCATAACCCCTCTTGAGATTGAATGATCTCGCAAAGGAGTGATTGGCATTTGTTGAAAACAGCTGACAGTTGAAATTGACGCTCCTTTGTCGAAACTCGCACATCGGAGGTGTTAAAAGAATTTTTGAAAGTGGACTGAAATTTGCATTCCTTTTTTCTTTCACAGCAAATTCATGCCACGTGAATATGCAAATTGACTCAAAATCTTACTGAACAAGTCTAAAAACATAGTTCATATCACTCAAGTATTGGGTCAATATTTTTTGAAAGCCGAGAAGAAGCAGGCAATCGAGATAGCTTAGTTGGCGGAGCAATGACGCACGAAGTCAGTGGTCGTATTTTAATAGTTGTTGATGGACAAATACGTTTGCTATTTTCGTAAGGTATTGGTTTATGCGCTAAGCACAAAGGGCCCACTGAATTGGTAGACTAATCGAGCAGTGCAACCCTGGTAAATCCTCTCGATGTGACCACACCTCGTGATTCTTTTTACCTTTTTGCCTGGAATTACAGAGAGCTGGCATATTCTCTCCTCACACTTTGTGACAGGTCTGAAGGGTTCGAACCCAGGACACGTTGAATAAACGTTGGGTGATCTAACCACTCGGCAGCAATCCTGCCACTAAGGTAAGAATCCTGTTCGTGGGTTTGAACTCTGCTCGGGTCATCTTCCATTCTGAAAATTATCTCGATTGATTTTTATAACAGCCAGTATTAAAACAAATTTGATCATGACTGTTAGATACATTATACGTTTTTTTAAGAACCAGCATTGATGGTACTTTAACCAAACATAATCAATAAGATGAATGGCTTATTTAGAAGCGCGTGCCTCAAACACGAAGTCAAGTATGTATACAACAATAAATTTGCTGACCAAAGGGCTTCAACATTGAACGTACTTCAAGCCATGCTACTTTCCTCTTCGTCGTCCATTCATTGCTTTGGTTGGTTTTACAAATTGATGAGTCAACTTGTTGTCAGCTTGGTGTCTTTTTATAGTTGTTTATAATCTAAAGATCATAAAAATAGCATCCAAAAGATAAATATTGCTCTTAGCGCACAGATTTAGCAGGCATTGTTATTGGTTCTATAGCTTAATGAAAGTGTATTTCTGAGGTTTGCATTCAGTTCACGAGAGTCATGACCCCGTCATAGATCCCATACTCTATACTCTATTTAATTCTTTGCAAATACGAAAGTTCAATGCTATGATCGAAATGTAAATTGGCCTAAATTCTCAAAGTTGTTGTTCGTATAGTGTCCATATTCGTTTTTTGATTAGCCTTATCCCTCATCCACGAAAAAATTTTGCATATACTCATTTGATGTAGATACGCAACTTCTCTGATGACCATGTAACTAGCTTTTACGTTTTATAGGTCTAGCCTAAGCTTCTTTGTGTTATAATATGTTTCATGTTTCCTTATCACGAGTTTATTGCTAAATGTTGAGTTTTAATGCTTTTGTTGCGTCGATACTTATTCCTATCTACAAGGTAAACACTTAAAATTAAGAAACTACTAAGGAACTTTTAGAACTACAAAGTGGTCAAAAGAGGTCTCAAAATAAGGAACTTTTACTACTAGGCCCTGACCTAGCTCCCTTACAAAAAAAGCGTGTATTGTTATGCCACATAAATTTGAGAGATATTTTGTGTTGGTTTTAAGCACAAAAAAGTTTATTTTTTAATGAGCTCAGCCTACGCACAGAATTAATGACCGCTGAGGAGGAGAGAAAGCCTGAAGGTTTCGTTTCATTGTACATCTCACTTTCTCTCCTCCCTATTCCTTTGAAATCCTCATCTATGGATTATTCAAAACAACGTTTAAATTTGAATGTAATTTCAGATTTCAAAACTCGAGGTAATTTCACTGAACAAAAGGTAAAGCTCTCATGAATTACACATAGAAACTGGTAGATGGGAAAAACGCAACCACTAAAGAGAGGTATTGCGTGTTCTGTAAAACAAGCTCAATTCTTTTTTGGTAGAGGATGAACTTCATTTTATTATGATTTACCCTTTATACTGCGAGAAAAGAGAAGAAATGAGTCCATTAACCGAAAATAAGTATCCTAAAGTTTCTCAACCTAGTCTGAAAGATAAATTTGTTTGGTTAATGAGTCAGGAAGATATAGAAATATATTAGCAAAGCATTCAACTATTTCGTTCGAAAAACGTGAAAGTTTTCTTAGTAACAAAAGATGCTTTTTCATACGACTTTATTTTTCCTAGAGGAAAATATCATCTCTTAATATTACTGGTATGGAGTTTGATTGATACAATTTTGTACAAGCAATTCTTTACTAAATTGCTTTAATATTGTTTAATCTTTAATTTGGTAGCATGTTAATTCAATTACCGCGTAATGTTTTGTTACAGTTATAGTGGATTAGATGAAGGGCCATTTCTGCCTACACATCTATTTCTACAAAAAAATCTGTACCTAGGCTAAGTATCCTACCCTCTTGTTATACATGAAACCATGAAATATTCTTGATCCCTAACTTTTCCACCATTTATTCATATATTTCTTTTGTTCTTTGGCAATTCTGGGCCTTTGTGATGTCCTCAGAAATAGAGCCTCAAAAATCCGAAGACATAAAATTCATTCTTAGAAAGAAAGAGTGAACTGATGACCTCATCATGACCTAGGCCACCAAGCAGTTATTACATAACATGCAACACAGTATGCGAATTGACCGGGGCTACTGGTCGAGGGCTACGAGCTGGCGCCATGTTGCAGACGGTGCCAAGACCCAGACTGGCGACCTGCCATGTCTGCGCTTTGCACTTTGTATGGAAACAATCGTCTACTTCTCCGATTGGCTCTTTCTCGACTTTATTGACAAATTGCTGTCCGGCTTCTTTCAGCTTCCAACAAAATATCATTACTCTTTTTAAAACAACAAAGAAACGAATAAACTGCACTTCCGTTTGTTTGATCCTTTGAAGAAAAATACATTGGGAGTTTTTCATATCTTTGAAAGGGGGATAATCCCTCTTTTATCCACCCCCTTTTGTCGATAAATTTCAATTGCGATATTTTGATTTTCCGAAACAAAGAGTAAGATTTGTTTTCTATTTTGTTGTATTGATATAGTAGTTTAAAACACGAAGAAACTTACAATAAAGAGAAAGCCCCCACCCTTAATCGGCGCAGAACTTGAGGGTGGCAAGGAAAATTGATAACATAGTGGAATATAACAACTACTGAAGCTTTGCGTCTGATACTGATCTGGGCGTAATAATTCGTTAAATTTCGTTTTCTTCCGACGTAATGAGTCAGACGCAAAGCTTCAATACTTAAAGTGTTTTCGTTGTTTCTGATTTTCTTCGGCATCCTAAAACATATCGGCGTAAAACATATCGGCGTAAAGCATATCGGCGTAAAACATATCGGCGTAAAACATATCGGCGTAAAAACCCGTTTGTAACTTGCTGTGTCAGAGTTCCAACCACCCGCATACTAGAGCACGTGGGTGAAATTGGATTAGAAGTTTACAAATCGAAACATTGAAGAACCTTTTAAATACCAGTTTCATCCGCTCAAGATCAGACTGGAAATATAACACGTCTCCGTCCCTAAACAACATCCATGCAACACCAATGCTTTTGTAGTGGTAAATAAACTGAAGTTTTAAGCAGGGGCGTAGGGCCTAAGACGGTATACACCTTTCAGACACAAAACAAAGCCCCCAATATTTGAGCCTAAATAGGGCCCCGAAACATATTTTGAAGAAGTGCTAAAGCACTGCTGTTAGGCCCAGCCATGCTACTGTTGCTATCAAGGGAACATTTAAATGGTGTTGGATAACATATCATATTCGCCAACCTATTGTCGAAGAATTTAGCAATTATCCTAAAAAATTAATCCCCCAGGAAGAAAATCAGCCCTTAAAAGCTACACATTCTTCACTTAAAACTTTCCATTGAGAAATAAATTCACAACTCACAGGAAATAAAAAGGAGAGTCTTTCGTACCGGTACCACGTGGTTTGGTACCAGACTCCGCCCTCTCCTCAGAATTCATTTTCAAGTCATAAGTAGTTTTTGGTGCGACATTGTCTTAACTGCAAAAAGCATTTAACAAGAGGCATTGACTTTCTGAGATTGCTGTACAAGCTTCCTATCAACATGCAAGCAAACAAACAGGTTTCGGGCTTGATATTTCTAACAGACTGTCAAGCAACAACGGGGGACTGGACCTGAGTCTTGCTGCTCGTTGGACATTTTTGCGAATGTTGCCGTCAGAACAACGGCATGAAAAGTTCTCAAATGTCGATAAAAGAAGATTTTAATCCAGGCCTAACCCATTAAGGTGTTAGATAACAAAACAAACGAATGTTGCTGCGGCACTAATCATCATCGACTGTGAGTCAACCTGAAACACTTCTAAATACAAGCGCAGGATTTCAATAATAAATACAGTCGGAAACTGAAAAAGCACACTGTTAACATGCAACAGAAGAAAGCATTAAGTCAATTAACCATGAAAGAAATCCGCTGCATAAATATTCTTATCAAAAGAACGAAAGGAGTATCGTTTAGAACAGGAAAATGCTAAATACTTTTGATTATTGTGTGCTTTGTTTCCTGATTGCTTAGGAAAGATTATGGAAGTAATGATGTTTTGAAGATGGTAACAAAGGAGGGCTAAGATAAGCCAATGAATCATGCAGGTTGTGCGCTGTTCGGCCACGTTGACAAGAAATAGAGTAGGCCTACTAAATCGCTCTAAGAAACCGAATATTATAAAACCAGGTTGACTGGAATAGGTTGATAATTTAAAATATATTCAGTAGGACAACCCCTGAATTTGCATGAAATGGAAAGTCTTATCAATCAAAATTATTTTCTGAGGCAATATGAATTCTCAAGCTGAAAATCTCATCCAATGGTGGAGGCTCTAGTATTTGGCAGGCAGAAGTTTCTTTTTAGACAGCTTCTAATTGGCGGAAATTGAAGGCTCTAGTTCTTCGTACCTAAGCAGTTAAGCTTTAAATTGAATCAGCAATTGCACATTAATGTCACAAATATCTACCGACTGAACAAGGCTGTTGCTAAAATGTCCCCAGTAATGAAATTGTTGTGAAATTTGCCGATTCCAGCGATAGAAACTTCTTAGAAATATTTCAATGAAAGTTGTGCTACCTGGAATCACACCGGCATGGCTCGAGAACTCGCAGAAAATGAGACTATTTTGGAAACAATACCCGCAATGCTAGGGTGAAGTTACCCTATTCAGAGCTCCTTCCCAAATATCAGCCCTCCCAGCTCCTTTTCTGCAAGATAACAGAACAGTCCCTGATTGAAACAAAAGTTTGGAATATTCCAAAAATAAAAACTCACGCGACAAGGGTCTGCGACAGTCAACAAAGAATCAATATCAACTTTACAATGTAGAAATCCTAGGCATACGCAGCTTGGCATAAAATGTTGTCTGAAAACAAATATCTTCTTCCTAATATCAGTTGTAAGAGTTCGCCTTGTGTTTCGGTAGAAAGTTGAAGTTGGAAGGTACAGGTCCGAGAAGCATTTCACTGAAAAACATAAAAATCGTAGGATTTTAAAAGATATATGACAATGTATAGCAGGGGGAGAGGGTCGAAGAGCCTGTTTCGTGGCTGCCCACTCATCACGAGATGTAATGTAGCTACCAATCAGATAAAGAATTCCATGAAAGAGCAGCCCTGGTTTTGTACCGATCTATTGAACTAAACTGTTTACTCTGTTCATATAATCAATTTATGACATTGTGGATAAAACAGCTGAAATTAAGAAATCAACGAAAATTCCACGAGCAGTCAGAAACTTGAGTCAAAAGCACATCATTAAACCTTACAGTTAGTTGACGAGGTAAAGAGATAATTCTGGGGTGCATATGCAAGGGGTTAGGGTATCCTAATAATAGATTTGGCCTCTCCACCAATGGGATTTCAGATCTCGTTCTATAGATTATCTCATTGGCTAATTCATTATAATGTCATTTTCTCATTCAATTGTTTGTTTCTATTTTTGTAAATACCGTTGTTTTATGTTCGTCAACAAACTTTGTCATGATAGTTGGTCATATTTCTTGTTTTCAGCAATCAGCTCATTTAGATTTACTCAAGAACCCAGCAGAAAACAGACCAGCTTCTTTTTGATTATTTCAAACGCAGTGAACCCATTACTTCATGAATCTGGCATTTGCAATAATTCCACTCTTAAATGCACTCGAAATCTGGAATTTGGATTAGGGCAAGAAAACGTCTTGGGGGTTGGTCACCTAACTTATTTGTTTGATAAAGATTTCATCCTGTAATTATGGCTCAAGATTTCGATATTTTGAAATCAAATCCTGTCTTGTAAATCACAGCAAATCCTTTGAATAAATTCCGAAATTTTGTTATTTGGAATTTAAAATTGTCGAAGACGCCTAATCCTGCGAAAAGAAGCTTATTCCGTATCTAAATTCCGTATTTCAATTATTGACTTGAAGCTAATAACCGAGGTTTATCTTGTTCGACTTCAGGAAGCAAAATAGACGATAACGCATAATCTAAGTCATTACACTTTGACTAGTGATGATAAATGGATATTTTCTGTGTCGTTATGTTGTTGTGTCGTTATCAAATCATGACACGTTTTTTCACAAGAACACTTTGCTCTAATTTCAGCAGATTTGTTTCTCATTTTGGGTTGAATTTACACCAAATTGTCAACCTGTACCCTTCTATAAAATGTGCTTAGAATACTTTTCTGGGCAAGGGCGAAGGGCTTTCCGTTGGTAAGCTGGTCTTGTATTTATCTCAAATAATTATGAAGATAGCAGAGAGTTCTGACCCAAATTTCAGCCCGGTGTTTCTTATGAAGATTGTTCTTATAACAAAAACGTGTCAGTAGTTGTGTTGTTACCAAGTCATTAAGTAAAAGATTTAAGAGGGCAACAGTTAAAATCAACGTCTGAGGAAAATCAAGAACACTTTAGGCAGAGTGAATTTTACCATGGGTTCTGAATGGCATCGAAATTAGTTACCTGATTTTGACCCAGTCTTGGGAGTTATTGCTAGCCATAAGAGTTTCCAGGTCATCCCTCCCAACGAAAGGAGGAGGCCTTTCATTGATCTTCTGAGGAACCACTTCCAGAACTCCAAGTGGAATGTACCTGAAAAATAACAAGGGAATACATTCGTATACCGCTAGTCTTCCTTATATATAACATTAGTAAAAGCCTCGTCCACTAATCCGTATTTGAATGAAAACGTAGCAAAACCAAGCCGTTTTGGCCTTGCGTTCCTCTTCAAATACACTACACTGCTCCTCTTCAAATACAGAGCTTTTTCCAAAATGCATGCACTTTCGAATACGGCGCTGCGTATTGCTTTCGCTCCGTTATCAGTGAACTTTTTATAATGAAAGATTGTTTATTTTCCTTAAAACATTCTGTCATTTCTTAATTTGGATTTATATTCCTTCTTTTAGTGATTTTTAAAAGGAAAGACCAACCTGGCATGGATAATAAATTGGCTTCTAAAAATCAGTGTTTGCTGCCCCTCCACGTGTCAGACGTTTCCTACTATTTTCCTAATAAAGTAAGAAGAAAGTGGCAAACCTATGTAAAAATGACAGCCATTCCAGAAGAAACCTACGCGTGTTTTCCACTCCCTACAAATCAAACAAGAATAATCAATTTCAAATATTCCAAGCAGATTATTGCTTTGATTGTCATTCTATGACTTATTAGATAATCTAGATAGAGATCTTGGTATATCAGAAAAACTAAGAATAGAGACAAGTTTCACATAGTATATTTACGTAGTACATTTACGTAGTACATTTTTCATTTACACAGTACATAGCTTACATAGTCCATTTACAATATATTGTACATTTACATGTATTGGGGAGGGGGTCACACCTAACCACCCCCAGTGGTTGTTGATAGTGGTTAGTTGATTGGCAAATACGTTCACTTTCTTCGTAAGGTATTGGTTTATGGGTAAAGCACAAAGAGCCTGCTGAATAGGTAGACTAATCGAGCAGTGCAACCTTAGACCTTCCTCTCTATGTGACCAGCCCTCGTGATCCCTTTTGCCTTTTAACCTATAATTACAGAGAGCTGACAGATTCTCTCCTCACACTTTGTGGCAGGTGTTTTCGGACCCGGGACGCATTGAACGAGGGTTAAGTGATCTAACCACTTGGCAATCCCTACCAAAGAAGCTACACCCCTGGTCAAAGCTCAATTGATTTGGATAATTTTCATAGCTTGCAGTATTTCAAAAACTCATGAATGGCAAAAACTCAAATTTGATTCACCTTATGGTCAGATCCCCAGTGCTCGAGTCCGTTATTTGTGTATTCCTTCAAGATGCCAAAGCGTTCGTGTGAAGAGATATCCCAGTGTCTAAAAGGAAGGTGTCAGTCTCGATAATCAATTGAAACCATTACGCAAGTAACTGTAAGGGATTGTTAACAAACTATTGATGGAAATCATTTCCAAAAACCAGTGCAATCCAGGAAATTGAAGCGGTGCAATTTCTTTGCCAACCGTTTCATAATCCTTCCAGAATTGTTGCAATCGTTTCATTAAGGTGTAAATAATTCAAAAATAGATACATATTGATTCAAAATCATCTAAACATTTCCAAAATCCTCGCATATTGTTTAAAAATTGTTGTAAATAATCTCTCTGTGGTTGAAAAGCGTCCAACAATTTGTGAAACATTAGTGAGTTTCTTCAAAAACTTTCCAATGCGTCTCGAAAATTCTTCAATTTGTTTTGTTGATATGCGAGTAGCCCTAGCCAAAACATCTTTGAAAACAGCTGTTTTAAACAGACAAACCTCTGTTCCTTTATTTCAGTGAAAATCCAAGGCTTGATCAGAGCACCTCTGAAAATCAAGAATATTCTACGAATCAAGAATATATTTCGGCTGCATTCCCTAGACTTACATTTTGTTACCATATATACCCTATGCACAAAACCTATATACAATTCCTTATAGCAAATAGTGAAAAGAAGATTATGTATGCGTTTTGCGGCTGTCTTTGAAGGCGAAAAAAGGCACCTGTTCACCGGTATTCTTCAAAATATTCTAGAAATATGATCCAGGCCTCTTTTATCGATTTGTGGCTGCTTTTCAAGACGAAAAATGCATATGATAAGAATACAATTCAACGGTTTTCTGACGAAATAGAGTTTGAATTCGTAGGCCGTACATTGTTTGCTTCAATTTGCCCTCCAAAATTCAAATCAGCCAATCAGAAGAAAGATAATGGTCATGTGACTATTTCTTGAAACTCATTGCTTTGAAAAACAGGCATCCTTCTTCTTACCATGAATTTAACATGAGTCTTACCTAGCAATCATGATACCTGAGACGCCGGTTTCTTTCCTCCTGCTGTTCGCATCTTCATATGACAGAATATCACCATTGCCTGCAACAACAAACAGTCAACTCAATAAAGTTTTGGTACCTTTAATCGTATTCAAGTGATCATCTTGAGATTGATTACCTTTTTCTAAACCCCCTACTCACTGGTCTAAGAATGAAGACTGGATCGAGAATTCCATCGTTTCTGGAGCCAAATATTCGAAGACATTGCTTCAACTTGCACTTGGCCTACCAATACTGCTGCCATAGAAATTATATTCACTTGATTGTTGTGCTGATCATTCATAACATCCGAGAATCATCAAAGAAAAAAGCATGCCACAATTGAATTTCAATGTATTGAATTGAGCCTTCCAATATGGCTGCCAATGGCTTCATTTCAGAACGACAGATGCTCGAGCCAGTCTTAGTTTAGAGATCAGTGGGCCCCCGCTGTAGATGAATAAAGTTTGGCCTCTTCAGATCATAGCAATACACATTCTCCAAAATGATTGATTATTGAAATCTGTGAACTTACCGTACAAAGGCATGGGGCTAGCTGCTTCGGCACAAGTCTTTATATATTCCCAGTCTGCATTACGTGTGTATCTTTGCTCTCTTGAACGACCATGAAGCTAAGCAACAAATTACACTCATCATTAGCATGGGCCCTGGGTACTGGAAAGGGGTACTGATCCCCAACCCCAGCACTGAATTAATCAAAAATCCCAATCTCAATTATTGAAATAAATTCCCAATATTGACAAGTTTAACAATGCCAGTCCTAATTTGATTTTTCATTCCCAAATCGCAGTCAAAAGAAGTCCCCATTTTCCCAGCTGATAAAAAGGAAATTCCAGTTCTCAATTTACCTCTTCCTGACCCTCATTAAGGCAACTAAATCAAAATTAAACAAGAAAAAAAAACGAAAATATCTTCCTTTCAAATTATCAACTAGCTCCAAATTATCAAGTTATTAATACAGTATAGTGCATAGGCAATAATCCTTTCCTTTTTTTCTTCCTCTTTAACAAGTTATTTCTATTGAAACGCGCATAAGGTTATTTTTCATTGTTGTCATTATATTTTCTTCATGCTGTTGTTAAAAGGGCCTAGGCTAAATAATCTGTCGCCAATTCTGGGCTGCCTAGAACTGCTATCTAAGGTTATGGATTAGAGAATCTTGATTTTGATTGATGGTTAATTAAATCATGAGCGATATCTCTTATTGAAAAAAAAACAAAAATTCGGCGCACGCTCCTGAAGTAATTGTCAAAATGACAATTTCCACAAAAACCTATATTGCACAAAGAACTGTAAACAAAATACATACAGTGACAAGGGAAGATCCCCAATCTCTTAACTTTGGTATGACAGAATGAGCTGTCCAATTCTTCTCGTAGATTCCTGTCCTCATTTTCACTGTTATCGGAACTTCAGATACCTGGTGGATATGAAGATAAAATTCAAGTCGATTCAAATTCATTCACAGAATGTCAAAAATATCAATCAATTCAAAGGGTAATAGATCAGGTAAAAGAGATATAGCATAATATCTATAGCAACCACTTAGTGAAAAATAGAGTACAGGTGAAATACATCTTTTAAGACAGCTGCATGTTGTAATGGCAATGCATAACGAGGTTAAGTACTGAGCATTACCATATTGATGAAGTTAGCAAGTAAAACTACCACAGAGATAACCCGAGAAGGTTTAAGCCTACCTCAACCATTCCTTTGAGAATCTGCTCAAACTTTTTCATTCTTCCCATCAAAGCGCACCCACCTCCCTATAAATGATGATAGCTTGGTAAACAAGGTGGAAAAATGTTTTTGACCAACCAGAGCATTCTTTGACTAAGAATTCATCCAATCAGATCGCTGAAAAGACAATAGATTTCGAAGATTCAACAGCTCAAGTGCCGTGAAAATGGCGGAGCAACGCGAAAGCTGTGGCAAAAATAGCGTTCAGGGTTCTGTTTTTCTGCCGTAAACACGTAAACTATTTGGTACCATTCTTATATTTCTCAAATCTATGATAGTTTAACTAAATTTTTACCGCTTACGAGGTTAGTATTTTACGTAATTGCTGTAAAAATCCACTTGATAACTTGCTCAAAAACAATCTTAGATTTGAATTACGAGTATGGCATAATGAACTAATATTTTAAATAATAAACTATAACTGATATGTCTAATGAACTAACACTTACCTTGCCAGAGCCCTTACTTTTGTTTTTAAAACAACTCCGCCATCTTTGCAAACCATTAGTTATTACTTGCAGCTGTTTGAAAATTCCAGTTTGAGTTTCCCGCCGTACAAAATTCGACGTCAAAAGTCATGGAAAAGCTCGGACACGTTGATGAATGAAATTGAGCAACAGCAAAAAACGGGTCGAGCAAATTTGCCAAATTAAAAATTGAAAATTTAAAATGACATTTATTTTGATCATTTTCTTTCTTATAATAATTTAGAATTGATTAAAAAAATCAAATAATCATATTTGATGAATGAATAGATTTCTAATTACCTACATAAAGATAAAATCTATCGTACTAGGAAGATACGTAAATTTACCTATATTCTGAGGCCATCCCAGTTTCAGCTAGTGTTTTTTGAGCGAGTTGTCGAGTTGATTTTTACAGCAATTACGTAAAATATTAACCTCGTAAGCGGTAAAAATTTAAAAAAACTATCATAGATTTGAGAAATATAAGAATGGTACCAAATAGTTTACGTGTTTACGGCAGAAAAACAAAACCCTGAACGCTATTTTTGCTACAGCTTTCGCGTTTTTCCCCCATTTTCGCGGCTCTTGATGAAACTTCAAAATCTATTGTCTTTTCAGTGATTTGATTGGATGAATTGTTAGTAAACAAATGCTCTGATTGGCCAAAACATTTTTCCACCTTGCTAGCTTGGTATATACAAACTGCATACTTGGCAAAAGCTCTGAAAATTTGCAATAACCCCCCTTTTTGACAATTCATGTTTGAACTTAGAAGGCCCTCTCTTTTGTAATGATACAAATTTCGACATGAAATAACATTCTTTTATTTGGAAACTAAGCAGCCTAAATTGATGATTTGAGTTGATCATTGTTGAAATATCAAACTTCAATGAATATATACATTAATAAGGTATGAGTAAAAATGGGAAATCATATTCTAACAAAGTGGGCTATCGAAATTATTCAATTTCAAAATAGTCTCCGACCTAGTGTTTTCCCACAAATGCGAGCCCATTAATACCAAATGAAGACCATAAGTTTCACATTTAATCCTTCTTCAGAGCCAAATTTGAACCAAGACAGGTATCACAACAGATACAGATATCCAATACGAATTCCTCTGTAAATACCTTTTTGAATACAAGGTCAATGGGACAGCCAATATTGATGTCAATAAAATCCATCTCGGCTTCTTGATTCAACATCTCAGCACATCTTGACATGGAGTCTGGGAAAGAGCCACAGACCTATAGATAACAAACATAAATAGAAGTTATTAAATTAATCAACCTTTTGATGAGAAAATTGTATGAACAAGCTATGTTTTTTCCTTTCAGGCTGAAATGCAGGTGAGGTATTGATTACTTCATCAAAAGAAAGTGCTTAATTCTTACCTGAATACCAAAAACATCTTCAGTTTCATGTCGCTTTAGTAAGGCCCACTCTGATTGCTGACCCTGTTAAAAACACCAAAAAATCTCAAAGAGTGGTTCTCAATCGCAATATCATTATTAATTGCTGGCATACTACCATGTATCATCTCAAAGTTTTTCAAGAAAAGTTGGAAACTGGGTTTGTAAGTCACACTTTTTTCTGTCTTCAACTAGATCAAGACCAAAAGGTATTTGTCAAAAAAACAGTTGTTCCAGCACTCCCCAGACGGTAATAGATAAACGGTTGAAACAATTCCTCACCACTAAGAGAGACAGTGATTGATATGTGATCCTTATGACTCTGTCGTGAGTTTAGGTCTGCAATGAAACAGGGTCTCCGAAAAAAGTTCTCCTATCTTTTTCAATTTTCAACAAGATAATAATGTTTCAAGCATCTTTGGGTTCACAATGAGTATGTAGAAAGTTTAACTCCATGCAAATGGACCCAGTTTAGAATTCTCGTGGATCAATTCAAAATCAGGTCCGCATTGAAATCATACTCTTGATATTGTAGAAAGGGGGCTTGCTGTTATCAATTGACAAATAATTTGTTGAAGAGAACTTAAACTTTTCACCAGAAAACCTTTGTTTATGCCATGAATATTTTGGCTCATTCAGTTTGGCTCTGGAATCATTCCTCTTGCCCCCGCCCCAACTACATACCTGGAGTAGGTTGGTAGCCATAGCCATCTCACTGCAAGTGATGTCAGCACCAAGACGTTTACAAACTCTTCTAAATGGAAGATTGCCCACCTGCAAACAAGGTAGAAAGCAAATTTTTACCAACACAGGTATTTTGTGACCATCATCATCTTTGCGTTTCTCTTGAGTGAAAGATTAGACAAGAACAAATTATACTGTACAATGTTTATGATAATAGTTAGATATATTCCTTTTGGAATATTAATTCTGGGAGCACAAGCTGCAGGTCCATATCAGCTGCAATACTCTGAGCCTGTGTTCCAAGTAAATCTGATTCTTTTTATGCATCTTCTTTGGTTAAACTCAAATTAATCAAATGTTGTTCAGTTTAAAGCTCTCAATACTCATTAGAGAAGAGAATAAAAGAGAACCAACAGAAGATTGATAGCTTTTCGTTAAAGCTTTATTGTTCATAAAACATACAATATTAGCAAGCATAAAAAATCATTCACCTTGTCCCTATTTTCCTGGTCAAAAAGAGCATATAATCTTATCATCAAAATGAGTTTCTTCAGAATGTTTCTTCAGAATGGTAATTAAACATGTTCTTTGTAGCTCAGAGGTAATTGCCAGTAAAGGATCAAATCATTCAGTGACAGTGGCGGAAATTGAGCATTTTGAGTGGAGGGGCAAGCATAGTGAATTTTCCGAGTCATTTTTTCACCTGGCAAAGTAGGAGCCCAGGCAGCTGGGGGTCTAGGGGGCTGTAAGCCCCCGTTGCAGGGGTCGGAAGCTCTTGAGATTGTGCTTTTTCTGAGGGTTCAAACTAGCTTAGAATCCTCCATATGTTAAAGCTACAGTCGACCCCTGTTATCTCGAACTTCCCTCTATCTTGAACAAAACCTTTTCCCATTTTTCTATATATTCAAGTACGCAAATAAGCCCCGTTCTTGTGCAACACCGTTATCTCGAACTTTTCGCAATCTCAAACAAAATTTCTTTCCTGTGAGCAAAAAACCCCTCGTCTCTAACATCATGACTCAAAAGTTTCAATTTGGTACAATCATGCGCCAATAATTGCTTTTTTTAAACTTACACTAGACTTCTAACTTCAAACAGAAATATGTATATTCCGATAAGAAGTATTTTGCAACGAACTCTGATCCTATGACCATCTCCAGAGTTTAATCGGTTGCCTATAACCTTTGCCGTGCAGGAACTAAACTCGTCTGACCTGAGAAAGAAGAAGATGGTCTTTGCCAATTTGATATTTGGCCCTTTAGGTAGATGGCCTATAATTGGGTCATTTTCCTTCGTCGACTAGGATATTCGGTTCCGTCATGGCAACCAGTTTTTTTCGATTCTTGGCTGCCAAACTGAATGAACATTTTGCCCCTTGATAAACTTTTATTAGCTAAAACTTATACCTGTTTAGTGGTTTTCAGATTTGTGATTTTTAGAAGCAAACAATATTTTCATGGTTTATACCCTGTTTTTACGTATGAACTCCCCCTTTGGTCGAGAAAAATCTCAACTTCCGTTATCTCAAAAGCCCCGTTATGTCGAACAATTTTTCATTCCCCGCGAGAGTTTTAGATAGCGAGAGTTGACTGTATATGAATAAAAACCATGTAGAAATAGTACAAATGCAAACCATGAATAGTAAATGAATAAGATATTATATTTGATTTTGACTCATAGACTAAAAAGAGTCCAGTGTTAAAGAAATTAATTTGGCCTTTTCAAAATAAATTGTTAAAGCACAGGTATCAACATTCTCGAGTTGGATACCTAATTGGACTTCCAGGACTAAAATGTCCGACTTTTCAGAGAAATTTCCGACTTATTTTGAATTGGGGGGGCAATTGCCCCCCCAACCCCCCCAGAATTTCCGCCACTGTTCAGTGATACAAATCAAGTACAAAAGACTGTGATGATACACTTACTGTTGTCAGCGGTGCAAGATAGAGCTTGTTGAAGAAATCAACCTGAAATAAATGATGCAACAAGCTGAGTTGAAGTTTTTTTCAGAAACAACCCCAACAAAAGTTTAGATAAATCATAAAAATCAGAAAGAGGGGAAATCTGCCAAGTTTTAGACACAACCCCAAGAGATTCAAGCTTCTCAAAAGAAAATCAAATCTAAATTGCTTACCGTTTTTCTTTCTCTGATGTTTTCCTTTGAAAGATCCACCGTTACTTGAGCAGCATTTACCGTGCTGCTATCATTCAATTCTGGAACTGGAGTTTGATCACACTTCTGACAATTCTTTATAAATTTGTCAGCTTTAGGAAACGAAAATTTTCTTTTACGTAATACAGTTTGCAGACTTTTCTCAAGAACATTTCTAACCATTGGTGGCTTTTTGGAAAATTCTGTCACTTTTTCTTCATTGACAAGGTTTTTCAAATCCTCTGTCACATGGCACTTTGCAAATCTGCACTCAAGCCCAAAGTTACATTTTCCCTTTAAGTCAAAATTAACGCAACTATCTCCAATGTCTTCAGGTTTGTCTTTCATAAATTGCTGAATATTATGCGTAAATTGACATTTTTCTTGATTCTCGCAAACAGAGTCGTTTCTTGACAAGCTGGGACACAATCTGTCAATGTTATTCTGCAAAGGAACGGTTCTTGGACGTTTTTTGTTTTGTCCTTTTTCTTTCTTTTTCCTCTTTTTTGCGTCTGAGTTTCCTTCATCATTGAAAGAATTTTCAGACTTTTCATCTTCGTTCCAAATAGGTTTCTCCAAAATAGGTTTTTCAGGACAAGGCTTTTCAACTTCTGGGTCTACTATCTTGCATGGTCTTGGAATCAAGAATCTAAAAAAGAATTCTATGATTCAGTACTGAAAATCATAGCGGCACTCACATATTTTTCATAAGGAACAAAAAAATCTGCCCAGTGCTTTTTTAAAATGCTATTGCGCACACTACCTATTATTGCGCACACTACCTAATACACACAGCTCAACTCCTCCAAAACACAGCATTCTATAACAAAAAAGGATACGTATTACAGCCATGCCCGTAAGAAGCAGGGGGCAGGAGAGGCATTTGCACCCCAATAATCCTAAAATTCAATCGTTCACAGTAGGTCCCTAGGTCTTCCTATTGTTCTTGAACAATGGTTGCCCTCCCCAATAATTTTTCCTGGAGCTGCGGTGCTGATAACAGCAGCTCTAATATTGGATTGAAATATCGAAGTTTCTCAGATTTCGAGACCTTAGAGTTTCTAAGGAGTTTCTTGAAATTGTGGGCTTCAAATCAGATCTTAGGTTTGGTTAAGTAAAGTAGATAAGTTTACAATTATGAAAAAACGTGCTGGCCTTTAGTAGGCCAGCCCCAAGTGCCCTTGTATTGCCAAAAAAGGGTCACGGCAACCCCTAGTAAATATCCTCCCTTATAAAAGACTGTCATATCTAATCTATCAATAACCATAAATATTCAGACAGGCTCTTACTCTGATTTTATTCTCGCCACTCCACTCATCTTTTCCCAGTTTGCTGTGAGCTGCAACAAGAACAACTTTCGAGAGCAACCACGAGAAGGCCTAGGAAGCGAATCAGGGTTGTAGTGCTGCCACGCACTACACAGCACTTTTACCTACCGCCTTGTAAATTTAATGAAAACGTTGTGAAATTTTAAGTTGGTTCGAGACGATTTTCGGGGTCCAAGGGTGTGTTCCTAGGAAATGTTGAAATCTAAATTCAATTGGATGCTATTTGGTACAATATTCTATAGAAATCTATGTAAAAATGAACCAAGAATTACAGTTAAAACTCATAGACCATTGTTTTTTCGTGAAACAAGAGGGGATTTTGCATGAAAATGGTCCCCACCAGCCGGACCGGTTACGCCGAGGCTGCTATGCCATTGTCGGTACGATATTAAATTTATCGTTTATCTTATAAATCTATCCCCAAGCAAAACCTACGCAGAAATTCAAGTTTCTACCCAGAAATCCCAACAAATATTTAAAAAAACTAGAATTTCCCTACAAAAGGTACACAAATAGATCAGAATTCTTCTTCAAAATAAAAGTTGTAAAATCAAAAACTTTTTCAGATACCTAATATTTCACATCTACCCAACGTTTTTCGAGAAAAAAATTCATACAAACATTCCACTTGCGGTGTTTCACAAATTATGCAATGAAAAGTATTCAAAATACTCTATTTGGTCAATTTATCGTCTAAAATTTCCCGTATACCGAAATCTACGACAAATTTGGAAAAAATATCTTACGATTTCTACCGTAGGTTTTCCCTAAAGCCTACAACGTGCTGGAAATCACCACGGTAGATATAAATCACTACGAGTGGCAGGGTGGCAGCACTGCAGGGTTGCCAGATTGAAATTCAAATATGCCATTTTGCTATTTTATGAAAATATGCAAAATTACGCAAATATATGCAAAATAACATAAGTAATATGTCCCGCAGAAGCAACAGAGGGTAGAAAAGTGCAGTACGTGATATTTCGTGGTTATTCCTGGTGTTCCATGGTATTTACAGTATTGATAGTTACACACATCTTTTCTTGTTTTCAAAGCAAATAATCAAACTTAGGTTTTCGTCATGAAGATCCTGGGTATAGCATACAAGCTCTTTCTTGCTTGTTCGATACGGGAACCCTGTGCACAAAAAATTGCAGCTAGGGACTGCATACCCGGCATACCCCCGAATTTCTGTTCGATTTAAAGACTATTATTCACCAAAAATCTCACAATAACTTAGATTGAAAGGATGTCTTTAAAAATCCGCTTTCACTATGGGAGGATCAATCTAGGCATGTGCAAGTCTTGGGAGGCGTGCAGTCCCTTGCTGCAAGTCTGTCTTCGTTTCCTTGCCCACCGTCTTATAGGCAACATTCACTTTAGTGACCCCTTCTAAAAATACCCATACTGCCATTATCTGCCTAAAGAGAATACCCTTGGATAGAACAGAAACAAGAACCAGGACTCTTTCTAACACAATTCATGATTAGCAAAGGGAAGGTTTATCATTCCCTAATATTCTCGTACAATCTACCTGGAAGTCCTATTGTTCTAATGAAATCCTTTGAAAATCTCCGGGAATCCTTGTGCTTTTGGAAAAATCTCGTATGCTTTGAAAAAGAGTGAAACACCTCCAAACCACAGACACCTGCAGCATGTTTCACCTTGATTTGTGAAAATTTAGGCCATATAAAGGCCTTCGATCATAGGCCTTTTTTTGGCCCTAGTAGACTTTTGGTCGATAATGGGCCATTTTGAAGAACGATTTGATTTAATTCCCCTCCTTGCTCTTATTTTAGTTGGAAATCTACATGAATCATTTCCTCATTAATTCCACCCTGAATGGTTCATGCACGAACGTCGTACATCAGATCATTTCATTTCAAATATAGACATGCAAATAATTATCTACAAAACTCTGACACTGGGAGCTCTGCGTACAATCTCTTATTGAATCAGAATCAAAATAATTGCTTTGGCAGCGTTCATTACTCATGTCACAGTCGGCACTGTGAGATGAATTGGTTGATGATTCGTATTCTAGCCTCAAAAATGTTGCGCCAACAAAGTATAGAATATTAGAGATGTTGGGTAGGACTGATTTCAATGAAAAAATCTATCAAAAATAGGTTTGTCATTCATTAGTGTTGAAAACTGGAAAATTTCATATCACCCCATCTGGGGCTAGAATCATGCATACCATTCTCTAAACTGATCTCTTTATGACTTAAAGGGGCATGGGAAGAGGGGGAGTTGCGGCTCCTCCGTTATCAGCAAATAAACAATCTTGATCTATCTTTTCTCTTCGGTGGGAATCTAAACATAAGATGATGAACGGTACCCAAGCTTTTAAATCCACGGAAGTAAAAAAATCAATAAACTAGAAATTTGTTCGATAGAAAATAAATTCTCCTGTACCCTGTTACATCTGACTTGCTTTTTCTAAACTTTTCGTTGCATCCTTCAATTTTCCAACCAGATCCTGAGATAAGAATTTATTTGGGAAATTATACTTGCCTGTTCTAAGACATATTTCAATAATGCACATTCAAAATTGAGTTTCAAAAAGAGTTCTATTTGCATTCATTAAAAAGCATCACGCTTCAAAATTTAATCTAAAACAGCAACAAATACTTTCTGTGCTTTGAAAACTTCAAAAGAAAGATTGGTCGTGTATCTTTTGTAAAACTTACTGAAAAAGAAAATTCATTTTTTTTTGTGAAGAAAGCAGGAAAATTGGGCAAGGGGTCTCCCGTTTCATTTCTTCCAAAGATCAATATTTCTCGTTTTCAAAATCAATACTGCATGTTTTTGGTTCAATACTATACAAAGTGTGTAATACTACATAACATGATAGGCTCTGACTATCTTACAGCCAACTTCTTTCAAGCTCATCTCACAGGCAAGAAAATTTGAGATGATAGAATCCAGTAGCTCAGCTGAGTTCAATTCTTTTATCAAAATTGTATACGGAGCGTCAAAATAGTATACGGAGCAGATTGGTATCGATTTCGATGCCAGAATCGAACTCTGCTTGTGACAAAACCTTTAATTTTCTTTTTTGTACGATGAGTTTAAGAAAAGTTTGCTGGAAAACAACTTAAGTTTCAACCTCAAGACCATCTCAGCCTTGAAAGAACAATTGTCCAAATTAAGAAACAAGAAGTTGCAAAAACACAATCAACTAATACAATTTTTGTAGGTATTGATTTTCTTCTTTGCAGCATTCTTTCAACAATGAATAATTAAAAACCCGCAAAAATAGGTTTGTACGAGGAGGAGTTCCCTTAAGGTGTCCACAATGCATCAAATCAGGAAAATGCTGGCATTGAAGGTATGAAAACACGAGAAAAGAAGTTTACCTGTAATTCATCGAAGGAGCAAGAGAACTGCACATCGGTACCTTTCACTTCTCCTGGTTCCTGATAAGGAAATCAAGCCAATTAAACCTGTAGTATTGCTGAAAATACCTGATTATGGGCCGATTCTTATGCATGTTTATCATTTGTGTAACCTTGGATCCGAGAAGACTTTCCAGCCATTTTGATATCGTCAAAACATTTGAAATGGTTGTCCTGTTATGGGGTACCTTATTCGGAAACTAAGCCTCGATGAACAAAGTATTTTTTTCTGGTTTGGGTATTGGCCCTGAATCATGTTTTTGATTAGGGGTCTAAAATATAAAATAGAAAATTAACCGACCCCACTTCATCTGAATGTTACCACCCCCCATTATATCATCTTTTGAAAATTATTGGGGAGACCAAATCTCCCCATGTCTCTGTAGCCCCTGGTTATCAATCTATCCAGCTTCTACATTGTTACAAGCACATGTTTGCTTTCCTTATTAAGAAAGCAGCCTTGAGGCATCATGCTCTTGTCCGTATTTCTAAATCACTTGACACAAAACATCACTTGCAGATCTCGCAGGCTTTTGTCCTATTCCAGTTGAACTACCACCCCTTATTGTGGGTGTTCTGTGACAGACAATTTTGATAATAAGATCAACTGCATAGTTACACCAAGAAGCACTAAGCACCGCATTCGACGATTACACATCATATTTCGACGCACTTTTAATGAGAAATAACTGTGTGTCCATACGTAAATGGAATCTCAATTGCTGATGATAGGGATTTACAAAACTAAGCCAAATATCACACCAAACTTTACGACGAACATTTTCACTGAGAAAATCCTCCCTATGATCTTAGAAGCAAACAGCTCCTTACAGTAACCAAAGGTTTGAACAGTTTACTGGGGTTAGAGAACTTCCTTCATTTTCAGAGACTCGATGGATTGAAAAAGCTGGCACCTGTAAGTCACTCACTTGGAAGAAGATGTTCTGGATCGGGGGATTTACTTCTTCAATCAAACACACGCGACCTTACATACTTCATGTAGGATGTAGCATGTAAGACATTCACTATTTTATGAAGAGGGTTCTGAAGGAGGGTATTGATCCTCATTCCCAGCACTGAAATAATAACAAATCCCAATCCCAATGAAGAAAATAAAGAACTACCGAATTTTGACAAGTTTAAACAATCCCAAAATTTACTTTCTATTCCCGAATCCCAATCCCAAAAAGGCCAAAACCCAATTTCCCAGTTAATAAAAAGGCCAATTTCCCAGTTCACAATTTAGCCCTTCCCGACCTAATATGTAGTGATGGTGGATTAGCGAGTAGAACAAGAGAACTAACGTGAAAACCTGAAGTTAGAAATTACCTGGGTTTTGAGAGAGACCAGATAACTTGCTTCGTTTAGTTTATCCACGTGATTATTCTGAAAAAGAAAATAATTTCAATGGTGGTTGATAACTAAAAGTGGGCTATTTCGAGATCTTTAAGAAGCGATAAGGAGGTTGAATACTCTGTTTATTAGCAACTTTGTTCATAAACATGGAATTTAGATACCATAGAGGACTGGTGCATCTCTGTTACGTTATGTTGGGATCATGTTTATCTATTCCTCGAAGCATTCAACGAAATAATGTTATCAGTTTATTATCATCACTCTGAGGAACGTCTATTCATTCCTGTGGGTAGAGGGTGTTCTGTGCTGTGGAGGGATATTATAGAGCTGTGGAGGTAGCTAATACTCACAGTGCAGATGATATCCCTCAACAGTACTAAATATCGTCCAAAAAACTAACAATATCCTTCCATAGTACTGATGGTATCCCTCCACAGCACTGAATATCCTCTACAGTACTTTGTATATGATATCCCTCAACGGTACTGAATATCCTCTGCAGTAATGATGATATCCCTCCATAGTACTGATGGTATTCCTCCATAGTACTGATGGTATCCCTCCATAGTACTGAATATCCTCCACATTACTGAACCCCCTCCAAAGTACTGCTAAGACGATCCCCAGGGAGAATGTATGTTAAAGAGAGTTTTCCATTTCCCTTGCCACTTAGCAACTCAATTTTCATATTGTATACGACTTTAGTTCTTACTACGCCAAAGCTGTCTCCATATTGGATGCTCGGACAATTGTCATAAAAACCATCCATTCTGAAATAGAAATCTAGTAATAAGGTTGGCCTGGTGTGAATACTTTCTTTCAAAGGGGAGTTTTGTACCTAGAATTCGCTATCAGAGGGGAACACTACTTTACAGCAACCTCGTTAATTTGGCCCCCTCCTCATTACTACCAATTCTTTTGGTCCAAGGCATACAAAATCTTATGAAAGAGAACACCGCTAATGCAGCGTTCTGGTATCTGGACCAAGTCTAGACCATTGATGACTGTATTAATGGTGGTCTACTGTTCTTGTTTGGGATACAAACATTGAAATCAATTGTTTTGGAACAATAAAATCTTGGTGATTCAAAAGTAAGGGGAAAACACATGCACACCGAGTAGGTACTCAAGTGAGAGCTGAAGTGCACATCTGCAATCACTAACTCCTTTCTTTCTCCAAGAAAAGGCGTTGTTCAAATCCCGAACAACAAGTACTAGCAAAACTTTTCTCAATTTCTTTGAGGCAAAAAGTAGATTAAGGTCTTGTTCAGAAAGTTTTAGAGTAATGTAATCGAAGCCTCAGCTTAATAGGGATGTTTAAACAAACTATGATGAAGTCAATTTTGTGTCAGTTTCCAGTTTGAAAGTTAATGATTATGACAGCTTTAGATTGCCTCAAATGAAACGAACGACAACAGCAAAATTTGTATCTTCTGTGATCAGGTAAAAAAAGCTTAGTCCTTAAACCCAAACATTTATCACAAAAGAATAAAAGAGTCATGGATGGTTGAATTCAATAAAATACAGTGAACCAACCTTGATATAGTAATCTAGTCGCCAATCTACATCTACCACATGAGGATAAGATGTTCCAATTCTGAAATAAAATATATAATCTTTTTTGAGATAGTTTCAAATCAAATTCATCTTTATATAAAGAAAGAACCAAGATAATAATTAATTATAAAAAGTGGCTTGCAAAAAAAAGTTTTTAAAAGAACCCCCTCTAGAAAACACTTACAAACAAGATTCTGGATTGCGAGAGAATTATAATCATAAAAACTACCAAAGCTTTTTATCTGAAACCTAAGTAGTTATTATTTTTCATCTTTATGATTCTTCTCCCTTCCCTGAATTTCTGTTTGAAGATCAGAGAAGGTTGACCAAATTCTAGAAGTGTCCTCTCTAATTTTTCAGGCAATAGGCGACAGCTGGTAAAAGTCACAACTTATGCAATGATACTTACCTTGCTAAATTTGCTTGAATTTCATTTCTGTTTTCCTAAAATAAAAAAGGCAATGTAATAGTACCACAACTCTTGTAGGACTTTGTTAGTGAGAAACAATTTAACCAACAAGGAGTCCGCAGTCATAAATAGTTCATCACACTTTTTCATTTCTTCATTGATTTTCCAGTAGCTCCTTGACTTTAATGAAAGGTTTTTTCTTGAATTTGATAAGTTGTTGAGTTTCATGGTTTCTTGATATGAAGGGTTGGTTGGAAAATCTCTCGGAATTATTGGAAAATTTGTGAGTTTGTTAGAAATGGTCTATGGCTTAAAAGATTGATCTTTTCAATAAATGTGTCGGAAAAAATACTCAAAAGTGCTTAGTTCAACCATTCTGCTATCATTCTGCACAGGGAAGTATCTATAGGAGGATTTTCGGAGACAGTCATGTCTGACCTACTCAACAAATCAGAATGAATTCGCCCTCCATCATCTGTCCTATATATAAACTCAAAATATTTTCCAAAGTATTTGCAAAAACAGCATAAAATGTTTTACACATCACACTCTCTAGAATTTGCATTGATAGAAAAAAATTGCCCACTCAGATCTGTGAGGTTAAATTACTTATGTATGTACATACTAGGAGTGATAGCATCTTAAGCCCATCTGTCAAACTCTTAGATTCTGCTATATGGTTATTCAGTAAATATCCCTGTCAGTTGTAAATATTTCATCACTGCCCCCCCTACACAATAGGCCCCACTGCGCCCCTAGATTTGAAGGGAAGGAGTGAATATCAAATCTCACCTCAAATTTCTTGATAAAAAATTCTACTCTGTCTGGAGTCCACCTGCAATCCTCAAGCAGGGAGCTAGAATTTAGAGACAATTAAAATGATATTGAAAAAGAAATTGATGATGACTTACTTCATTAACAAGCATGAATCTATCAATTTTCAAACTTAAGGCCATGTTATTAGAACATTGCTAAAATCATGAATGATGTACAATCTTATGAATCATTCCATAAATAAGCTAATCAAAAGAATATGCTCGTTCTCATATTTTTGCTTGTAGCCTACAAAATCACACTTTTGAGTTTGACTCTATAGTTGTATAGTAGAGTAAGATTATGACAATATTTAACATACACACACAACAACCAAAGAAAAACAGCTGAAATAAAGGAAGAATGACAAAAAATTATGCCAAGTGCTGAGCAAAAACTATTTGCTCCTTTCTGGCCAAATAACAGGGTCTAGTTGAAATCAAACAAGAAGGCAGGGGTGTATTTGCATCTCAACAACCTACCTGAGAATAGATTTGTCTGCATTCACCTTGGCACTTTCAAAAATGGCTGTTAGTATTCCATATGAGCATTGTTTTGTAAGTCCCAAATCTGCTCCAGGGGCTAAATAAAATACAAAACATCCATTCAAATGATATACTAATTTGGAAACTATAAACTATCAGGCCCACAGTCCGTTCACCGAGTTTTGGCAACTAGTATCATCAACAGATCTTTTCCTTAAAAATATACCACGGAACAGTAAATCACCCATAGTGCCAGGAGGCAATCAAACCTCTAGATTTTTTTTTTACTTTATGGGTTCCAACAGATCCTAGAGATATTAACCAAATTGGCAGGAGGATGATTTCTTAATCTTAGATGATTTCCTAATTTTAATCTTTGGTGTGGAGTTGTTTGAGTATACAGCATATTTGTGATTACAACAAACTCAAACAAATTGTTTCAAATACTTGCAACATTGGAAATCCTTCTTGGGAAGACCTTTTTTGATAGGCCTATTTATTTCATGTTTGAAATAACTACGTGATTTCAGGAAAGAGGAGTGCTTAACAAAAGTGAGTTGAGAACTGGGCTGATTAAATTTTGATCACAAATTTTTAGGAGAGGAAACACAATTTTGCAAGGGCAGTGAAAAGCCTTTATAACTGATTTTTTGAGGGCATTAGCATGGACGCTGGTACCAAGATTTCTCAAAGATCTTGGTTTCTATCAATGTCCATTAGACATACCATATGTGCCATTTCACACATCCTGTAAAAAAGTTATCAGTGAATGGAAAACATAATCAATGAATAGACATTTTGGTAACTGATAAGTGTGAAATCATTTGGCACATTTAAGATATTTTGAGATGAGCTTGTAGGATTTGATTGTTACTAAACTCTGTCAAAACTAAATGACATGTAGCTGGAATTTGAAGATCAATGCCAAATGAATTGAAAAATGCCCTTGGATTTAGGACTACCACTATCATAAAGTTTTATTCATTAGACTTGGGTATAGGGCACTTGTATGGGTATTTTTGTGCAACATGAAGGTGATTGGGATTTTCATCCTTCAATTTTGTGATGTAACATGCATGGTTACGGGGTGTGGTTAATTATTCCCCTCCCTAGTATAGAAAGTATGGCTCTTAATTACCTGAGATGAACAATATAACATACAATAACCAATACACGCATTTTTTTTATAAGCAATTTCAGCTTTGGCTCAGTACTCAAAATTGCTAAGCTTAAATGCCAATTTGAGTACTCAAAACTGCTTGGCAATTGCCTAACTTTTTGTTCGTGTTTTTGGAAATAGATTAGAAAAAGGTTAATATAGGGCCACGTACATGTCAGAAGGCACAATCAATTGAAGATATTGAAAAAAATTAATCATTTGTTATTCATGAACACCAACTCAACCAAATACAATATCTTTATTCAAGATATTAGCTCTTTCTAAAGTTATTTAGCGATCTGCCCAAAGCTCCATTCCCAAAATCCACCAAAATTTTTACAATTGCTTAGCAGTCTTCAATCCAGTATTGAAAATTGCTTAGCTTTTTGGCTTGCCCAGTACTGACTTGCTTATAAAGCAATTGCTTATTAAAAAAAATGCGTGTATGATATACATAGAACATAAAATATTGACCTTGCTCAGGAGCAGATCCAGACTACAGCTACTACAGCTTGAGCCCTAGTCACATTTTCAGACCCAATTAAGGCTCTTAGATAAAATTGCGGAAATTCTATCTTAATTATATTTATTTCTTTGTTTCGTTCCCAGGCACCTTATTTCTAAAATAGCTCTATTTTTTTTTCAACAGAAACTCAGCTTAGATTTTTTTTAGGGAACGGGGCAAACCAAATCATCTTTTAAATTCTGTGGAGGAGTTGTACGGCTCTAGCAGCTCAAAAAGAGCGGTAGCTGTAGTGGGATTAAACATTAAACGTTATCCAACGAGAGAAGAGAATTTGAGGCTCATTTTGGCAGGAGCCGTAGTGCAATATTGACCATGCTAATTTTTACTTGCACCAATCTGAGGTGTAGTCAGACTTTTTCCTGCATCTGCCCCTGTTGGCTTGCCAAAGATCCTATCTCATTCATGCTGCCAAACCAAAGGTACTTTCCATATTGTCCCCCACTAATAAAAAATATGCCCCATGACCAATTTATAAACTACCCTCATTCATACCTGAAATACTTTCTTCAGAAATCAAGCCAAGAGCGATATTGAAAGAGTCGTCAATAATACAGCCAAATGCTTTGTCCTGAACCATCGTTGAATCTCCAAGAATTTGCAGACCTTCAGAGGCTGTAGAGTTCAAATCCATCTCGAGTTATGTTCCAGAGACCTTAAATTCGTGATTTAGAATGTTCCTCTTTAGCTTTTCCTGTCAATTAGTCATATATTTTGACAGCTAAACAGCCTTCTCTCCGCATCAGATCCTAGGCCGTCGGCCATCACTACTGTTTCACTGTTTCCATAAATTCGTTGGTTATCTATACTAAGCACCAGAACCTCTCACCCAAATTGGTTGACCCCCAAACCCCCCTATCTACTGACCTAAACTCCCAAATATGACCCTAGCTCTTTGAGTAGCCTTGATCTTTTATGAAGAATGAATAAGGAAATCAAAAGCTAATTCTAAGGATAACTTCAAGTCAAGATATGGCTAGGTTTTGGTGCATAGTAAAAATCGTGTAGAAAACATTTTGACTTTCGCATGCGAATCGACGTTATTCGTATACGATTTCAATCTTGCTTGACTGGTCTGTAACAAAGACTCTGAACCTCTCTATCTTTCCTGCAGGGCCATTCAAGGTATTGAATGTTTACAAAGATGCGAGCTTAGGTTAGTTTACATTTCTTGAATAACCCATACAAAAACGTCAGGCTTTGATAAAACATCCGAATTTTATGCAACAAAGATTTGGAGCTCTTAGAAACAAATCGTCACATTCCTTGTTCAAAACAAAGTGCAAATCTTTTTTATAGGGAAAATTTACAAGCGATTCTTAAATGAAGTATGGCTTCATTGTATAATTAAAACGCGATTCATTTATTTATTTTTCTTCTTATTTTGTAAGTTTTTCATTTATTTTAGTTAGTTTACGTTGGTAAACCAGGCTGTAAACAAGCTTATGCTTAGTCCTGTTATCTACTTTACGGATATTCATGCATATATATGTTTATGCAATCTCTTATTTGGAAAATTTGTATGAAATGTTTAAAGTTGCTTTTTGTGTGTCATATATCCTGATAGAATCTCCTGCATTATTCTTTAAGAAAAGAGAGTTTTGATCAAAAAGACAATTTGACTGATGTGATCTAATATATTAACATGTGCTTCCTAAAATATCCAAGTCCCAAATAAAATTAAAGACAACACCCAATAAAAATATAAGACGATTTCGGAGTATAAAAATGTTAAATTATTAATGATAAAGCTAAAATCTGAAACTATCTAATGGCAAGTGAGTGCTACAGGCTTTTTATATAATAAACTAGTTTATAAGGAACCTAGTACCAAGACTTCTTGTAAAATACAATGGATTCTTTGGTTCTAATGCTCCCTCCAACAATTCAAGGAACTTTTAGTACTACGGCTTGAGCTAGGTTCCTTATAAAGTGAAAAGCGTGCATTTCAGATTTTCAGCGTAATTTCTCTGCTTGAGAGGGGCTTGAAGCTGCCTAATAAAGTCAGATAATTTCATTAAGGTTTTACCAGTGAACACAAAAGTGGGTTGAAGCTGTTAGGAAGGCAAGTACTACTGCAACATCAGGATTCCTTTGTTTCCGAATCTATGAATCAATAGAGTTTTCATACTTAATGCTTTTTAAATTCCTTAGACGGATATTGATGTTATTCATTTCAAAAGTAGACCTTGGAATTCTCATTTCTGATGTTTTATTTGTCAAATCAGGCCTTTGTGGAGTAAATCTTGGGAACCTAGGTTAACGTCCATTACGAAGGAGTGTGTTGTTTAGTGAACATATTAAAGGTCACCCAGTCAGAGGCTGACCTTACACGACCGAGCTTAACTTCAACTGCTCATAGCAAACCGTTTAACTAGCATCCCACTCTCCCAACTCTAATTTGCTGACGTGAATCTTACCCTAAATCTAATCCTCGCCAGCAGTTTCAGACATCATGATTATAATACAGTTTAAAAAGCAGATATCAAATATCTCGAGTTATCAAGACCGTCGGTCAATAAAATGCCGCTTCGTGCATACTTGCAACTTTCTCCAGAATCCCAACGTGGCTTGCAAATAATGGAATGTTTCCACTGACTCGCTGCCAACGCACAGCCTCGGCATCATCGCCAGCCTGAAATAGAAAACAATTCATTTCAATTTTCACTTCTCTTCTTGAATAATACATTGTTAAAAGCGTTAGAGAATATGGTATAACAGAAAAGTGAAGAAGAGCCACGGCCAGTCACAGACAAACCTTCTTGAACTGCTGTTTACAAGGTTTAAAGATGGATCCCTTCCTGTATTTATGCATTGATATTCAAGTTGAAGCAGAAAAGATTCCTAACAATGACGAATCCCAGAGATACACAATACAAAAAGTTCACCGTCCGCCTCGCTGGACTACCGGTGCTGATTGAAGGTCATTTCTCACTATACCAATCGTTCTTCCTGATTGATTCATCTCGGTCGCCCTCTCAGCATGATATGATACTTTTATAAGTCTAATTCTAGACAGTCGTAAACATAAAAATATTTCTATCCCTACAAATTCGTCTGGTTTGTAATAACAAAGAATTACAACCAAGAACTTGCCTAATGCCCCCGGGGGGGGGCAACTATACAACTAAGAGCCTTGGGAAAGAGTTCTATCATTATTCAATAATACGGCAATGTGATCTCCCCCTTTCCCGAATTAACCATTCAGATTGGCACACAAATGAAGTAGATCTATCTGCAAAACTAGTTCCATACTCATCAGTTCCAGGCTGAATTATTGGACCCCCGGCTCTAGGCTGAGTAATTGAAAAGTTAGTGACATTGGGCTAGTCGCTCTAAAACTTCAAATTTCCGTCACACAGTTATTGAATGAAATAAACGAGATCTCCTGAAAACCTAAACGGTACCGTACCTTCAGTTCAAGCTCTCCCAGGATTTCACCAGTGTCATCGTGAAAGTTATAGGCCACTGTCTCCATCCAGGCGTTATCCGTGTTTCTCGGATCGTCAACGTAACCCTTGTAAACCTTGAATGCAAACAAACTGAATTCAGATCATGTTTCATTATTCGAGCAGCCCGAAGAATAGGAAGTTTGGTTAGTGATTTTATTATAAAAGCTGGCGTTCGATGATCGGTAAAAATCACTTATTTCTTATGATATTTACCATGCATTCTAATTGGCTGCTCTTTTTTATGAATGCCAAAGACCTGTATCCTGACTTTCTTTCAAATTCACCACTTTTTGAAATATCAAATAAAGTTACAAAAATTAAGTTCTGTGCAACTCATTGCAGGAAAGGACACAAAGTCAGTGAGTCCCCTAACGAGTGACGCTTACAATTATCTAAGAAATCAAACCAAAAAGAAAATTACTCATAACATTACAGGACAAATGCAAAATAAAAAGAGTAGCCTGTCCTCGGTGCAGAACCGAGGCTGTCGGATAAAGTAGCCGACCAGCCGGAAGTCCAACACTCTAGGTCAAACAAGCAATCAGTCCGGCCACTCTCCAAACCGTTAATTTCAGTCGAGCAATTGGGATCTTCGATATATTGGATGGCTTCTATCTCCATTCTATGGGGGCTACCATACTACTATAGATGACATATAAAAATTCACTTCTGGTATATTCACAACAAATCAAAAAGCAAACTATCTTTTTAACGCTAAAACAGCAAGCAGAGATTATCAAGCAGTTCTGGACTGACCTCTGTGCCCTGTTTGAAAAGTTCTTCGATTCTTTCTGCCATCACACGACGCCTCTCGGGAGCAAGGTCTAATTTTGCCAGAGCCTCTTCACTGAATTCCCTCTTCAGAGTTTCAGAAATACGCTCGTTGTTGTCAACCATTCCCTTCAAAATGAAAATTAGTTCGATTAGATTTGAAGTAACTCTCTAATGACCAGATGATGAGAAATATGGATTTGCTGCAGACAGGAACATCTCAGCAGAGAATACTTTGTTTTCAAATCGATACTTCAATGAGAATCGCCAGGTAGTGGTCATAAATGAGAATTGTAATAAAAGATTGTAATGATAAAATATCTTCTGATGGTTAATTCTACGGCACAATCTACCCACTGATTTTTAAACTAAGACTGGATCGAGCATCTGTCATTCTAAAATGAAGCCATTGGTGGCCATATCCGAAGGAATGCTTTTTTATTTGATGATTTTCGGAATATCATAAATGATCAGTACGAGATTTTGCTAAATAATCGGAGAGCTATAGTCAACCAAGAATCCAGTCTTCTTTGGCAGCCATATTTGGAGGCCTAGCGCAAGCCGAAGCGATTGCTTCAAATATTTGGCTCCAGGAACGAATTTGATTCAGTTTTCATTTTGATATCTGTGATTCTACCACCCTATAGTGACCAACTGTACCACCTAATGGTTCATTCTACAGCCATTTGGAAGCGTCATAAATGTAAGAATATTCTTGAGCATTGCTAGCAAGTATGTTACACAAGCACCTTACCCAGACCTTAGGAGCCGGGATGGCAGAATTTCTAAGTCAGTAAAAATATATTTTCGTTAGGGAAGGAGCTAGGCTAAACATAAAAACGGGTATGGACACTATAGGAAAGACAACTTTCAGAATTTAGGCTCATATATATTTTGATCATAAACATGCTGTTTTTCACAATTTTTCTCATCAATATTTTCTTCTATTTCAATTACATTCTAAAGTGTGCATCACTGGGCAATTGGAAAACCATTGTGGTTACTTGAAATATTTTCTAGGGGTGACAAAATTATTACTGAAATTGCACCAGGGGTGGTAATGCCAATCCGTGCCACCCCATAGCTACGGGCCTGATGTTGCTGCCTCAGGGGTCTACAAAATCTCTTGATGAGATATGCCATAATGATGCTTCATTTGATCGTCGTGGTTTAACACTAAACTCACTCACCCCGGGAATCGCCCATTGGTGGTTGTCTTTACGCTGAATTGCAATGAACTCCAGAACCCTTTGTCCTTTATCGAGAATGACACCAGAGTTATTTCGTTTCCATCTGGAAATGAATAATTCAGATTAATATTATCTGCTAATTTCAAATTTATTCTCCATTGATGAAATTACAATAGGCTTAAATTCTGCAATTTTGGCATTTTTCAGTCTTTGGAATAGCTTTTGATTCTTCAATGTCCCTTTGGAATGGTGGATTCTAGCTAATTATCATGACAAAAATACACACAATTAGCTATTTTGCCAAAAGGACAGAGGTTGCAGTCCCACAACCGCCTTAGATTGTAGCAGGGAACGCGTTACTATATATCAGACTCGTTTTCTAGATTCCCTTATATGTTCAATTCAATAGTTAGTCATCGTTACGTTCCGTAATCTTGTATTTGTAATTTGTAAGAATTCTCCACGAATAATCGTTACGAATGGAACGATTCGGAACGAAATCGTAACGATTGTCTGTGGACGATTTGCATTTATAAAGATAAAAGTGACTTGAAATGACTGCCCATAGAAAGATTTTAGAGTAACCAGTGTTTTGAAATCGAAAGGGAAGTTTATTAGAAAATTGCAGAAATGATAATCAATTTTCCAAATATGAATAAGCTTGTTAAGTAGTTGTATGCACGATTGATAGATGAACAGCAAATAAGATGGAAAAGTTCGTTTTTGCGTAGCATTATTTAATGAGTTTGACAAACATTTTGCCAAGACTTTGTACTAGGCTCAAAATAGAACTTCTTAATGAAAAAAACAGCAGCTGGTTCTTTTTAATCCGCTGAACATTGACAAAAATACTTCTAATTTTCTCCCAAGAAATACTATATTCATAATCATATCAATATTCCTTAAAACTAGATATTTGTTTTCTTCAGCTAGACTAATCGAGCACGTTTGAAACTTTGGCTTCAATTTTGAATGAACCATGATAGCTTTTATAAACTACAATGCTTGTCAGAATTGCTAAGGACACAACACGAAAATCAACGGCATTTTGGGGCAAAACTCTAGAGCTATAAACAAAAGCATCAGATTTTTTTATCAGATCAGATCAGATTTATCTTTGAATCACTTTTTGAGCGACAATTCTTCAAGCAATTTACGAAATTACTTTGAAAGGGGCCTATGCTTGAAACTTCAATGTATGTCATTTATAATAAACAGCCTGCCTTTTTACTTGGTTTTTGAAGTCGTTCGTAGGGATTTGGCTAGGCCATATGAATTTCATCATTTCGTGAGCGAAGCCCCTGTCATTCGAAATGACTTATCTGTGTAGATAGACAAAAACTATGGAACGGAAAAACATTTGTTAGGCCGTAGTTTTAAAGATAGTCAAGCCAATGTAATATCAACCAGATGTCACCACCAGCGTGGAGAAATCCCAAAAGTGGACCGCTAAAGCGCCAAACAGATTCCGTAGGGACGTCCATGACGATTCTAGATTTTAGCTTGGAAATTTTCCAGACATCTTCTTACGTTTTTATATGGATATGTTTTTAGAGTAAAGATCACAAGAAGCCGGCTTGATGAAACCGCTGATCAGACTCAAGTTATGAGGTCTGGAAACGATAGTGATCAGACCTCTGTTTGCGTGGGAGAACTATTTTGAGCGTTTGCCTGCTGTGAACTTTAGTTGTTTTACGAGATTGAGGCTCTGTACACAGAGTTCGGCTTTCGGAGCGAAACAATCCGCAGTGAATCTTGCTGGTTACGCCCTCCGTCCACACCATGCCGTTTATCTGTGCCTCCTTCAAATGTCTGTTTCGAATAAAAGTTTCTTCGACAAAATAAATTGATTTGATCTTTAGTGAATTTTTAGAGTGTATGAATTTTTCCCGTGATTACTTTCGAAGCGAAATAATGTGTAAATGTAAAAGACTTGAGAGAATTTGGGTTTGCGCCTCAATCGTTCTTCCAACTGAGCTACCGGGCGATCGATTAATTGACCGACCCAAGTCATAACAGTCACAACAATTTAACCACCACTCACCGAGTGAATTGTGACGAACTTATCCGGGTTCTTTAACCGACAAAAAGGACCAGCAAATTATCTTTGTGAGTGAAAATGACCCAGGTATCGGACCGAGTTCTATTCAGGTAATTTTCACTTACAAACATTATTTCGACTCATTGAGTTTTTACAAACCTCGTGACAATTGGATCCACCGCGTGATTTGGTCCCCACTTGCCCAAAAGACCTCTTCCAACGATTCCTGTTCTTCCCATTGGGTTTCTGACAAAATAAATAAGCAATAAAAGCATCAAGTTATAGAAACAGAAAACTTGCTGATCAATTTCGGGTTCTATTATATCATATATTTGTATCTACATCAGCTGCTTGAATAAGATTCACGTAGAATTACAAAGCGTAAAAGTTTTACCTTGGAAGTTTGTCGATGACGGGATACTCGCCAGTATGGCTCACTCGGTTGGTTTGTACCACTCTGTCGAATTTGTTGAATGGAAGAAGCGGTCTGGGGTCCCTGCAACAGGCAAACATAATTTTGCGTTCAAAAGAAACACATATCTATGATTTAAGCAGTACTTGGAAAATCAATTGAGATAATGAATGTGAAGAAAAGTGACCCGAGTAAAACTTGCTGATGAGTTGTGAAGAACCCGGATAGGTACGTCTCTACATTCAGCGAGTGTTGGTACCATTTGTGAGGCTGATATGACTAGGGTGTAGCGCTAGTACCCGATTGGCACGGTGGTAGCGCACTGGACTCCTAATACATGTGCAGGTCATGGGATCGAGTCTTACTGGGGTCATTTTCATTCGCACAAATTATCTCAATGAAAATATTTCTCCTAGATTTTCACATGTAATGGTTGTTAGTCAGAATTGTTCAAGTATCCAAGAAGATTTATGGATTATCAGTAAGAACATTTAGACTAGATTCAGAATAAGTGCCCTATCTCTATCTGTCAGGGTAGGGAACAACACACTTCATCCTCTATCTTACGTGCTACTCTGATGAGTGTCTGAATCAAAGCTTTAGCAGTTATCATGCTTTGCTATGTTTCCAATTCTCCCCGCTATCCTAGGTCTCTTCGTATAATTTCAGCAACGTATACTTTTCTTATCCATAATGATATTTACCTATATTAAATTTCCCCTTACAATCGACGTAGACTAGTTATTTTGGCAGCTAATTCAGATTTCAATTGGTAAAGTCTGAATTTCAATTGGAAGACAAGGAAAAAACAAAGACACAAAGAAAGCCAAAATTAATTAAACGAGGAACAGGATTGAGCGAAACAAGGTTTAGCGTCTGATGAATGAGCCATCTAATGTGATTGATCTGCTTATCTAAATAACCAGCACAAATCAAACAAATGCAAACACAGCTATCCATACACCAGCAGAAGTAAGCAGGAATGAAGGTCGTCAAACAAGACTTACATCGATAAGATGTCGGGATCGGCCCAAGGCGGCTGCTTTAACACAACACCAGCTGTATACACAACAGGCATGTACTCAGGGAATGGCGACTGCAATATAAGATAACAATTCTTCAAATATTAATCCCAATTGCGACGCTTGCAAAGCCACATTAATGATATCATCTTTTAAACTCGTAACGAGTACGAGTTATTGTAAACAGGTTTTTTTATTCAAATTGGGTTAGTTGTTGTTGTTGTTGTTGATAGTAAAGCCGAATATGTCATCAGATCGCCAGCAGCCGGAGTAAAAAGACCGTTACGAAGGAGGAACAATTGAAATGAAACGAAGTTAGTTTATTTCCTTTCTCTTGCATTTTCTTCCTTCGCAACGGAGGAAGTCTCTAGGAGCTCTCGGAAACTTCCCTGATTTCAGATGACAAAGTACAAGAAGCCAATTACATTGCTATCCCTCCTGTGCCTCAAAAAGTTTGGCGTGTTTGGTCTTCGTCGGTTGATACCCCGCAGGGTGAACCTTGTTGAACTTTGTTTACCCCGCAGAGTTATCATCAATCGGGAGTTTAAGCAGCGAGTATGATGACGTCGTTAGTATGACGACGCCGAAAATAATTCTCTATTTATTACGTCAAAATGATGTCGAGAATTTTGACAAATGTTTTCTTCTGTTTAGAAATGCCAATGATTCATCGCTATTCTTTGAATAGGCTTCTGAAATAAGCGAGATTTACTTCAGCGGGTCTTATTCGTTAGAAAACGAGCTAGATACGAGATTTCCAAGCTCTGCATTTGAATATCTTCAAAGGGAATTCAAAAAGCATTAGAATTGAAACTCTAAAGATTCAGAGAATCAAACCTGATGTAGCAGTAGAACTAACGGCACTAACAGCTTAAACTTTCTATTATCAACCAATGCCAACGGTTTCAAATGCTAATAGGGATTTCAAGTAACTAGAAAGGGAAAAAAAACACAACGTTTCCTTTTTCTTTTCGAGTTCTATTATTAGTATAATGCTCGTTTCTCGTGTGATAATGGCGCAGTCCTTGTCGAATGATCAACTTAGAGTCTGATTTTCGACGTCCTACTCTTCAAACCAGGATGGTGGAAGTAAAACATTATCATTTGCTGGTAAAGATAGAGAAAATCCATGTTTTGCTTGCATTTTCTAACTGGAGAAGAAAAATGTGTTTTACAATTTCGAAAACTTGTAGAGAAAACGTGGATGATTTATAGTGGAATAATAACAAATAAGGTTCTTGCTAGTTTTCATTGCTAAAACTGCCTGTAATCGACCTGGTGGCTAAAAAATGAACACAAACCTCCCATGGGACACACGAGTCCGGCACAGTTGCGCGCATGACCGTCGAGTTGGTGTACGGAGACGTTCTTGCCTTCATGTGGATGGTCGTGATTCTTCTGGTATTCGAAGAGACTCGAGGGCCGTTCGCCAGCGCTTTGCCAGCCTCTAATAATGCAGCTGTAAAAGAAATACGACCATCATCACTCTCATGAATTGAAGTTACAAACAAGAAGAATTAAAATGCGGAAAATGTATGAGAAAACACGCGAGCATTAAAGAGACTGTATTAAATTAGCAAACCATCCTTCATTTACTTCGGACTGCCAATTAAACTTAAGTTCAATATTTTAGCCATTAACCTCGTTCAGATTTCTCTTTTACTACTTAGGTTTAGAACTGTAACTGTCATAATAGAGTTAAATCTGCCACTTTCACGTGAAAGAATACGAGGCAAACATGGTTACGAGGGAGAAATGGCTACGAGGCAGATATGGTGATCTTGTACTCATCATTCTACGTTTATCTTGTAACTTTTTGACTTCAATGAAAAAAAATTAAATCAGAAAACAAATCAGTCCCATAAAAGAAAAATTTCACTTTTGCTTTGCAACGAAAAAATAAACATTGATTCACTAGTTCCGTCAAAAAAGCAACAAAGCCTCATTCCAACACCGCTTCCACACTGGTAGGTTAAACTAGACCAGGTTTACAAATGGAAGACTCTGATTGGTCAGTTCGATAATTTGAATGCTTTTGATTGGCTGTAGAGGACCCTAGAGTGAATACTGAATCGAACCACCACATGAATCTGTTGGCTTTAGAAACCGGTGATTGTTTGCAGAAATCAGTTGTATTGATTGTGACAGAGAAACCCGCTGGATGAATCGATTCATTGAATTCGAGCACCGTCTCTGACCCGTGCATTGTATCGCATCGAAGATTCTTACACTAACAATCTTATTCATCACTCATGGCAATGGCAAACAAATGAGACATCTCATTCAAAAATCATTTATTTTTAATCACCAAACTGAGATATACATTAGGGATTTATTCCAATTTTTCAATGAAACACCAGTTGTATATAGTTTCCAAGTCTAAATTCTGCAGGAAGAGGAAAAATATTGACAGTGGAGAAATATTACACGCAATTTCAATCTTAGAAGTGAAATAGGTTCCATATGTGCTTGTTCTTCATGTGGGGAGGGGGGAGGTGGAGGGACCACAGCCCTAGCTTTAAGTCAACATCATGAAATGCTTTCATGACAATCATATTATGAAGCTGGCTCTTCGTTTAATCTAACATCAAAGCGTGCAGTGGCACGTCCTTTCTACAGGTCTCGAGCACATTTTCCTTCTGGGCCTATTTGATTTTAGTATGGCTACATCTCTATACCTTTTTATACGTTCCTTGAAAACTTTGGTTTAAGGGAAAGAAGGAATTCTAATTTCGAATGTTATACAAATGCATCTAGGGGTTTTCTAGTGAGAAATCCTTTTCAAATCTAAATCTTTTGTTACACAAATGGGGAAAAGGAGACAAACTAGGATTTCATTTTGCTAGATGTAGTGATTGAAGTGCATGCCACCGTGATTGTCCTGGAAACAGGGCCTAGCTTGTTAAGGCTAACACGTTTAACATAAACTCACTCACTCACTCACAAATCGTTCCTTATAATTTCAAATACATGAAGTAAAGCATGTTTCCTTAAGCCTACTCTCACTGCATTAGTTAGTTTTTTTGAAAATTCATACTCACAGCAAATATAATCTCGAAGCTTCTTCTTCTGTCCCTCAACAGAGTAAAACATTAGACAGAGAAGGAAGCGGGACCCGCGAGTTTTCATAGGCAGATGCAAATTTCAATTGACCAATCATAGAAGATGTGAATGATTAATTGGCCAATCATAAAAGGTGTGAATAATTGATTGGCCAATCATAGAAGGTGTGAATGATTCCTATTGTTGCAGGTAACCAATCAACTGGTGTTGCAGAGAGTTACAATGGAAATAATGAAAGAGTCCCAATGAGAAAACTAACTCCTTTTCACAACCCAAAAAAGTCTTTCATAAATTTAGAGCACACAAACTAAGGAACTTTTAGAATCAAGAACCTTTAGGCATAAACTTTGTCAATCATTAGCCAGTCCCGATTGATTTTTAAATTTGACTCCAGACTACCTTACTGAAACGAGCCAAGTTGATCTCCATAACGCAGGAATTTAGAAAATATGAAAAATAAGCTAAATAGTACGAAAGAAAAAAGCCAAAACGCACTCCACAATAGCGCATTGCTACCATCATAACAGGAATTAGTATAAATTATGTTATGAGGGAGTTCTTAAAGTACAGTCTTTTGATGGTACAAAACCTCAAAATGGCCAGAAATATCGGAAACATGGCTAAACGAATACATGGATCGTCTGACACTCAACAGAGTAATACGTCAGAAAGGGATCGAAACAGAAACCTAACTGATTTATATACCCAGATGTGGATCGAAATAGGCCAATCAGAAAAGAGGTGAATGATTGGTAAAGTGTCCGATATTACGATATCTCTGACTATTTTGAAGTTCTTAAAGTATACTATTCAGGATCGTTTTCTTGGAGGAGTACTAATCAAAGGAACTTTTTGAAATTGAATTTTTATTCAAAAAGCCTTAAGTCTTTAGGGGTGATTCCAAATTTTATTACAATTGTTAATTATGCTATTACTTATCATTGATAATTTATTATTGATTAATGGTTGCTGATAGAAATAAGAAAAGCTTTCAAGTTCTGGGAAAGCGAAGGGAATGCGCATGACAACTTACTCCTTAGTTGGCTACAGCACTTGTGAATTTTCCACGTGCAGTCAGGGCTTGCGTGCTTACAGCAAACACGAAAGCCGACAGTAAACAATTTCAGAATAAACGGCAAAAAATCACTGAGAGCTTTTAAAGCTGTAAACAAGACTCGAGTTTTAATCACCGCAGCATGATGTGGATTAAAATCGATAAGCATTTTCAATATTCCACCTGTTGTGTGTTGTTTTAAAACTGTTAGTGTGTTTGTCGAGTCAAATCGATTAAAAATAAATATGTTTTACAGATACGCGCAATTTCAACCTTGAAACTGACGAGGGGTGCAAAAAAGGGGTGTTCAATTGTTTTATGTTGTTGTGCTGTATGATATATCATTAGCTTTAAATTGTGTTGCATTCTATTTTAATGTATCATTTGATGAGATTGTCTGGTATTGCATTTTATTAAATCGTTTCGTGTTAATCTATCGTTGTAACTATTTATTTTTTACAAGTATTAGTACCATTTTGAATGCTTTCTTTTCAATGGGCAACTAGACTTTGGGTCCGGACCCCCACCGTCGATTAGCACATACCTATAAGTAGCAGACTGGCTACATACCCCTACCCAGCATTCGTTGATTTGCATGTTTTGCATGCAAGTGGAAGCTATTGAAGCAACCCACGAGAGTCGTGGTCATTATTTGATGGTTTCTGCAGAAAGAATACCCTCAATTCAGAGTACGTTGCTTGTTGTCTTGTTGCTTATTGACAAAAGTGTATAGCCGAATATTGCCAACTCATTGTTGACTGGTACATATAGCTACACTATAGCTAATTAAAGCCAACAACCCAAGTTAAAAGTTACACAATTGAAAAATCATTGTAGAACAGTATTCAGAATATCCATGAATATGGCACAACAAGCTTTTGTCTATGACTCTAGAATTAAATCTTTTTCAAATAAGGCAAAATATATATCATACTCGCAATCGCAATGGCTACTTAAAAATTCATTTACACTACTTTCTGTTTAAAATCATCTTGGCTGCCACACGTTCGGTGCAATCATGTTCCGTTTTATTGGCTACAGCTACATTTCATTCAAGTCGTTCCTGAATAGCACATGTCGATCTGGCTATATCATTGCATTGGAACGAAAAGTCTAATCAGTAAAGCATGTTTCACTATGTTTCTAATTGTTCTCACTATTCACAAATTATTTGAAGTTTGTAAAACCTTTTCTGATGGGAAATATGGGAAACCACTTAACAGGGATGGGAAAGTAGGGGAAGCTTTTAAAAGGGTTGAAAGGAGTATGAAACCCCCTATTAAGAGGAATATTGAATAAATTGAAGGACAACCCCGAACAGGGAATGAAAGCATGGGAAAGCACTTCAACGGGAATTAAAGTGAGGAGGGACTCGTGAGTTCCAAAATCTGTGCCAGCAATTGCATGATCGAAACTGTTTGATCCAACTCGAGACCTAACTCGTTCTAACATCAGGGGATCATCAAGCTGAACGCAGAAGTACAAAAATGTAAATCAATAAAAATCCAAGTCCAGAAAAACCAATAACTGCGCCTAGTGCTTATCAATTCTTACTAATTCAATGTTTAACTAACCAATATATATTTTCCATCTCCACAGCTTATTACTTATATGAGTAAGGTAAACTAATCAAACAGCTTCCTCACAGAGGAGTAGTGAAAGCTTTTCAAAAAGTAACAAGATTCAACCTTAAATCATGAAAGCACGAAGCTGCTTATGAATGATTATAAGTTTTCAATGAAACAGCAGCTGCAAGTTGTTGTTTTAACTGTTGTGTTTGAGAAGTCAAATTGATTAAAAGTAAAGAAATCTGACAGGCAGGTGCAGAATAAATATCTTAAGTAAAGAGAGATATGAAATGTGCACCTAATTCAAAAGACCTGATATTGCTTGGACCGCATTGCATTACTGCGTATTTCCTATTGAATCTACGACTGGCAACGATTTTGGATTGATTTTTGCGCATTTTCACACGAATAAGAAACGACTTGCACGCGAATATGGAACGATTTGCACACGAAAATGAAACGATTTGCGCACCAAAATCTTAGGCCTACTTAAGAAATCGTGGAAGCATCGTGTCTTGCCGCAGTTTTAAGCTGATTGATTCGTTAGGTTTCCTTTCCGTCCGCTTTCTGACGTACTGTCGTGATGTGTCAGATGCAAGGCTATTTTATTTCCCTACGCTTCCTACTTCCCTCACCATTCCGAGCCTTAAATGCACATTCAGTTGCAAGAGATGAATTATCAACATTACCAACCTTGTTTCTGACTTTGTTGAATCAACAGCTCGTGAATCTGTTCCATTTTGTATTCTAATCTTGCAATCCTTCCCTCCATGACATTAGCCTGTCGTGTTTGAGTCATTTTGCGCGCCCTTGGGCTGTCTGGCGCGTGGCTGGTTTCTCCAGAACCGGAGTTTTTCACGGCATCGTTTATTTCTTCAGCCACAGATTCCACTCTGAAAACAAAGAAAAAACTATTCAATATTCACATCTTCCCCAGAACTTTAAAGCCCCAAGAAACCAATACTTTTGCATCTAAGGGTGAAAATAAAGAAACAAGTCGCTGTTAACTTAAACTTTAAATCTCGCCCGGATTACTCGCTTTACTTATAAGAATAGCTCTGATTTTTAACTCCAGTTTTAGACTGAAAACTTAAACTTGTGAAAAATGAGCGATTTCCGAACGTAGAGGCAATAATTTGTGTGAGACTTGAATATCTCGGCCTACATTAGTATCATAAAAATTGTTCCATAAATAAATGCTTGAGAAGAAGCAGGATTTGGAGCATCATTAAGATAATTCCTTCTTCGTTATCAAGCCAGGGACGTCGAGAGAGCGTCCAGACCCCAGGGTGAGGACTAATTCACGAGTTCTTAACCCCCGGAGACCGAGCTTGACATGAATAATCATTGATAACTTTCGTTTTACGAGCCCCGCAAAGCCCCCTGGAAACCAGCCCGGCTACCCCCTATCAATGCAGTTTTGTCTGAAACACTCACTAAAGATAGGCAGGTTAAGTTCTCAGCGTCGGCCTAAAAACTGGTAGTGAAATTTAGTGAAGATCTTTTAACTTGAACTCCCATTCAAAGTTGAATCCATCATTATTCGTTTTTTTCTACCCACTCGCCGGGCATTAAACTTGTAAAGCTAAATTTGAATGCCCTAATCCCTAAATTCAGCCGAGGGCTTTGGTTTAGAAGCCAATTTAACGCAGAACTCAAGAGTGGCAAAGCTCGCTGAATGCAACACCAGCAGGAAAATCCTTAACTGGTACTGTTTGATGTGAGAGGACATTTCATAAATGTAGCTGCATAGCTGGTTCGAACTCAAACATTTCATTGACTTCGCTCAGTGCAATAACCTGCGGCGGGCACTCACATTGCAGGCAAGGAGACGCTACTGATGTCGAGGTGATTGGTTTACGGTTGGTAAATGAATTATCGGGAGGTTTTCAGTTAGAATTTGCAAGTTCTGATCAATGATTAAATCAGAGATAGCATTTTGATCAGCACAACAGCTTTTTTTGGTGGTGGATTGTCATTCCGATCTAACGGTTCTTGTTCACTCGATAAATGGCTTTTCGATAAATCCGCTCGTTTTCTATGGGGAAATTGATATTCTTAAAAAAATCTTTTGTTTGACACTTCGACATGCTGAAAAAGCTAATTATTCGATTCAGAAGGGAACGGATTGATATTTAGAAAGAGGAAAGCATCTTGAATAACTGCTAGAGAAAGTGCACATTTTCAGCAGAGCAGACTACTTTGGCAAAGCTGTGCAGGAAATAAATAATTCGAGGAAAATCAAATGGGTCAACAGTCTAAATTGACTCCATCTTAGCTTAGAAAACTTCTTCTTTAGAGAAGAAACAATATTTTAGAAATTGATAATATTTTATAGGGTGGGCTGATAAAATACGTATTTTGATACATTGTTTTCCACAAGTGGAGGAGTTTACATTTGCAGGAACAGCGTTCCGGTATAGCAGGAGAACAATCTACGTAAGGAGAAAACCGTTACGGTTAAACAGTGCTGAAATCAACATGTAGAGAAAACCGTTTCAGTTAAGCAGTGGTGAAATCGATAAACTTGTCTGGTTCTAAAGTGCTGAAATTCGCGTATAGAGAGAACCATTTTGGTTAAACAGAGCTGAGATTGACATACAGAGAAAACCGTTTCAGTCAAACAGTGGTGAAGTCGACATATAGATGACACTATTATGGTTAAACGGTTAAATGGACATACGGAGAAACAAACATTTGCATCAAGTAGGTTTCGGTGGATGGTAGGAATGTTTCTATGAAAACCGTGACATGAAATTCGTCCGTTTATCAGAATATAAAACTAGAAGCAGGTCATCTTATACAGATGAAATTGTGATTTCAACCGTCCACAAGTCTTAGACCGTTGGAAATTTTGCTGAAATCTGGTCAACATTAATCAAACTGGAATATAGATAACAGATCCCGTTGATAGGTCGTAAATAATTTTCGGAAGAGTCTAGATAAACTGAGATAAGGTACAGCAAATGTCTGATTTTGTCCTGAAAACGCAGAGAGCTGGCAGACGAGACTCCATTTAAAATCTTCCCAATTAAAGCAACGCAGCGTCAGGGAAGGTTGAAAGATCAACAAGAGCGGCGTGACTCGCCTCCGTTGGGCGTTTGAAACTAGAATTTAAAATACCAGATGCTAGTTCGTAAGAAGGGATATAGATTTAGGTAGCGCTAAGAAAGTACTTCAAGATGTTTTTGTGTTCTCTCAGAACGCCACTTTGGAGTATTATTTGATGTCAGTTCGCAAGAGTCGAACCTGAAAGAAGCGCTTGCAGATTCTGGAGAGGTTTTCGACACCTTCAATACCCGATACTAGCCAGCCATAACACTCCAGAAAAGAGGAGTATAAAAGTCTAGACTTCAAGATATTACCGATTCAGTTACATCGAGGGCAGGTGAAAGTAGTCGACAACAATTCTGAAGCGCATCGAGCATGTTTCTACGTTTTTGCTAGGAGCGTAGCGGTTTGCCAGACAGACGAGAACGACAATAAATTCGGAAATTCAGCAAATCAGCAAATACGCTGTTCTGAAGAAGAAATAACATTTTAGAGTGTGGCAAAATCGATGATTTTTGGAGTGTTATGTAACCAAGGCTACAACAGAACAAAATAACTTTTAGACTAGAACTAATAATTGGTTAAGAAAATAAATTACAAAGAAACTCGGCAAAGAAAGTCAAAGAGTCCTATAAACTATAGGGGGTCCTTTTGTTGGGTATAGCGTGAAAGAAGAGCATCAAATAACATTGAGAAGATATCTACCAACGTTACTGTACACCGAGACCGTATTTTGCCACCTGCCGTCACCTGGACCTCACAACAGATAATCAAATGAGTCGGATTTGAAACTCGTAATCGATCCAGTGATATATAAGGCCAAATAGGCAGAAGTCAGCTCTGAAATATATCTTTCTTTCATCCATCACACTGCGAAACGAACTGATACGAATACATCCGGACAATGGCATGCCTACCATACTACAAAGGCATTTCTTTCCCATTAAACATATTCTTCTTCCTCATCAACATCATATGCTCACTGGTGTCGATAATCGGCAACTCGTTAACGATTTTCTCCATCAAAACCAAGCCACAACTGCAATCCCCCAGCAATTGGCTGCTGGCTGGGCTGTCTCTAACTGACCTTCTCGCTGGGGTCATCGCTCAACCGATGTACGGCACCTATCTGGCTTTCTTCGACTACAAGAACAACTGCGTGCTGGAGAAGTCGATTGTGTTCATGTCCGCTACGAGCTGCTCCACAAGCCTGTTGCATCTATGTGTGATTGCGAGGGACAGGTATGTGCATATTTCCAAGGCAATGCACAGCAATGAGTATGACAGCGGAGTAAAGGTATGTATGATTGACTTGCCCTTAGAACTTGATTCGGGCTCGAGTGGAGTTTCCTTCCTCTTTTGACTAGCATATGTTGCTGCTTTTGTCATATTTCCTCTGTTCTTCTTCAACTTAAAGCTTCTTTTCAACTTAAACTTAAAGCTTCCTGGATGACGAGGAAAATCGGAAACAGAGTGAAGATTTTCTCTAACATTGATTTTCTAATGCTTCCTAAAACAAAACAGCTAAATCATTATCAGATGGAACACAAGCATCAAATTAGCAGCAAACTCACTTATCAGACATGCAGTAGGAATTTCAGAGAGTATTGACATTAATAATGAATGTCTATTTGCTTTTACTAATTATGAAGGCTATCAGGTAGATTCAGTACATCGCTAAGTGGTATCACTTACGCTCTATAGCTGCTAAAAAAGCAATGGCAATTTATACTAGCTGCTTGAGGTACCAAACTTAAAGTAGATGGGGGAGAAATGAAAAACTCACTTCTATATATCTGGAGATTGCCTTGCTGAGCGTGTGCTACCCAAAACCATAGGAGGGCATAAAAAGCCATATTGGGGATTCAAGACACTGAAATATTTTTAAAAGTTTTGTGCTACACATGAGCATCACTTATTAAAAGTAGACTTAAAACGAAGAAGTATTATGACTCACTCTTTACTTTCGAAATGAAAGTTTGGCAATGAAGAGAATTTGCATTAAGACAAGGAAGCTCATCAAAGATTTGACCTGCGGGCTTCTATAACCATAGCATTCAGAGCGTTTATATAGTACGTAAGTGTAATAGCATGCCTGATGAATTAATGTAGTATGCAACCATAGTATATAAACTATAGTTCATATAGTATCTTATAGTATCTATATCCATAGTATTCAGAATCATTCAGTGCTTTCATTCTCCAAGCCTAGCATACTGCAAACTCAATACTTAAATGCTTACAGGTTACGTGATAGGCAAGATGACGGTCGAATTTGGCAATTGTTTCAGCACAAAAGATGGATTGTAGATCCTCAATGTCTTAAAAAAATCACTGCGAGGAAATCTCGGTCTTAAATCAACATCACTGAAAAAAAGTGCATTTTTTCTCAATTAATTCGGGTTTTAGGCGACATGGCCTACTGCGTGTGACGAGAGACTCGGCTTTCACGTTGATTCTGGAACTTTTTCTGTAATCGACGGTTGCAACTCTACCTGTTATAAACACTTTCGTCTTTGTAGGAACACATTTTATAATAGCACGGTGGCATAAGTAAGAATATGATTAAGCAATTAAGTACGTAGGTAGGCGAGCGCATAATTTCTGATAGTGGCCGACAGAGAAAGCAATAGCCTAGATATTTCGAAGAGTTAGCCAAGAAAAAGCATCTGATGAGCGTCAACCAAAATGTAGTGGCTCTTACAAAAACAGGTTTATATTATTGCAAGTAGATGAGAGACACGTATAGGGAAAAGGTAGGGAGGAGATGGAGAAGAACAAAACGTGATAAGTAATAACTCCTAATAAGAACGTGTATTAGTATATTAAGGGTAACGGTTAAGATTAAGGGGAGTGCCATATATGAAATGATAGAAAAATTGGAAACAGCGTAACATAGCAAATTACTAACACTTTCCGACTGACACTCATCGGAGCAGTACATCAGAAAGACAACGGAAAGCTATAAATTCGTTTACCCAATATGTTGCGAGATAGTGCTATGCTTAAGCCTATTGGTATAAATGAAAATCCCTGTAGGAAAATGATTGCATTGTCCATCTTCATGGTTCACATTTGATTGACATTCATCATAATTTACTATTGCAGGGTGTTCTTTCATTTCATAAACGCACTAAGGGTAAGATCAATGGAAACAATTTTCGCAGAGGTCGCGGGGTCGACTCCTACACAGGTCATCTTCATTGACACATATTATTCCAATCGATTTCCAAATTCTTCTTCTTCCCAAAAAAGCTTAGAGAGTATGATACTTCTTAAAAGATAACTGAGATATGGTTCATTTGCAAAATTCACTAAATTTCTTGAATGTACCGGAATGTTATTTGTGCATTACTATAGAACATTTTCAAATGAAACGTAGCTATATAAAGATTCATATACTGGGTTCACGAAAAACATAAAACAGAAATGGGCTCTAATCAATTGTTTACTAAGTCGATTAGCTTCGGCTGAAGCGTGGGCTATTTATTGAGCTTTTGGGACTTTACACTAAGCTTTTTCTGAATATTATTCAATCATAAAGCACCTTACATCTCAAAACGTCAAAAAACAGTAAAATATTAATTTGGTTCCTGTTCATGACACCACAACTCACAGACAGGAGGTACTAATGACCCACGGCATTTCTTTAATCAATTTGTGGGTGATTCACAATTTGCAGGTCACACGATCAAATGATTACAAGGGGGCAGAATGGCGAGATGCACTTCATAGAAGGAGAAACGGTCATATCACAGATGGGCCTAGCAAAGCAAGCAAGAAGTCTGTCTTTCGGCGACTTGAGCTAACATTCTATTAAAATGATTTACCGTTTACAATGTTGTTTGCATAGCCTGCGACTGCGTTTACACTGCAAGTGATCAATTCACGTATTTCGCACGCTGAATTTTGAAGTTGATTGAGAACTAGTTTACATTACGTGTGGACGAGTTTGCTCTTCATCAATTTCGTATTCTAAAACACTTTCTGCAACATGTTCATGATAATGAGAGCATGGATAGCTAATAACCATGAGGATGACTGTATTTTCTGAATAATTAGCTAGTCTAGCAATTATAGAGGGAGTAAACGGAACGAACATCTACACTAATCAGGTGTTCAAGACGAAGTTTCACGAGCGTTCAGATGAAATAAGTTAGCATTGGTAGAAACGAGCCAAGGTGTGATCTCATCATAGCCATCGCAAGGAAGGACAGTTCTAATTCTAATCGGCTAGTTGAAAGCAAAATGTTGCTCAGCTTCCGTGGAAAGATATTGAAACTACTCCCTTAAGGGTTTATACCCTCACAATATCGAACTCGAAATGTCATTCAGGTTTTTCCCACTTATTCAGGTATTTTCAAAACTTGGTTTTAAAACTGTCATTACTTAGAGCTGCCCTACGCTCCTTTCTTTGGGTAAAGTTAATCTGTATTACAATGCCTTACAAAGCTTAATGAAAGTTATTGACAACCAATAAGAATACTTCGGCCAGTTCTCTTCCATGGTCGGCTATTTTGCATCTTCTATTGGTCTTAAATTACAAGAATCATTTTTGTTATAGTTTGTGTGATAGGTCTATAATCTGTGATAGAATTCGAACTAACCAATCACTGCCTTGACATGAGATCATGACCCTGTATCAAGGGCCATCACCAAGGGGTGATCAAGGGTATCACACTGTGATATGCGATGGGGTGAAGTGGGTAATGAAATTCAATAGATCACGGTTTTTCGTCAAAACACGAATTTTTTGGATACAGATTTTCTTTAGAAGTATCATTATCGATTTCAAGCACCGTCGTGCAAAAGTTTGCCTTCTGTCTTCACACTCATCAGGCATTCTGTTTGTTTCGCCACTCGGTAGTTAAAAATCTGGAAGCAGCTGTAAGAGCTGTAAAACGGCCTCATTATCGCACAACTCCATTGCATGCGGTGATTTGTGCCAACCAGCTGCTTGGGGCTTCAAACTATGAACAGCGTGGGCTCGAACCTAAGGTTGGACTCGCTGGCTTTGATCTCTAGCTTAGTCTAGTCGGCAGTCTTTCAAATACAAAGCTGCGGTGATACTTGTCCTAGCCTGTTCACAGAATAAACCACTTTCAGAAGTGTGTTACAGTTTTTCAAAAGTCAGTGTCTGTGATGCAGGCTATACTAATCCGTGCAGTCGAACACTCTGGGGCTAATGTGTGTTGTGCATGTTTCAGACCTAGCCTTTACTTAGACTAGCAAGTTAAAGATAAACTCACTCACTATTCAGCACTCTAGGATTTTCATACTTCATTAATCTTGTATCTATAGTGGATAATACCATGATGTTGCGGGAAGTAAGGTTTGCATGTTAGTATAAATTCACCCACTCGTGGCTTCGAAAGTAAGAACTATGTGACTTTGCATACTAGTTACGTACGTAAATTAGTACATGCTACCATGACCCTTGCCTAGTGAGGATTGAATGTAAAAATGCCTCATCTTAGTGGGGATTGTATGCTACGTATACACTCGACCAGTAAGCAAGTAAGCAAGTTACCAAGTAAGAACTCCAGGACTTCACCAACTACTCTTCTACGATGCTATAGTAACAGTGTTGGAAATAAGGCCTGGTCTTGCTAGCACATGAAACTTCAAAGCTCACAGGAAATCTAAGCAGTTTGTCTGTTGTTTCAGGTGTTGGGCATGGTGGCAGGCTGCTGGATAACCGGACTGATTGTAGCAAGTACCTTCATGATACCATCCACCCCAGAATCGTCGTGGACCGAGTTTCTTGGATTCGCAACCTTCTCCTTCACACAGGTCGTGTCTTTCGTCTACATCGTCATCACTTACGTCAGGATACAGCGCATCATCAGCTCGCACTTCAAACGGCAACGCCAGATCAGCGACGAGGTTTTTGATTCATCTCATTTACATTTAAATGTTTTCACTGGACTCCTTTTGCCTGGAGTTACAGAGAGCTGGCAAATTCTCTAGTGGCACTTCATGTATCAGGCCTGAAGGTGGTTTCGAACTCAAGAACCCTTTGAACAAGGGTTGGGTGATCCCCACCAATGCTGGCATTGCAAAGATCCATTTAGTCATGGCATAGCAATGGTCCTGATTTTTGTGCTTGTTTCCCTAGAGATGGCACGTTACGTAGTGTGGCCTGACAGCGTAAGACTAGATCTCCTTTTACTTCAGTCTGAGTAAGTCTGACCCTCAACTGATTTTCAATTAAACCAATAACTGCAAGCTTAAAGTGCCATCCGTGCCCAGACCTAGGCGATCATGTGGATATTTCGGTTATGCATGGTACATTTGTTGATTACGTACTAGTTCGAGTTATAGTTTTAAATGGCATATAAAAAAGGCTGACCCAGAACCTTTGTACATTGGCAGTAGCAAAGGTTGGAGGAGTAGCACTAAGCTGTTTCCTTCTTTTTGATATCTTGGTGGACCAACAACAGGTGACAGCCACTTCTTTTGACAGGTGAGCGAAGAGCAAGCTAGGATCCGGCTGGCACAGGAGAGGTCCCACAACAGAACCCTGATGATGCTGATCGTGCTCTTCGTGATTGTCTGGTTCCCCTTCATGGTCGTGCTGATGATCGGCACCGCCTTTCAAGCTGCCAAGAAGATACCAGGCCCCTGGATGCAGGACGGATTCGTTTGGACGGCGATTCTCACGTACGTGAATGGTGCGATCAACCCGTTCATCTACGCCGCGCGATACAGAGAGCTTGGTCAGGAGATCAAACGGAACGCACGGAAGATATTTTTCTGCTTCCCTTTCCGTTCCGCAGCTGTTGGGCATGTTGGTAGTACTGCTGGGCATTCTACCAACGGAAGACCGCCCAAGACCGCTACAACCGCAGCCTGATTTCACTAACAGCCACCTACATTCTAACTAATGAAGCGGAGATGGAGTGAACTTTGTACCCTTAACGTAAACTGTACTCGTAAAAGTAATGAAGTATGTATAATTGGTAGTGTATGGCTGTAATAAGTTATCATAAGAAAAAATTAAAGATTTAGATTGAGTATTTACACAGCATCAGGGTGATTAAAACTTGAACAAATGTAACATGAGACAAACACTCGGCATCATGATCCAAGCCTGTCAGTAGATTATCGAGAAAACGGGGCAATTCTCGATTCAGTCCTATCAAGCTAAGAAAATTTACGATTCTTTCGAGCTAAGAAAATTTACGATTCTTTCAGGCTAAGAAAATTTTTCGATTCTTTCAAGCTAAGAAAATTGACGATTCTTTCGAGCTAAGAAAATTTACGATTCTTTCGAGCTAAGAAAATTTACGATTCTTTCAGGCTAATAAAATTTACGATACTCTCAAGCTAAGAAAATTTACGATTCTTAGCAAAAAACTAAGAAACAAAAAGCTTATGACGTATGGAATTAACATCATTTAAATCACTGGCCAGAGAATGGGAATGTCTGCTTACACCTATGATGTCACGCTTCCGAATTCTGCTTGGATGAAAAGTGATTATGAAATCATTTGTTTGCAAATTATTGAATCGAAGAAAATCTGGAAAAAACTATTTCGATTATCTAGCTATTTCGAGCTAACAATCTTTGCAAAGGGCGTGACGCAGGATTTCATAAACCAACAAAGATTGTACGTTTTCTCGGTGAAACTTCCTGATACTGGGTTGTCGAAATACTTATTGTAAATACCTTGAATAAATTTGCATACTGTAAGCATAGGAGAAGAGAAACCGAATCACGGCACATTTTTGCCTTTCAAACCTGCATTTTCATCAGGGTGTGACAAACCATTTTATAAAATTACATTCATAAAATTGTAAGTAAGTTTACGTTTAACATGTTTAATTCCAGCAGGGGCGCGGGGCCCCTAGTTTGAATTCCCTTCCGAAGGTCGGTGGAGTGAGTCGTTTAGTCAACCCTCTAAGGTGACCTATCCATAAGTTAACCGCACACGACCAAGCTCAACTTCAGCAAACCACTTAACCCACTCATCCCATTAGTCACATTGTAGTCTCACTCTGATGAAAACGCAGGTTGGAAAGGTCTAAGTGTGCCATAATTCTGTCATCGTCTTCATCCGATTCTCAGAGTATATAATTTACCGTACCTATCTTACCAAATAACCCTATATAGGATATGGTGAAGGGGAAGGCAGGTACTTCATGTTGCATAACTGAATAATGTTAATAAGATAAACCGATCAATGTATGATAATGCTAGCTGATTAGTTATTTGATTGGTGATTGTCGAGCAATTATTGGAATTTTCTTTGTCTACTTCTAAGTGTGGGCAATCATTTCCAGTTCAACCTCATCAGCGATGATTCATTGCCCGAGTGACAGAGTGTTTTTGTAGTTGGGAAGAGTTTCACTTTGTGGAAAATTGAGAAAAAGTGTTTGTGACTGAGTTCTGCATTCGAGTCCTGCTAGCGAACTGGCGTGATTAGGAGAATTATCGTTTTTAGGAGAGCAGTTAGAAAGGATCACTACAAAATATACTTTTGATGTACTGCTCGGAAATGTATCAAACGAAAAGCTTTTGCAGTTTACAATGTTTGGCAAGGTTTCTGAGTTTTGTGGCTATTCTGAAGTTCAGCAGCGATGGAGCATGGTTCTAATAAAGATCACTTCAGTTGACGCGCAACCTTCACATTTGAACTAGAGCAAGAAAAAAGATCTCACCTATCTTGTATGAACTTCACACGCTCATCCAGTGTTTCGGACTCCACTAACTTCGCAGTGTGGATGTAGGTCTCGGTAGCAGTGAATTCCCACATCCGCAGCCGCTCGTTCTCTTCAGGTGAGACTTGAAACTCTGCGTAGAGAAACAATGAATTCATAACCCAAGAATCATCATTACTACAATACAAAATCCAACAGGCCTTGGTGGCTGGATAATGAACTTTTATTGGTAATTGATTACCGAAATACCAAAGTACAAGTTTTTATTTATAAAGCCTTGTTATCTTTCACACTTTTTCGGTAAATATAATTTTCAGCCCCAGTAATTCGGTAAATGATTTCAAAGAATGACACTTACTCATAGAGCTTCCTTGCAACGGTCTACAACCACAACAACGTAATCTCTGAACGATCCACTTGATACCAAGAAAGAAATGCGAAATGATGATGAGAGGTGCGGAGAGGACAGGCCGGTCGTGATATTCCAGAATCAGGTCGTAACGCTGAAACTTCCAGACTTTATCAGAAGCTTCTTGCACTTTCTCAAAGGTGTAGCTAGGAGAGAGAAATAAATGATTTGGAGTTACGCAAAACAAGATGAGAAAAGTGGTCAAGTGAACGAAACCAGCCGAAGACAAAAAGGCATCGAGCAGGGTTAATAGACGGGAGAGTGCACGCAAATGGACTGGTACGATGGATTAAGAATACGACTTCTCTTCTCTGGTTGGGTAGTCTATTTTCTGGCTTCTTTTAAGGGTGGATACAGAGCTGCAAACTATATTTTCCCTTTTGGGAACCTAGGAACCGATGAAGAATTTTCAGCAAAGTGAAAGCAATATGTGTAATAACAAAGATGTTACTTGGAGCTACGTTGTTATGGCATAGAAGGGGCCTAGTGAAATTTCATACGGTCTGACAAAAACGCGAAATTATTAGGGGCTAACAGAAGCAGCATCCTGGTTTCTACCAAGGGGGGTTTTCCAATTTGATGCTATCTGAAAACAGCACAAAATCTTATTTCGGCATAAGAATATTTTGTATTTGTACCTATGAATTGAAGACTATGCAAATTTCAATTTTTCTTCCCAATCACATTGAAAGTTTTCTGCAAGCCCAAAATAATATCTGGGAAACTAGTTCCCATGCTCCGATACTTTGTACAACTCTGGCTGGGTAAAGTATGGTTTTGTTCCTTGGAAGGGTTCGGGTTGAAGAACATCTGTCATCAAATAATTCGATCAAAATGTGTACAAATAACTAAAAACGAGAAACAACCACCTTGTGGTTGGGTTAGACGTTTCGGCTGTTTTCCGGTTGGGTAATTTCCTTTTTGATTTTTGCAAAGGCTGGGTGAATGCAAAATGTCATCAACGTTTTATTCCTCTTAGATGCAAACCTGGGTTATTAATGGAGAAAAGGTTCCTAAGCAAAAATGTCAACAAAAAGTAGATTTATGAACACTAGAATGCTTAGAAACAAAACAAAAACTCGAAAACGTACTTGAAAATGGCAATGAGAAGATTCAGCAACAAAATGTTGGTGAACAGCATGTACACCGCCATGTAAATGGGAGCAATGAACTTCCCATACTCGCTGCTACAAGGCTCCTCCCCTGGTTGACCACAAATCGGTTGACCTGTGCTGCAGTTCTTTTGGTCCTCTACAACAACAAAATGTCAAATACGAGTTATTCATAAACGTAGGCTGGATGATTTAGAGAAAAGGCAGGCTAGTCCCCGAGGGGCGGTGGATATAGAAAACAAGGGGGTCGTTTCTCTACAAGACTGTAACTCTCGAGTTAGGTTCGATAGTTACATTTACGACATGAAAATAACTTACCAGTTGTAACTTACCAGTTGTTCAAGCAATAATAGTAATTAGAAATTATAACTATAGTTGGTATTTATTAGTTTATTCAAACTATCACTGCTACTAACTGTAGATTAATCAGCAATAATAACAATCAATATTAGGCTATCAAGTGCGATACTCAAAGTCTCACGCTCTTGCAATCATCAGATAAAAGTTTTCTGATTATTGCGAGAGCATGAAACTTTGAGTTACAGAGAATCAGTCTCCTTCCTTGTTTCTCATCTATATCGCTCTGTTCCTTCGTTCGTCGAGCACTATGACGCTGTTATAGACAACGCAATTCTATAGAGATATATCTTCAAGCCTTTGAGATTCGTGAGCTATATCACCTGACTTCGTCGCGAGGTCAGAAAATATTCCAAGAAGCACAGAAATTTGTAACATAATTGATTTTCACTCAATAGGCAAACAGAGTGAGGAAATGAACGTCCTCAGCTCACGATAAAAATGAGATTCAATTATAAACAGATGGTTAAATCAACTTGTGGATTAGTCCATAAAAATTGAAAAACAAAAATCAAACACGGCTCTCCCTGAGCAAAGCTAGTATAGGATAAATGGACAAAGTTTAGATGAGGAATGACACTGGTTTTTCCAATTTGAGCTCTGTTGAAAAAGCTGCATTTGAGCGAGTGAGTGAACTACTGTTGTGTGTGCTTGCCTGCCAAAGGCCAGGAGAGGCCTTGTTCCTAAAAGGAGAACGGTAGCATGCCATACACCACTACAGTATATGAAATAGTAAATTGGATCCAAAAGTTTTTATGAGTTGATTGAGTTTGTATTTAACTTGTTAGCCTACGGAACGCCACAAGCGGCCTTATTTCCAGCAAGGGCACGGAAGTATGCACTTAATCACTTTATATAGTCGCAAATATCAGTTGTTATTTACTAGTTTACTCAAACTTTCACTGCTACTAAATGTAAAAGAATAATCCATTATAACAATCAATATAATGTTGCTGTCAGGGCAACCTTTTTTCGCAGATGATCCTCTGCCTTGGAGCCAAGTTTTCCAATAATGCCGAAAACTAAGTACATCGAGTCTTATGATAAGTGGACCTTAGATACGGGTTTAACTGTATTAGATTTCACAACAAAGAGAAAAATACCTAGGATTTCTTCGATGAACAGCTCTCCGTACATCTGCCAGTAGGGCTTGTTGATGACCCCGACGATGGCTTTGCCGATGTTGGTATTCGGAAACCGGACAGCTTGGAAGGCCACGCCGTAGCCGATGATAAAGATGGCCAGGATGAATATGAAGTATTTCAAATCATGCAACTAAAAAACCAAACACAACACAAATCAGCAGGCTTGTTACAAGATATTTAGCCTATTGAGTGTTCATCGTTCCGAAGTGACGCGATTTGTAGTGATTTCTATAAGGTTCAGGAACTATTTTGTAGCAGTGGGGATGTTGGACATACACCACTCTCGTAATCATGTAAGCTCTTCAGAGTTAGTTGCGTATTTGAACAACCATGATGCTTAGCTAAATCCCAAAGCGCTCCAAGACTAACAAAAGGTCTTCTTTGCGTTTCTGAAACTCACCTCTAAAGAATCTTATTTATTGGGAAACTAGTCTATTCGCAACAGATTTGATGCGATTCGTAAGGATGTCATGAGTTTTACTTAACAATTATTGGACAGTTTGTAGAGCTAAAAAGGTAGGGGAATCGAAAGAGCTTAGACGAAATTCAGAACATACCATTCTGCGTATCATCACTAGCTTCGGACCCAGATTCTTGTTGACCGAGAAGATCTGCAGAAGTCGGACAATGAAAATGATGACGTCAGTCGCCAGTATGATTTGAGCGGCATCCAGGTAGTTCTGCTTATTATTGTACCAGGCTACGTAGCGAAGCACGACTGCCGTCGAGAAGGCGCACAGTGAGAAGAAATCAGCGATGTTCCACGTGCTACCGAAATACCATTCCACTTTGCGCAAGAGACTGTTCGGCTCTTGAGTGATTAACTTTGGAACGAAAATAACATGATAATCTTGAGAGGAAGAAGGATGTGGGACGTCAAGAGAAATAACTTGTGAGAATATGACAATGATCCTACCCAGGTCATTCTTTTTCCCAAATGATTATTTCAGCTAATATAATAATCAGTTTTTAAGTAAGTAGAGATAATCAGCTCATAAAACTCAGTTTTTAAAGAAAACCTTTCAAATGGGTCACCTGATAGCATCATAAACAACATTAATAATCAAATGAATCTGTTTACTACTTGACCAGAAGAGGATTTGATTACTTTTCGTATTTGAATCATTTTTGTTAAGGTTGAACACAACAAATTTTGTAGTTGCTTTCGTAAAAAACACAGCACTCGTGAAATTGCTCTGTTTTCTCTTTGTGCTTTACACATAAACCAATGTCTCACGAAATCTGTTGGGTTATTTGTCTATCCACCATCGATGCACTTCTTCGATTATTCTACCAATTCAGTAGGCTCTTTTCGTTTTTATAAACCAATACCTTACGAAGATAGCAAGCGTATTTGCCTATCAAGTATGAACGCACTGCTGGATTATTCTACCTATTCAGTACGTCCCTTGTGCTTTGCGCATAAAACAATATATAACGAAAAAGGCAAGCGCATTTGCCTTTCAGTATTAACAACATACCTGTCTGAATTCTTCGATGATCAATGTAAGAACCCAAGCTTGTAGGACGTATTCACTTAGATGGGGTTTCATTTTGAAGTTGGTTAAAATCATGAAGCTGTACAGCCCCAAGAAACACAAATAGGACACCTGAAATGTAAAAATATCAAATTAAAATCATAAAAAATATGAAAAATGGGCACAAGTCTCACCATTGTCACATGAAGTAAACAGCCTGTTGGTTTTTCTGTCTCCATTTTACGTTGGAATCTAACACTGTACAAATTTCCAACATATTTTCAGCCGTTATTTCCCAGATGCTCTGAAAATATTTCATTCCTTCTTACTAATTCTCCACATTACAACCCAAAACGTTTACTTGTTCGTTTTGTGCGGGTTAATCTACGTCACGTGGTAGCCTTTTAAAGAAATGCTCCCTTTGATGTTGTTTCTTTACTATTTTTGTATTTGCAATATTTCAATCATCTACATATAATGAAACATAAAGTCCAGAAAAGTTGTAAATCATCACCAAAATTGAAAGTTTGGTATCATTATTTAGCCAAGCGTTGGTACCAAGGAGTCGGGTAAAATAAATTGCTTATATAAATTGATTGTGGTTTATGATACACTCATTTTTTTATAAGAAACTATGCTAAATCTTCGTAGCTGAGTTTCATGATATAAAAACCTAATCTTCCTTCATATACCGTCCTTTCTTTATTTTCTATCACTGCCAACATGAATTGGATATAGAGAAGTAAGAATAAATGCAAATTTTATTGCAAACAGCTAAAATATCCTATAAAATGCAACCAAATTGAACTAAGAACAAATTAGAGCATGTTAAAAGCTATTGTTTCGTTAAGAAAATTATGAAAAGTTTCTTAATTTTTCTGGTTCACACTAAATCTCCTACCAATGTTTTAAAAATCCGGCCCCACGGTTTCTTATAAACAGTTTCTTATAAAAAGGGGGGAATTCTCATTGTTGGGTAAAACATTTTTTACTATCAAATTAATTTTTACCACCAACAATGGCTGAGTAATGGACAGTCCCTACAAAAATATTTTTACAAAGGTTAGAAATATTCAAAGTTTGAAAATCACGAACCACGTTGGCAAAGAACTTCACGAACGGAGCTTGGTAGAACCTGAGTATTTTTTCGATGTAAGAAAATCGCGCGGATCGCAATGTGGCGTCCACTGCATCATTCGGGTCATCCATGCCAACTAGCTCTGTTGAGAAAATCAAGGAATAAGTCATCGACAAATCAAACCATTGTTGTCAAACATTGTTGTTTAGGCTACGATCGATTATTGCACCAATCATTCATATCTTAAATATGAGCAAAACTTTCTTCAAAAAAATAAAGTTCTTAAATTCCATGTGTAATTTGTTACAGCAACATTTGAATCATGTTCAATCTCTGGACTCACTTAATTACGCCTTCTGAGTTTTGTCCAATAAGAAGCTGATTAAATGGGATTTTTACCGAGGTTGAAATTCATCCCAGTTGACCGAGTTGAAGTGAACTTGCGATGATATTTAAAACACATCAGTGATGTGAAAAAACTTGCAGCAAATGCTCGACTTTAGCAGGGGTTATTTCAAAGCTAAAATTTCATGTCGTGCGCAGGCGCCACGATAACATGGAAATTCATTTGAAAACTCTGGGGATTAACACTTGAGATTTTACCTCAGTTTTTCAAGATGGCATGAAACTTCAACCCCCCCCCCCACCCCACCCGACCAGATTCGAAATATTTTCATGCAATTAAAAATTTAAATCAACAAAGGCTTGACTGGAGAGGTGAGACAAATTCAAACCCGGTCTGCTGGGCTGAAATTTAATCCCAGGGTTGAAAACTTCAATGTGTATATTGCAAAGCTAAAATTTTCAGCCCCCGAAGTTTCACTCTGCGAAACGAATTTCAATGAAAAATTAGTAAAAATATTCAGGAACTTACGAACAATAGCGTTCCCTTCTTCGTGCACATATCCATGAAGCTCAATATTATCCTTTCCATCGAAATCCTTGAAGGATCTGGTGGACCCAATCGCACTTTTCTCTTCGGCAGCCTCATCAATCATAAGAAGGTCCCCATCAGGATCCATGTTGTTTTGAAAGACAGTCGACGGTCTGCCGTGATCTTCGTCGTTAGAGTAGGAGGAATCGTCATTGTCCCCAGAGAAACTTATGACGAACGGGATTAGAAAGGGTAGGAACAAGCCTATCCCGACCTGTGCAATAATAGGACAAGTATTGAAAATACAGCTAAGTAGTATAACGTTGGTTTTTAACATCTATCGATGATATTGCGAGGTCTGTATCGTATATGTGACTATATTATATTCCATTGTATTGAATCGTGTCCAAATACCATTTCCATGAATTTCATTCGATAGTGAATATGTTGATGTCTAGTAACGTAAATATTTGTTTGTTCACATCATGATTATGCATTTATGTCCTAACTGACAATTAGTCAACGGTTATTTAATACAAGTAAAAAATAATGAAATTTACCGACGATATTTGTATACACAGAACACAGATAAGATATCTTCATATCAATCTTTTATCAACTTTTTTATCTATAAAGCTGTTTTTTCTTAAGTAACTTAGAGTTAATATTTGGAGAGCAGCACGGATATAAACCGGAACAGCAGACCTGATACTAATCGGTCGTCTTTCATTTCTACCTTCACGATGCTTTCCTTACTTCTGGTGACCTCAGTGAGCCTATATTACAGACTTAAATTCCTCACCTGCCAGGTATGGGTGGTTAGCTCTGACATGGTCCCCAGCCACAGCTTATTAAGCAGAGCCTGACATGTAGGGTGGGCAATGAAGTCTTGGTCCTCCGCAGACACGGCTATGTCTAAACTCGTCAGATGGCTAAACATTGGCAGCTCTTTAACGACGAGTCTTTGGGCCAGGTTGTCGTCTTGCCTGCGACACTCGTCTAATACACCAATGGCAGTGCTCTCCCAATCACTAAGATAAAATTCAGATTTTCAAAGATGAGAAATATCTCAAAGTTTCATGCTCTCGCAATCATCAGACAGATTAAACTATCGCTCTGCACCTTCGTACATTGAGCAATATAATGTTATTTTAGGCAACATAATGTTATAGAGAAAGATTTTTCATTTTATATTCTCTTCTTGTCACAAATATAAATGTAACATTCTTAAAACCTCAACAAAAAGACCTTGACACATCGACAATTTACGATAAACAGGCTCAAGAGAGGCCCAGGAGCCCCTTTTCCATTACCATATAATGAAACCAAAGGCGTCATTTTTTTTTAAACAATGCTTCGCTATCTTTAGGATTTATCCTCACCATACTCAAAATTCTTTATAAAACCTTTTCACTTTGTTTTGCACAGATAATTTCGAGCAAAATCAAAAAAACCAAACTTGTCACTTCGTTTTCGTACGAAAAGCAATGTAATGAGGATCTGGATACCTTGCATGTTCAAGCAAAGAGCTCCCAATGTCCACCATATCTCTTTCAGTGAGAACTTTCTCCACAAGTCCTTTCAACAGTTTCGACGCCATTAGGGCTTGGGCAATATTCTCCCTACTGCGTGCCCAAATGATGTTCGCCAGTTCACGACGGTTGGCAAGAACTGCCCAAATAAACAGATCCAACCAAGGCTCCAGGCATTTCCTTGCATTTGGATCTGAAAATCAAAGACAAAGAGTTAATGCTACAATGCTGCAAAGAGCGACTTGGTTGTTCGCATAAAAGTCAGCGGTTGACTTGAAGTGCAAAAGTTGTTGGCATCATTTTCATCATTATCATTTTTTATATGCGATTTGATTCCTCTTCACTGTATTTTTGTTACTTCATTGATTGATCAGACCTCTATTTCAGGTTGAATCAAAATTTTACATGTTATATAGATTTCAGGCTATGAAATATTCTCAAGCGTGTCGTTATGCGGAAAACATGGGTTTGAGACCTAGTGATCTCATATGAGATTGGTGGTAACCAACGTTAGTTAAAATATAATTTCCCGTGTTAAACCATGCCGTATTAATTTATGATTTGAGGGGAAGATGTTTATGAAAAATACACAAATCTGGAGATACGGAGTAGGTGTTTCGGATTTCCGTAAGAGAGTGCCCAGTACTTTGTAAATGCAGAGCGTAATATACACTGAGAATAAAAGAGTCGACAAACTAAACTCAGCATCTCGACAAGCCTGTTTCGTGGTTACCCAATCATCAGGAGATGTACAATCAGTATAAATCTGGAGAAACATGCCTCGGCTATTCACAACGGCAAAACCGGTAATCTGCGAAACGTACCCACCGAGGGGAAAGATAATTCACTGAGATGTACGACCCTCCAGAATATAAACTTCCGATTCGTAAAGGCATTTTCACAAATTTTAGCTATTTTAACAGGACTAGTGGCAGACACTTTGACAATTATTGAGGGGGGTAAACGCAGGTAATAAACCATGTAACATTGTCATTGTTTTAGAACAAAATGCTATTGTTTCTGAAAATAATTGGGGGGCAAACGCACCCCTTGGCACCCCCAAAGCCCAAAGTGTCTTCCGCTGAACAGGACATGAATCAAAGTGAAATGGAAATTTCCTTACCAGGTTCAAAGCTACCATCTAGAGATATTTTTGAAGATTCGTAATCCGAGTGCCGGTACATTGACTTGAACTTGTCACCCATCAGCTCTTCGATAACCAGCCCGATGGTATGCATTGAAATGCAGCGATTTCTATCATTCATGGTGTCCTGAGAACACAAGTAAACCATCGCAATGAAACATCAAGTCATGAGGTCTAGAATAGTCTATTACGGGAAATAAAATTTTATCAGAGCAGGCTACTGCAATTGACATCAGCCACCATTGGGTTTCGAACCCAGGCTGTTGCGACCAAAAGCGAGCGCGCTAACCACTGTCCTAAACAAGGACAATGCGTAAGGAAAAGATCTTGATGTGTTAACAACTCCAGGCCTATCACTAGTGAGGCATTAGAGCAATGTTATATTAGAGCAATGTTATATCAACATTCATATAACATGGGTCTCTCAATTAGAATGAAAGATATCTTGAAACTGCATGTTCTCGGCTGATATTTCAAAGGCATATTTGAAATTAGATATGGCAAGAAGAGTCACAACATTACTCTGCAGTACAGTCCCTGCATAAAAGGAATTAACGCATATGAAACAGCAGCCGGCTACTTTCGTATTTCCTCAGAATCAGGATGAAATTCTACGAGATCACAATACAAAAGTAAACATTGCATTGCATCGAGTTTCGCTTACTTCGCTTTGAATTAAGCTCTCTTACTTAATGGACTCACTCTAACAATGTCACTTTTACACGGACAGTCAAACCATGTTTTTAAATGGGTGACTCTGATTGGTGAATTGGATAAATTGAATGCTTTGATTGGCTGTAAAGGAGCCAAGAGTGAATAAAGCTGGCTTGACCACGTCAGTGTGATTACACTCATCGATGTTAGGTTTGAAAGAGAATGGAAAATCCTTCCGAAAAAACTCAAATTAAAAATAATGGGAAGTTACGTCTGCATTGCTTACCAGAATCAGTTGCATCACTGGAGCTCCACGAGGCAGCTGAAAATAAGAAAATGTTGATTCAAGAAAAAGATCAGGTTTTATGTAATGCTGAATCTGAAATACATCATCGGGTTCAATGCTAGAACTGAAAGTGTATTCTCAAACAGACAGCTAAGATCGAAACATTCAACGATTGAAGCTTTACAAACGATGCAGATTCTTCTACTTGTCAGAAGGAAGCAAAGAGAGTTCATTGACGACATTCACAGGTTTTATTTCTCTCACTTATTTTCAAAACAGAATCTAATCTTTATGTGAGAGATGTCGGTGAAACAAATTAATTGATGAAAAGATTGATTGAAAGGCAAATCACGCTTTTTATCTTTTTAAGGTTTTGGTTTGATGCACTAAAGATAAAGGGCCTACTGAATAGCTAGACCAATGATTTCATGTAACGGTAAATAAATCCTCTCCTCGCATTTCATGTGACAGGTCTGAAGGTAGGCTTGATTTCACAAGCGAGAGTTGAGTGATCTAATCACTTGTCCATTCCTGTCTGGATAAGCTACATGCATGGGATAGTACTTCAAGAATAATTATTGTCATTAAATCAAAACTAAAAATACCTTAGCGTAAAGGTAGCAAAGAATATCAACAGTCAGGTATTTCTTCAATTGGAGTCCCTCGTTGAAGAAGAGTGATACGAAATCTGGCTTGTTGTCAATCAGGGCGGTAAACATACACCCATAAAAATCCTCAGGCTGAAAAATCAAATGCATCTTATTTTCAATCATGTCAAGTAGGCATCAAACATTGTGATGAAGCAATATAAGATGGAGATGTAAAACTCGAAAACTTCATAGGAGCGAATATGCTTAAAATATTTCTTTAAAACTAAAAAATATGATTCAAGGAAATTGTTCATACCTTGATGTTATTTTTATCCCTTTCGACGAAGATTTCACTTTTGGCTATATCAATACTGTTCCAAGCTAGAGATAACTTCAACTTTGATGTGAAACCCGCCTTGTCAGCTGAAACAAATAAGAAAAATTTCAAGTATTCATCGCAAAAGAAATTTTCTTGCTGCATTAGATTGAATTTATTTTGATTACGTTATTTTGCCTTATGAACATAAGCTATAGAGCCAGTTCAGCATAATAGCAAGCCTATATGCTGATTGGGTTCGCTTATAAGGGGAGGGTGAATCATTCTAAAAAAGGGTTCATAAGCTTACAAGGTGGTAGCATATCATCTTACAGGCTGCACATGCACTTTCAAGAGGTTGGTATAGCATAGCTCTGAGATTCCTTACAAGTGGAGTTGCGAAATTAAGATGAGATTAGCTTCTCCGTAAGTCATTTATATCTACTAAAACAAAGGAAGTGAAAGAAAAAGAAATAAGAGGTGAAATATTTCACTGCTATCTGACTTTCATTGAAGATCTGATACGTCTATAAAGGTTCCGAATAGAATGAACATGCAATATGATATTACAAGCTCTAGTTCTATCTAGACAACAAAGCAAAAAGTGGCAAACTTATATGAAACTCATTCGATTCAATATTCATAAGTTTGATATGGAGCCCTCCTTACATTTCAAGCATAAAATAGAAGACATCACCGATTTTCTAGGAAACATTGGATTGCTTGAAAATGTTACCTTTGAGCAAGGCTCTTAGTATTGCCAGGTCGAGAGAGGCTTTTTCGTTATCCAGTCTGTAAATAGATACCTGAAAGACAATGGTTGAAACTATAGAATTTAGAAACCCCTCAAATTAATCAAATAAAAATAGTTGGGCTTAAAACTAATAGAAATGAACCGATAACATTAGAGAATAGCCAGCATAATTCGAAGAACGTATATTTCAAGAAATTATATTGGTTTTCGAGAAGAAGAATTTTGATTTTGATAAAAACATGTCCCTAAAACTCACCATCTTTTTCTCGCGAAGAAGTTCTTCAATTTGGCTGTAAACCTTTTCCTGGCTGGCTTTTCCAAAAACATCTGCAACTTTGAGTTTCACAGCATCCACATATTGCGGGTCTATCACAGACACTTGGTCAACTCTGCAGGAAAAACAGTTTACTTTTAAGAGAAGGCCGAGCAGCAATTTAACAGACAACCTTAGTGGGTTATTTCTGCCCACTTTCAATCACAAAGTTAAGAAAAGGACGCAGAAGTAATCATCTGAGTTACTTGATACACTGTTGTGGTTTCCCAAGAAGATTTTCAAAGATTTTCAGAGAGGGGCATTCAAGAATTGCTTGAAAACAGAGGAAAGAGTCTTTAATCATTACAAAACAGAGTTTGGACACTTCCGCAAGGATGGAAGAGACAGGAAATAAGGTATTTCTGCATACTTAGTTTTTCACACCATATCAACGATCCCAGCTATTTGCTTGGAAGCTGACATCATTTCGAATTTTCAGTAATCGTAAACGAATCAAACAATACAGAGAGAGCGGCATACTTTTATTAGATTGAAAGAAAGGCCCAACATACATTATTTTATCTTCTTCGCTGTTGAGCAGGCAAATGATTACGAATGAAGGTTTAAGTCCTAGCTATTCATTTGCAGTCGCAAGGCTTATTTGTCCTCATTTGCTGTCACGGAGATTAGTTTTAAGAAGAAAAGAGCAGAAAAATAAATTTGTGTCATCAAAAAACAACTTACTCCATAGTGTGGTTATAAGCAAAGGCTACGACATTCGCAGCTCTCCCCGAGTCATCGACAATGACAGCTGGGACGCCCTTCTTGATCGCTTCTGCCATTGTCATTATTGTATTTGGACCACCTTCCAAGCATAGCATAACAACAGGAATACCGATTTCACCTGGAATCAGAATATCGGATTAAACGTTGGGCAACATGGACACGGCAAGGACAGATCAGGCTTTTCGTTAAGAGGAATCACTCTTAGCTTCCGCCAGTGCTCTTGTAAAGCAACCACTGGATCTTGTAAACTGAATTACAAGAGCGATTAGCCACTTTGGTGCAATTTTCTTCCTGAAAAGGCCTAATATAAAACATTATTGAGGTTTCCCGTTTGTTCACATATTTCATTTTAGCCAGTCAAAGAGCATCATGATTTTTGGAGTAGTTCTGCTGGCCTCGAAAGTCAACATTTGGCTATAGAAAGCTGCGATGATCCAATCGGAAATACTATCATTCCTTTCACGGGTCGTGTCTCTGGTTTTTTGCGAAAATCCTGCATTTCTTTATTTCTTTGCTCTTTGGCGAATTCAAAAAACTGATCTTCCATTTATGAAGGTTGTATGTCTTAATTTTTGTCTCAGCCTCTAAACTGCAAAATAATTGTTAAGACTAGTGTTTTACCTACTGTAACTTTCTATGAGAGGAATTTCTATATGTCACTTGATATGCGAGAAATCAAGGCTTTCTAACTGAGATAAAATGATTCCTTCGTCTTCACGTTCTTAGGCTCTCGCTAAATACTAACCGCTCTTTCAGTAGGGACATATCTCTGACTTTTTGTCTAAACCTTAAAGTTTAAATTTATCTTCAAAAAGTAAGCAATTTCCCACACTTCCATGACAGCAGCTTTTGATTTGCAGATATTGAATAAGTTTCCTTAGGTTAGACAGAAACTATGAAAAACAACTTTGCTTTAATTTAAAAAACGTTTTTATAATTGTTGTGGGTTTCAATGACTTTCACTCGGGTCATCTGACTATTCCCATCCCACCCTGTAGTGACGAGTCTCACTGCACACTTTAAGGCTGGTTTTCACACGATTTAAAAGAGAAGATAGACGCTAAGCAACAACAAGAAACCTACCTGCACTAGATTGAGAGGCAGTCTTGAGATTCTGAACAATAGCCCCCTCTACGCTGGAACGAAGACCGATTTCCACTCCATATTGCCCAACTGTTCCATTATCAACTAGTATGAAATGTGAGTGGTTTATATCGAGAGGGGCTTTGCTGCTATCCGATTCTTCAATTGTATAATGGGCTGGAAAACATCCTCTTCCGTTCTGAAAAGGCAAAACAAAATGTTTAGGCCACAACTAAGCAATAAAATTATTTGACAAAGATTTGAAATTTTGGAATAGCAATATGTTGGTTTGATTAAGTGACAACTCAAATATTTGCTAGATGATAGATTTTGGTGAATGAAAATGACCTGGGTACAAGATTGAGCCTAATATCTGTGTTGTATCCCTTAGTTTGCCCCTTGATCCTCTACCAACTAAGCTACCGGAGCAATGGATTTGACGCACCGAACCAAGCCATTTATGGAAATAATAGTAATATGTAATGGGCAATGTAGGAGAAGCATTATGGGAGCAGTATATCATTTATTACGTTGGTACTGTTGGGTGGAATGGTTTCAATCAAAGACGTTCTTACAATAGCAGGCGTGGTACACTTTTATGACAAATCTCAAATGATTTTGCAATTTTCACGATTCAGTATGTATTCTATATATAATATAAAAAGGGTTCAACTCTCCGTCAACATCATTGATCTGATCTGATCTGATATACTTACTCTGGATATCAGGTGACTGGAGTTGTCAATTTGGCCCCATGGGGCAATCCCAATACAGTTGATTTTACCAGCCTTGTTGCCGATCTGCGTTTGACTGAGCACAGCTTCCCCCACATGCTTCATAACGCCAGTGCTTGTCCCTCCTGCAAAAACAATAAAAAAGGAGTTTCACGTGTGAAAAATCAATATTAGGGAATATCAACAAATCATACCGGAAAATTCAAGAAATTTTGCAACATTATTGAAACAATTTCTGTGAGATTATCAAAAGATTTGCAACAATATCCAAAAAAATTGCAACGATTTTCAAATAGTTTTGAACGATGCAACGCTAAATATTACATGCAAATAATACTAATGCGATTGAAAATTGTATCCAATTGCTGTTTCCTATCAATATAACAGTAGGCTAAGAAAACTAGCAATTTGACTGAGATTTAGGGTATTCGCCAATAACAATCAACATCAAAACAATAAAAGAATGAAAGAACCCTTGAAGTAACTAACAGCAGTGAATTAGAGCCTGCATTCAGCATGGAGAAAAAATACAGGATTTTAATGACATCTTATTAATCTTTTCACTACTGTAACATAATTCTCTATAACAGGAAAGACTTGACTTCACACCCGATCTTTTTTTCCTCCACCACATGAAATTCTCCTAATGGGCAACAGGCTAATGTGCAGTGGCTTTGAAATCACACGGAGACTAGAATCACAGCAAAGACTTTAAGCAACTTCATTTGATTTCTATTCGGTGACGAACACAGATGTATTTCCCCCCCTCTATAGCATAGATTCCCTTTTACTAGTTGCAAGTCGAAAAATGAAGAACCTTAATCCCATGAAAGCACAAACCTGTTATAATCCAAGCATCAGTAGACGCAGCAACCTTGATAAGACCCTTACTGAATGCTTCTTTCAGTCTTGTGTGCAGCTTGAAACTCTTGGCTCCACCTGTCACGGATATTACCAGATTCGGAGCTTTCAAGTCCCAACGAGATGTGAGCAGCTTTAATACTGATAACGACTCACTGTCATGTGCCACTCTTATGTACTGTAAAGAGGATAGAAAGATAAAGAATAGTAAAAAATGAACATGATGAAATACAATTTTTTATTAGAACACATAAGAATACAATTACTGTGCAAGTAAGGATTGAAGTTCAATTTTTGTCATATTGGAGTCTCTGTATTTTATATTAGGAGTTTGGTTTTGTATACATTCAAAATGCAATGAATGCCTTTTTCTCGGGACTCATTCTCTTGAAAGTTTAGTTTCTTACACTGTGCTGCCCCTGGGCTCCACCAAACTTCAAGGCTTGATAAGTAATGGAACGGTAAGTAACAAAAATTTTGAACTTACAGGTTTTCTACTACTTGGGTCCTCAGCAAACTCTATCTCTCCAAACGTATCTGTTGGAATTCTTCTAGTACATTGTTCAGAAACCCATGTGACTGAAGGGTCAGTTATTATCACTGTTCCTTGTAGTTTGTGACGATCACGTGGAAGTCCACATCGGCAGAACCTAAAAGGAGATACAAAATGATTAAAAGTTATCTGGCAGTTGTAGATCAAAACCAATACCCATACTATGAAAACTCTGCATAAACCCAAATTTCTAAATCACCTTTTATTCAGTTTCATATGCAAATAGTAATGGTGCCTTTTCTCCATAAGTATACGAATCAAGTGTTCTTCCACAGTCAATCATTGCTAAATACGATTAAGAAATGATGGAAGATGGCTCAAAATCAAGAAATAGTGCTCAATAAGTTAAAAAACAACAAGTGTGATCCAGACACTAAAGGAGCCCATTGGATATCACCATACTTTAGTGTAGCACCTGGTAAACTTGGGCATTCAATGTAAGGTTAAAAATATCTTTGCATAAATTTCATTTTTCTCATTCTATATTGATTGCACATGACCACACTATATTGACCACACTTATTGTCGGGGACTCAATTTTGAAAGGAATCTTTCCCAGGAAAATTGACTTTACTGGTTCTACTAAAGTAAAGACCTTGCGAGGAGGCCAGCTACATGATGTCAGAAATTTTCTTGCAAAGCTTGATTTATCATCCCTTGACACCTTAATCATTCATGCAGGCACTAATGATGTTCCAAAATTCACAGGAGTTGAAATAGTTGATTTCTTCGAAGAGTTTATTCGAGAGCTGAAATCTGCATACCCAAGACTCACAATCTTCATTTCTTCTATAGTGCCAAGAGAAGACTTGCAAACAATGGATGTATTCGAAAAGATCAGCTTCATAAATAAAAATCTCAAGGACATGTCTCTGAAATTACACTTCCATGTAATTGATAATAGTGACTCTATGCAAGATCCAAACCTACGATATGATGGTCTCCATCTCACCAAAAAAGGCACTGCCCTTCTTGTTCGCAATTTTAAAAATGCATACTTGCCTGGTGATACTAGGGGTTCTACTGCCTTCCAACAAACTGGGATGATGAGACATCAAAGCTCAAATCAACTTTTTAACAATACAAATGCACCTCCAGCTGTGGCTTCTAGCACACAATTAATACCAAACCAGGGAAGTCGGAGCACCGAAACCTTTGCTTCTCCAAATTTTAACAATTATAACATTCCGTTTCAACAGTATTCTGCTCAATGGCCTGTGTTACATCCACCCGCACATAGAAATTTCATCTACCCTCAACATGGACTGGTCCAGAACCCCTGGAACCAATTCAATGTGGTGAACCCGTATAGCTACCAGAATAGTCAAGGTATACCTGTACCAGTTTACTAAAGTTTATTGTAGAAACTTCTTGTTTTCACTAACTATTGCTTGGTGATCTTTTCTCTAAATATTTTTCGGGTCCAGGGCTAATCTTTACTTTTGCAATCATTTTAATTTAAAGGGTGAGCCATGTTCAGTGCTTCACAAAATTCTGATGGAGATCTAAGTTTTGCTGCCACTGGCAGACATAAACAAGATTATTTGGATCAGTTTGAACCAACTACAGAAAATGGTCATTATTTAACCATTGAAAATGTAAATAACATAAACAAAAACTCATCTACCCTTTCAGTTTTACATTTAAACATACGAAGCCTTAACAAACATGCAGATGAACTAGTTAACCTTTTAAGCTCATTTAAGTTTTCTTTTGATTGCATTTGTTTGACCGAAGTGCACAATACCAACCTGGAGCACTTTTCATCCTTGTTGAACGGATACCAGTTTCACTCTGTCCCCTCTGAAAGGGGAAATGTTGGTGGTGTCTGTGTATATGTTCAAAATGATCTTAAAGTAAACACTCTAATCGATTTTAAACTTAAGTGTGATAGTCCTTGTGAGAACCTCTGTTTCGCACTTACCAAAAATGATATTGAAACTGTTGTCAGTCTTGTATATAGACACCCTGACGGAAACATTAATGAATTTTGTGAAAAACTTGAGCTCCACCTTGAGAAAATAGCTGGCTATTCTGCCACCAAAGTAATATTAATTGGTGACTTCAACATTGACTTACTCAAATACAACGATAGTAAGCACAAAAATGTTAAAACATATTTAGAACTTCTCATCTCCCATGGCTTCTTACCTCAAACTGTACTACCATCTAGAGTTACAAGCCATAGTGCAACCCTAATAGATCATGTCTTTTTATACGAGCAACGACCAAGCAATCAGATTATTGCAGGAAATTTGGTGACGGACATAAGTGATCATTTTGCCTCGGTCTTAATGCTAAACAGACCTTCTAAAGAAAAAACAGACTTGCCTAAGATACGTTTCTTTAGTGAAAAAAATCGTGCCAAATTTTAGGAATCGCTGCAGAGGATTGACTGGAATAGGTTTCAAGAATGCCAAGATACTAACACCTGTGCTGAAATTTTTAGTGAAAAAATTAGCAGCTGCTTTAATACATGTTTCCCATTAAAAACTCTTCCTAAAAAACGGATCAAAGATAAACCCTGGGTTTCTAAAGGACTGCGGAAGTGTATACGCCAGAAAAATAAACTCTATAAACTTTCACTCTCTCGTAAAGACCTAATATCAATTGAGAAGTATAAAAAGTATAGAAATGTGTTAACAAACTGTTTAAGACAAGCTGAAGTGAACTACTTCAATAACATCTTAAACGACAAGGCTAATGCAGTTTTTCACATGTGGGCTACACTTGGGCCAATGCTTAATCCAAAAAAGAGCAAAAAATCCTGCAATATAGCAAAAATTGTTGATAAGTCAAAACGTTCTCTTACAAAAGATGCAGATATTGCTGATGCACTCAATAATTTCTTTTGTAATATTGGCAGTAAAATTAGTAACGAAGTTGGTTCAACCGACACACACTTTTCTAAGTTTCTTAAAAATCAAAATGAATATTCTTTCTTCCTCGCCAAAGTTACCAGGCACGAAGTATTCAACGAAATTAATCGTTTAAAAGCTGGCAAAGCTGCAGGCCATGATGGCATAAAACCTGATATCATCAAAGAATGTTATGAAAGTTTGATTGAACCTCTCACCCACCTTTACAATTTATCTTTTGAAACGGGTGTTTTCCCAGATATCTGGAAGATTGCAAAAGTCATTCCTATTTTTAAAAAAGGGGATAGAACAAAGGAAGATAACTATCGACCTATCTCCCTTCTCTCTTGTTTTGAAAAAATTCTTGAGCGACTTATGTGTAAAAGAATATTAGACTTTCTAAAAAAGCACAAAATTCTGTATAAGCTGCAATTTGGCTTCAGGGAGAGTCATTCTACATCGTTGGCCTTAATCGAAGCTATGAATGAAATTTACTCAAAACTCGATGAAGGAAAGTTCGTTCTAGGTGTCTTCCTTGACCTCAAAAAAGCCTTTGACACAATAGATCATCAAATACTTTTAAAAAAGCTAGAACACTATGGTTTTCGTGGTGTAGTAAACACGTGGCTTAGTAGCTACCTCTCAGACAGAAAACAATTCACCTACGTTAATGGATACTGCTCTAATTTAGGGGCAATCAACACAGGTGTTCCTCAAGGATCTGTCCTAGGACCCATTCTCTTTACGTTATATGTAAATGACATGGCTAATGCTATACAACTACAACCCAGACTTTTTGCAGATGACACAAACATTTTTGCATCTGGTAGAGATATTGATGCTCTGATTTATGACACCAACATTGAATTGCAAAAACTTCACACCTGGTTTAAAGCAAACCGCCTGAAACTAAGTATAGAAAAAACATCTTACTGCATTTATTCTCCAAAACGGAACCAACCTTCACATAAAACAAATGTCCGAATTGGAGAAGATATAAAACGTTCAAGCTATGTTAAGTATCTAGGCCTAACAATTGACGAAAAACTTACATGGGAAAAGCACATAGAAGAACTAGGCTCTAAGATTGTTAGATATGCTTCAATTTTTCGCAAGGTTCGTCACCTGCTACCTAAAAAGTGTTTGAAATCTCTATACAATGCATTTATTCAATGTAAAATAGATTATGGGATTGAAATTTATGGTGATGCCTCCAAAAAGTTGATTAAAAATACGCAAATACATCAAAATAGAGTACTTAAAATATTACAACATAGAAATCACCTTGCTTCGACCAATACAATCCATAGAGAGTTTAACGTACTAAAAGTTTCAGATCAACATGAAATGAAAATCTTAAAGTTGATGCATTTGCATACGCACAACAAGACAAAACTTCCTGAAGTGTTACAAAATTTATTCCAGACCAGGACAAGTGCTCATCGATATCCTACCCGTTCCAGTGATGATTTTATTTTACCAAAAACTGTAAATCGTTTTGGCAACCGAGCGATAACAGTCAAAGGTCCAAGGTTCTGGAACTCTCAACCTCGTGAATTGAAAAAGATAACCCCCCAAATAGGATACTTACAAGCTCTGAAAGAATACAAACTAGAATCATACGTGTAAAAAATAAATAAAAATACTTTAATTTGCTCTAGCAATTCAGTTTTCTTGTCCTGGCATTTCATAGCTTTTTTCTAACCACTAATGTATCTTCATTGTATTTAACCTTGTAGAGTAGTTGTTAAATTTTATAATGTTTTTTGTTTTGTTGTAAACGCCCCAGGCTCGATAAGCTTTGCTTCTCCTGGGGCGTATGAAACGTATGTAGTTAGCTTTAACGAAATATGTTTTCATGAATCACTATCATCATCATCATTGCTGATTCTGTATTGTCCGTAAAAATTTTATCTAATGCTAGTGAAGTTTTAAACTGTATTTAATAAAAAAATAAAACTTTAACTTTAACTAAACTAACACCATTTTTGTACACAGATAGATATTATTAAGCTTTTTATAAAAACAAGAATAACATCTCATATTCACCATATTAATTGATTAAAGACCAGAATGAAGATACTAATTATTAAACTATTTATAATTTCCCTACAACATTACTATCATGTTGTATTTCTGGTATCAAAAATCTTTCCATGAATTGTTGATAAATACGGAATGGAGTATTTACTTGCAACTCAACTTACCCAGGTTTCCCAGCATTTTCAACAAACTTGAAGCATTCTCTCTTGAAAAACGTCCTGCTCATCCAGTCTCCCTTCTTAGGCTAAAAAAGAAGAAGCTGGATAATAAAAATGAATCAGAATAAAAAGTACAGTAAAACACACAAACAAAACATGCAAATAATTCAGCGGTCTAAGTAAGTAAGGTTACGTTTAACATGCTAGCCTGCAAATGGCCACAGGCCTTTTTCCAGGAGGGGCACGAAACCCCTAATTCAACGTCCTTTCGGAAGGTTGATGGAGTAAGTTATTTAGTCAACACTTCAAAGATCATGCAAATGTTGACCTCACACAACTAGGCTTTACTGCAGATGCACAGAGCAAGCTTGTCTACTCTTCTCTGTTGTAAACCGACTACTGCCTCAGTAGGGGTTGATAATTGCCTTAATTTTAATGAATCAGATTTGAAAAGACATTCTACTTACTTTCTTGGCAACCCAATGTCCTGATGATCCTACAGAATCCCAGGACTTTTTCCTTGTCTTGCCGTGCATATTATAAGAAGATTTCTTCATGATTGAGACAGCATGAGTTGCACTGACTAAATTTGAGCTTCCCACTTTATTACTCTTCATTTCGTTTGGCACTAAAACAATGAGGACATGGAAAAAGTTTAAGATAAACTTGTTAAATATGTAGAGAGAGTGTTTACAGATTCACAAAATCTTTACTTAGCTTTCCTCAAACCGTGACTGATTAGTCGTGCATTGTTTTTCAATTGGCTTCACGCTTCAGTGCAAATCCAAAATCTTTCAAGGCTGGTTCCATGGGCTGCGCAGCATATCTCCTGTTTTGGGGAGGGGCTAAAATACAAACAATTGACCCCACTTATTTTATCTGAGTCCAGCCAGGCCAACTGCTTTGTCTATTTCAACTTTTTGGAGTTCCCTGACCCTTGCTAGTTTCCAATTTGATGATAAGCTGTTGCTCGATGTGGTAGATCTAGGGGGTGCAGTTAGGGGCAGATATCCCTGCCTTAATCAATGAAAAAACTCTCGGCACCCTCTTTTCAAAAAATTGACATCTATTTGAATATATGATATTCTTTATGTTTCTGTTAAAAAAGTGCTTATTAGCAGCCTCATTAAGTACCTGCCCCCACTTCAGATTTATTCTGGATGTGCCCCTGCCTGTAGACACTTTCACTAGTGTCAATAGAAACCAGTCACAAAAGAGCTAGAGTGGAAAACCGCTTAATATCACCTATTGCAATTTATTGCGGGGGTGAACGAGTGGTTGGATCACTTGACCATTTTTCAAAGAGTCCCGGGTTCAAAACCACCTTTAGACCTGTCACAGAGTGTGAGGAAAGAATTTTCCAGCTCATTCCAGGAATCACAAGGAAGTGTCAGATCGAGAAAACAGACCAGGGCCGCACTGCTCGATCAGTCTACCTATTCAGTGGGCCCTTTGTGCTCCTCAGTAATATGGTTAAACTACACAAGTCGGTTTACTATATACTGTATTATGTTGTTCAGCTTTAGGCCTAGTAAAGTCAAATGATAATCATAATATTGAGAGCTTGAATGATGATGAAAGCCTTCTAAACTTATCGAAACTTACGCAAAAGTCACCCTGCTTTCCTCTTGTCAAGAATGGCATTATAATTGGCTGGCTTCAATAATCACATAAATCTGCGTTCCGAAGAAGGCAGCGACCATTTTCTTCGACAATCAATGAGGATCAGCACTTTTTAGGCCTGTTGTATGTCTGTATGTGTGAATATTTTCGCACGTTTTTTACAATTAGCCGCTAAAATTCAACGAAAGCAGCTTTCCATTAAATCTCGAAATAAACTTTACAGCTAAGTAAGAGTTGTCTTCGATTTTTATCTTATTTCTATCTGCTGTTTATTCAACTGCGACTTCTTTCCGCTCATACAGTCAGTAATGGTTGCTTTGCCAACAGTTTTGAATGCAATTAAACTCTACTTCACTTTGTTTTTGTTGTGTGCCATTGTGCCACCTGCGATTCTCATTCGCTTCCGCATGCATGACAAAAGGATTCGAGTATCCCGCGGGTAATTATTATCATCCCTCGGGCAGAAATGGCTCCTCCGCAATAGAGCCGCTGAACATTTTTGGCTCAATATGAAAATTTTACGAAATGACCATAACACTGAGAAATGATTAAAAAACAAGCTGATGTACAGCACACAGATAATGTCAGATCGTTAAGAGAGTCTAAATTTTAAACAGTTAACACTTCTGATAGCAAAAAAGACTTCTCAATCATTGTAAAAGCAAGAACAGTTTAAGAACAGTTCAGGCTGAGAATAAAGGGATTATTAAGAACAGCCAGCTTCAAATCAATTTTACTGGTTCTTATAAAAAAAGAGTGTACCCAAAATGCGATGGTGTATGTACAGGACAATGAACGTAAAAAGATCGTGTAAAAAAGATGAACAATTTCTGCCGAACAAAATCGTATGTCGGAGGGACTATCATATTTTTTATTCCTTTTACTATACATATACATGACTTACTATTCTTAGTTCAGAGCTGAAATTTTTCAGTTCTTACTTTTACTATACAACAGAAAGATGGGGAAGTTTTTTTCCTGAGACGCTGACTCTATTCAGTATTTATTTAACAGTAATCTCTCTTATCTTCAAATGTGATTGCCTTTCATTAATATAATAATAATAATAATAATCAATTTATTTAAAGTTGGCTGATACATAGCTAAAAATTAAGATTGCTAATTAAGGCCAACTATCTAAAATAAGTACAGATTTCAAAGTTTTTTAAAAATGTTCCAATTTCATAAAAACAAGTTAAAAAGTGACGACTTAAAATATATAAAATATAAAATACTATATCAAAACGTAGCTAAAATGAGTGTTAAATAAAAATACCATAATATTCGAATAAAATTAATGCAAAATTTTCCAAGATCATAAGAATCCAAGGTTTGGGACAAAGTTTTGACAAAGCCTACAGACACATTCCTCTGCACTCCATTCTTTTATTTTCGATTTAAATTGTAAGAGGGATTCGACATTCCTAATTTCTTGAGGGAGCCGTTGCCATAATTGAGCCCCTCTATAACTTATGGTTTCCGAGCCAAATTTCACAGTTCTAATCCTGGGTAAGACAAATTGATTGCCATTTCTTAGGTTAAAGATATTTTCTCGCTGCCTAAATACCTCATTCATAAATGGGGGGTTCAAATTATTCTGGGTTTTGAAAATTTCGGTCATTAATGTTTGCAGATTTTTAGTATGAACAGTCACTGATTGATCTCTAGACAATAATACTTCAAAAGTAGATTCATAGTCCTTATATGCAATTCTCAAAGCCCTTTCGTGAATTCTATTGATTTTATTATTCAATTGTCTGCTGTGGAACATCCATACTAACGGGCAGTATTGAAATTGGCTTATTACGAAGGATCTCAGTAAGACACGTAGTTTACTAGAGTCCATATAAGGGGACATGCGAGATAGTGCAAAGAGTTTGTTACCAGCCTTTTTGCATAATTTTGTGATATGTGCTTCAAAAGTAAGCTTATTATCGATGGTTACACCCAAAAGTTTTTCCTCACCAGAATTTTCAATAGTGCTGTTACCTATATTTACCGTAACGGTTCCGTTAGAACCTTTTCCTAGCATTAAAAGATGACACTTATCTGTGTTTAACTTCATAAAGTTATTTGCAAACCATTGAATAATAGTATTGGAATCATTTTCCAATCTCCATATTACGTTTTCAAGATTTTTATCACACGCATAAATGGTTGAATCATCTGCATAATTACATATATCGGTTTGTTCAATGGAAAATAAAAGATCATTTATGTAAATGTTAAAAAGAAGAGGGCCAAGTACCGATCCTTGTGGAACACCGAGGTTAAGTTGCTTAAATGAACTAAAAGATCCATTGATTTTTACCCTTTGTTGCCTGTTTTCTAAAAAGCTATTTATTAGAGATAGAGCTTCACGGCTGAAACCATAAGCATCTAGTTTTGCTAAAAGGAGATCGTGTTTAATGCAGTCAAATGCCTTTGAAAGGTCCATCAAAATTGCGCCTACAGTCTCACCATTGTCTAAACTCACTTTCCATTTCTCAAGCATTCGAATTAAGGCATGTTGTGTATTGAAACCTTTGCGAAAACCGCAAAGTAGTACTGATAGATGTGGCGTTATATACTCAATCATCTGTCTATCCATAATTCTCTCAAAAATCTTTGAAACAGTTGGGAGCACACTTACAGGTCTGTAATTTGTTTTGGAAGTTTTTACACCAGATTTATGGAGTGCTGTAACATCTGCAGATTTTAGCTGATCTGGAAACAAAAATTCTTGAACACCGTCATTAAAAATAGTCGTTAATGGATCAGCACAAATGTCAAAGGTAGCCTTTAAAATTTTTGGAGGAATGTTTTTATAAGTGGTTGCCTTTTTTGGGTTGAGTTTACTAATTTCTATTTTCATATCTTCTACTGAGACTTTATCAAAATGGAACGTGTTTTCGTTATGAGCGAAATTACGAATATTTCTTATGCTAGGGTGGTTGGAATATTTAGTGATAGCCTTATCAATTGGATCTGTTAGGCCTTCTGTATTCGTTATGACGTCACTATTTTCAGTGAGACCTAGTGAATCAGTAATAGTTACAAAGTAGTTGTTTAAAGTTTCTGCAACTTCCTTGTCTTTAGATACTATTTTGTCATCTTCTATAAGTGTAACTTTTGAATTTCCCTTATTTTTATCTGATATAAATGGCTTAACCGTTTTCCAAAACAATTTATTGTCGGTAACTTGAGAAATGTCTAAGTTTCTGTAGAAATTTCTCTTTTCAGTCTTAAATAGTTTTACACACAGATTACGTTGTTTGCGAAAAGCTTCCCAATTCTCAACAGTACGATTTTTATAATATTTATTCTTTAATCGAGAACGAATCATGATAGCTTTACGAAGGGTTCGATTCATGAAGGGACCATCATTTGCCCTTGCATATTTCTTTTTCACTGGGGCATGCTGATCTAAAACTTTATCAAAACAAGTTTGAAATGAATCGTAATTTAAATCGATTGATTGAATTTTCTGTAGCTCTTCACCAAGATGCTGTTTAAAAGTGTCCCCTGAAAACTGCTTATAGTCCCTGTAATGTATAACTGTGGGTCCGGATTTTCGGTACGTTGTTTTCAATACTGTTAGTACCATTTTGTGGAAATCAGAAAGACCTGTTGCAATTGTTGTGGTATTTTGAAAACTCCTATGTTTGTTTGTTAGAATAAGGTCTATACACCTTGGATTGTCCGATTTGAAGCAAGTTGGTTCCTTCACCAAGTTTTTGAGGGCATACCCGTTCATAAAGTTATGAACCATTTGATCTGACTCAACTGTATTAAAGTCACCAACAACTAGGAAGTTGTCATAATTTTCACTGTAATAATCGACTGCTTTCCCTAGATTTTCAATAAAATGGTCTTGTGACTGTGACGGTGGTCGATAGATGCTAAAAATTGCCCACTTTTTACCCCTTAAATTAATTTCAAAGCAGATGCATTCAATATCATCATCAAACTTAAAAGATTTCAATTCAGTTGTTGGAATATTACTTCTGACATAGACTAGAAGACCTCCACCGTTAGCGTTTCTATCCAATCGTAGTGGCTCGGCGTAACCTTCAAAGAAAAATTGTTCCTTTGGAAAAGAAGGGTCAATTTTTGTTTCAGCAATCATTAAAATATCAATGTTCTGTCCAACTATCTCCTTGAGTGCCTCAAATTTATTCCTGATTGAATTTATGTTTAGATAGCCGACAATAATGCGTCCTATGTTTTTTAAACTAAGATTTTTCAATTCAGATTTAGTATAATCAACATTTGAAGGATTTTCGTCAGCCGCAGTAGAGTCAACGTCACTGGAGTCAGTTGTTAACGAAAAATCATTATTGGTACCTAAATGATTTGTCTGGTTGTTTTCTGAAAAGATGATATTGGTCTCATCTAAACTGTTATCTGGTACTAGGGGGGTATCTGCAGAGGGGTCGAGGGAAACTTTTGTGTCTAAGGGAGGCCTATTTGCATTTTTATTCGAAGAATATGGGCTAATGGGGTCGTTAGCTAGTCAATAACAACCTAAGGCTCTTAGAAAATTATTAGCTAAAAAACAGGTACCTTCGTAGTTTAAATGAAGTTTGCTCCTATTCAAGTGTTCATGAGGATTAATGTTGCAGTTGTTGATAAATTTGATCTTTTCGCGTTGGCATATTCGCAGTAGCTTTTCGTTGACTTGCATTGCTTTTTCGTTGAAACGATCCCCTCGGGGCACAATTCCAGAAACAAACACCTCGTTCTTATTTGTTTTAAGTGCTTTTGCCAAATCTGCTATATTTTCCGCGATAGTTTGTACCGAATCGGTCCCCCCTAAATCGTTGGTGCCACAGTGCAGTATTATTGTATCTGGATTCCTTTTCATAGTAGGAGTGACGTGACTGTTCATATCATCTATATTCGCACCAGGGAATGTGTAGACATGAACATTTTGCTGATTGGCTGTCGCCTCCTTCATTTTAAAGCCTTTTATGTTTTTTACTAGTGAATCTCCGAGCACAACGGCAGTTGGTTTCGTATATACCCTTGACTGCTTTTGAGTTTCGGAGGCGCTGCTTCCTTGTCTGTTCGAGAGAGCTGCCTGTTTGCTTAGACCAGATTCTCCTTCATCGGTGCTCTCCGTTTGCATTCTTCCATCACTGGTTGTTCTTGAGATGTCGATTGAAAGTGGGCTGAATCTGTTGTAATGTGAAAGGTATTCTTCCATGCTCAGCGAACAATGTGAATTCCCAGCTTTCTTTCTTTCATCAGATACAACACGCACTCCTTTTAATGATTCTGCATAAGTCAGTTCTCCAGGGACGATCGTTCTTTGCTTCTCTTGAGTAGATTTTCCTAGGTCTGGAATTCTGGGCATTTGTCTTTTCCTATTCACAGAAGAATTATCGAGGGCTAGTCGTTTTCCCATAGGGGTTCCTTTTTCAGCTTGACTCTGGTTGTTATGGGCGTCGTTACAGCCTAACTTGTAAAAATCGTTTGAACTGCGTCCATTACCAGCAATTTCATGAATCTTACTATATTTTAAAGAGTCTATGAGAGAAGAAATCTGTTTGTTTTTCACTAATATTTCTTGCTTCAAAAATTCGACTTCCTTTTCCAAGCGGGCTATCACTGGGTGGATAGGGTGTGGTGATGTTTGTGAGCTGCAGTTGAGTTTTGTTGTGCTTTCAAGTGTCGATTCCAAAATCTTTATTCTTTCACTAAGGTCTCTTAATTCGGGAGTATTATGCTTTACATTGCACTCACCAATAACAGACTCTTCACTATACTCCAACACAACCGCAGCAGTAGCACCCTTGCATACTGAACCCAAGGAAAACGTTTCCTCTTTGTTGATTAGGCCGCGCTTGACCATATCGTTCAACTGCTGTTCCAAATCATCTGGCAGGGAGTTTTCATCTTCTAGATATTTCTTTATTGCAGCCAGGTTGCATTTCTTTCTCTTCTTCTCCTTTATGTTCTTAATTGCTTCTCTAATAAAATTCTCGACTTGCTTTGACATTTTATCGCAGCTGTTATAATACACGTCTGATTAATAATAAGGAGAATTGTCAACGGGATTGCACACACGAATGTTTTCATTGACAAAAGGTATGTCCGTCCGATATATCATTAATAGGCAAACTCGGACGTATGGTGTTAAAAGAACTGAACTACAGTGGTTTGAGTCTTATTTGACAGAACGAAAACAATATTCCTCGCTCAACAGCCAGAAATTGGCGACAGAGGAAGTAACGTGTGGGATTCCTCGGGGATCCTGCCTCGGTCCTTTGCTATTCATTGTGTACCTTAATGACTTTGAAGGGTGTCTAACTTTCTCAAACGCTAGTATGTATGCAGATGATACGCACGCAACGATTGCTTCGGGAAACTTAGAGGAGCTTATACAAATGACAAAAGAAGAGCTCCTGAGTATAAGTGATTGGCTTCGGATCAACAAGCTTAGCCCTAATCTATCCATGACTGAATATATGTTGATAGGGCACCCACGTAAACTCAATGAATTAGAAATCCTCCCACCGCTAGAGCTAAACAAATGTGAAATAAAGCGTGTGATGAAAACCAAATCTCTCGGAATAATTGTAGATGATAGCCTCCGCTGGAATTATCAATACAAAGCACTTTTGGGCAAGCTAGCTGGTGGCCTATCGTCTCTAAAGAAGCTAAAGAATATTCTCGCTCAATCAAAACTAAATTATTAGTATTGGTTTACGCGCAAGGCACAAATGGCACACTGTACAGGTAAGCTAATCGAGTAGTGCGACCCTGGTCCTTCCTCTCGATGTGACCATACCTCGTGATTCCTTTAGCCTTTTTGTCTGGAATTACAAAGAGCTGGCAAATTCTCTCCTCACTCTTTGGGACATGCCTGAAGGTGGTTTCGATCCCAAGACCATTTGAACAAGGGTGGAGTGATCTGACCACTCGGCTATCCCCGCTACATTGAACCCTGTGCATTACAAGCGTGTGTTTGAAATAACTTGTCAAGTCAACTTCTAGTCGATGAATTGAATTGAAAGACAATGCAGATGGTAGGAATCGAACTCACAAAACCCCTTGGGCCTGGTTGGAAACCAAGTGCCTTAGCGATTGTGCTATACAGCGCAAAAGCTAAGGCTGGGAAGGAGCCAAGTTTATCTAGTTGGTCAGATACTTATTTGATTTTTTGATTTCTCAACTGTAAGTTTTGACTTATACAACGGATAAGTACTGCTGGTACGAGGCGTTCCTGTGTTCAGCATTCATGTAATCTAATCTTGTTGACACTTGGTCTAAAATGGTCAATTGTGGACGGGTAGTTGTTTCCTAGAATTTAGACATCAAAGGGTGGAGGAAGTTGGTATTGTGTTTTGAGTCGAATGACGTGAATGAAATCTGAAATTGAATTTAAGCCAATAATTGTATTGTAACGAAAGTTTTCAATAGAATAGTTACAAAAATCACGTTATGAAAATGCTAGGTGGGGCACTGCCAGGTTGTATTAGACAAAAACTCACAGTTGAGAAATAAAAGAAATCAAATAATGAATTGAAAGACATTTTCGTGAATCAATTGAATTCATTGATGAGATTTTAAGTGAAATGCAATCAATCTGCAAACAGGCGTTTTACGTTTCAAAAATATTGGTTAGGTATATGTCGATTGTATGATACCATCATAATTCCCAAATTATGTTATCATTGTATTGTAAATTTTGAAAAGCAGCCTCACTAGCTGTAAATCAAGAAAAAATCATTAAGGCGTTAATCAAACACTCGCTTGAAAGTCGATAGATTTGTACAAAGTTACTTGGACGTTTTGTGTGTTTTATTGATAATTTTCAAAACGTTTTCATTCTCACACCAGGACCAGCTCTAATAAATGTTGAATACGGAAAATCATCGAATGAAAGCAAAAAAGTTGGTAGAGGGAAAGCTGTATAAATAACGAATCTGCCAGCTAAGGCACGAGGGAGCTGCGTTAGCCTTGTCAAGCACAGACTCCATTCAACTAAGGGTTTCCATTATGAAGCGATCAGATATATGAATGAGAAATTGAAATATGAACTGTATACATGCTAACATAATTAAACAGCTATTATAGAAGAATACCTGCTGCAGTTGGCAGGTCGTTGCATTCTTGAATTTCTTCCATGGCGATGGGCAAACAGCCTCGCTACAACAGCAATCTGCTTTCCTGTTTTGAGTGCGAACAAATAAATCCGCAAAATCGAAAGTGAAATCTCTAAGGTTCCAAGAACGTTTTTCAACAGTTTTGCTGATCACATGGCAGATGGAATTGATTCGAATCGTGTGCAAATCAGTCACGTGAGAGCCCGGAAACCTCCTTAAAAGTATTCCATTATCGCAGAACGATCCCTCTGCACATATGCGGCTTGTTACATGTAACCTAGCTACTGCTACTGCGAAGGAGCAAAGGGCATGGGTCGAGCTTATAACGAACCAATGTTTTCGACTAGATTGACTCGCACTCATCTTTACTTATTTTGAATTATTTTGAATGAAACATGCTCCTAGAAGCATAGTCATAAGAGAAGGATAGTTTGGAAACTTAGAGAGTCTTTTGCTCTATCTTTTTGTGCTGAAAACCCTACTAATTTTCATTGTTTCCTTTTGTTAGCGTGCATTCTCGTTCTGCTCTAATACCGAATCAATCACATGACTTGATGTTATTTGGCATTGTTTTGTGTCCGTGTGCACTGTCCTTTGGCTTCGACAAGTTCACTGGCTGATGCCTATTGCTTTGGTTTTTAGACTTCCCCTTTTATGAATGCATTGTTTTCTTTTGATAGGAACAAGTAAACTTCGTCTTAAGTTGGCTGTTCTTAAATATTCCTCCATCAAAACTACACGATAAGCCTTTAACCCTATTATAGGAAGCAACAAATCTTAAAGAGAATCGATGCAAATCTTCAATTAAATCGTTTGCAATTAATCATGATTCACAAGTTGTTTATAGTGTATATAGTATATATTAAGAGTGTAGTAGTATAAACAGTTTTGTGACAACACAATTAGGTATATCTTCGCATTTCCATATGCAAGTGTTTAACCTAGGCATACAATATCAATCAAAATACGCTACCAACAACCAACTACTTGACATTCATAGGCGCAACAGTTCAACGGAGGCATTAGAATCCTATTAATGCAAATACGCTACCAACCGCCAATTAGATATCACTGTACATTGCCAAGCGTAACTGCTTAATAGAAGCATACAACCCTATTAACCCAAATACGCTACCAGCAGCCAGAATCATTACTTCTATCATCTTGAGCAAACCTGACAACTGTTTCCACTTCAACTTCAGATGAAACATGCAAGGAAGAATAAATGCTAATAAGGTGCCAAGAATTGCGCCAAAAACACCCATAAGAGGTCCAAAATATGGGACAACTATTGCTATAGCTAGCGAGAGACCAACATAGAGTAGTCTGGTAGGTACGAGCCACAGCCAGTGGTACTTGCCGTTCCTCTGCAGCCTGGAGAATTGATCGCGGAGGAGAATGCTGTCAAACGCGTCACAAACTACAAACACGAACAACGGGAAACCCAAAATCGCGTAGATGACAACTCCAGCATTTACCAAAACGCTGACAACGTACGATATCCCAATAATGTTATGCGTCACCAGGACGTGCGTTGCGGTTCCGAACGCCACCGCTCCGGCCAGCCCAAAGAAGACCTTTATCAAGGTGGATATGGCTAGGGAGAGATGAATTGCTTTGTTGATACCAGCAGGGTTCTTAATGGAACCCTCAATCTGGGGTAATGTGGGGTGGATCATAACGGTATACAGCCACATGCTGAGGGAGTAAGCAAACTTTTCCCAATCAAAACAAGGAATAGATTGGATGTTGCTTTCCCAAGTGCTGTATTCTTTGATGAATATTGCAAGCGTAGCAATAGCTCCGATAAACAGGGCCAATATGGTAACGATGCTTAGGTAGGCCAGCACTGATAATTTGCGCACAAACAATGTTGGAACTGTAGGAACTGCGAAAATCGCCATTATTTGCATCCGAGAGAGATTCACGTATGGGATGAGTATCGCACGCATTGCTTGCCCCAGCAACACAAAGCATACGATGCCAGATGTGAACAGATGGGTGAGAAGCAAGCAATTCAGGAATCTCGATGCCTTTTCGCCAAATGCCTCCCTCGCGATATCCACATAGTCTCTGCATATACGCTTTCGCTTCTTGCTCTTCGGGGATATTTCATACATCGAATCGACGAGAGCAACTGCTGATATGTCAGCTAGCAAGGCTGTGACTGCGAAAGACAGCATTGTCACGAACCCGCCGTTTTGAATCGAGTACGGCATTGCAAACAAAAATGAACCAATCAAGTAAGGCATTAGGTTCGACAAAGTTAGGCTGAACGAAGCTCCACGATCGTTAGAAAGTCGCTCAATCAAAGAGACAGATTTCGAGGCAGCATCGTTAATTTTGAGCCTCTCTGCTGTGTCTTGTGCCAGAGCCTGGTTTTCTGTTTGATCAAAGGACTGCCAGATCGTCGAGTATGAAGAGAGCATGAGCGATGGAAGAAATAAGGATGCTTGAAAGTCGGCCATTATTGAATATTTGTAGTCTCGAGGAAATGTTTTGCCGGCGTCTTGCTCCTCGATCTCTGTCATTGAACTCCCCATCGAGTCTGAGAATGATTTGGACGAGCTCCCAGATCTTATCAGGCTTGCTTTGTCAAAACTGCTGGAAGAATTATCATTACTGTCTGCATAAGAATGGTCCACATCACCTACATGACCACCATCACCATCACTATCATCGTCACTATCATCATCATCATCATGTTGAGACTGGATGGGCAAAGATCTAGCCTCGTCTACCTTTGGGAGTTGTTGCACAAATGTGATGGCAAATTCAGGTTCATTCACTCTAAAAGGAAGCACATAAATACATCAATACATCTCTTCTCCTTGATATCCAGTTTTATGGTTCCTTGTCTTTATCAATAATTTGCACTATTTCATCATTGTTAGTGATGGCCTAATGAGAAGAACAGCAAAGAGCAATTTGGCCAATAAATGAATCTAATATCTTTGTTTCTAACGAAAAGAAATAGTAGCTACGCTATTCCTTAATGCAAAGTAGCTGTTCTCTGAAATTTGGCCGTTCTTAGGCCACCAGTTCATGATCAGCGTTATATTTTGACTCTAGTTAGACTTCCCTTCAATAAGAGCAAGGGTTGTTGGTCTCATTGTTGGGTTATGGTTGTGTTTTATGTGGAGTTCGTAACACTTTATTTGCAAAAATGTCAAACAAATAAACCAAAAAATGATGGGATCCGGGACCAAACGAATCCACTGTGTTTATTGAAATATAGCGATCTCGAATGTTTTGTACGATACAATTAAAAAACCTTACAAAAACTGGCAAAATTACTCTTGTGGTGATATTGTAATTAAAACTACTGAGAATAGTAAAAACTCGATGATAAACCAAAACAAACCTCGCAGAAACATCGTTTTCATCGCACCCTTCGATGTGGACTTCATTTTCGTGAGCATTTGAATTCATGTTGATTGTAAATAACTGTTTTCATCGATGGCTGACTTTGAAGTGTTTCAGATCAAGAACGAAGAAAGGAGAATAAAATCGAACACCGCGATAACATCTTCAAAGCCTGCAAACTTGTTTGCTGTACTGGGAAAGTGAGCTTGTTTTAGTACCAGACGCCTGCCTACGCCCATATTTGATAATTTGCAAGCAAGAGCGTGTTTTGAGATTGAGAGGGGGTAGGGTACATTTTGCAATTTTCATTATCCATTGAAAAGCAATAACAATAAAATGTTTGATGATGAATGGCATTTTATGTACAACTACGAACTGAACTTTCTCCCAAGGGACATCCGATCCAATACACAAAATAACTTGTTTATTCTAGGAAATGACTTCAAAAGCTGGTAAAGGCGAAAACAATAACATCAATCATAATGCATTGTCTAGACATTATGGTAGCATCCCAAGGGAACATCCGGTATCACCGCTAACAAGTCTCTTATTTGTAAAAATTGGCTCTGTGCTACTCTAACGAGTGTCAGACACAAGGCTTTAGGCTCGGTTCACACTACTCATTTTTGTTATTATTCATTTTTGTCGTGTCAAAGCTATCTGTTCACATCATTCCGTTTTTGTACAAAAACCAGGAGAAATCTTTTCGTTTTTGACTTTTAACATCAGCACAAAACGCATAGGGAAATATTTGTTTCTGTGCGTTCACATCACTCGTTTTTGGGAATCGTTGTTATATCGTTTTCAAAAAAATTTTGTTTTTTTGTTTCGTAAAGATTCGCAGTTATTGCTTTCTGTCATTTCAAGACCAAAGTTTGTTATATGATAGTTGTGTTCTCGTGTTTGATTTACACAAGATCATTGATACACTAATTGGCAGAAAAGAAACAGGAAACTGCACGTTCATCTCCATTTTCATTTCATTTCATTTCATTTCATTTTCATTTATTTAAGGAGGGTAGCCCTTTCAGCTAATGCTGGTTTAACAAGGGGCCCTCCAATAAAAACATAAATTACAATTATAAAATACTCTAAAGCTAATTATTAAATATAGACTACAGTTAAATACTTAATTGGCAAAAATAAATAAATAGACAAATTAAAAAGAAGAAACTCTAAATATCAATTGATTTTTTAAAGATATTTAGAGAGGATGCCTTTTTTGACTCCGCTGAGAGGCTATTCCACAATGTTGCTCCCCTAAAAGAAAAACATTTCTGCCCATTGGCTGATGTTTTCTTTGGCAGCCTCAGATCAGTCTCTGTGTTTCTGAGGCAACGGGAGGAACATTGTGAATTTCTGTTGAAAAGACTACCCAAGTATTGTGGAGCCAGCTCATTTAGTGACTTGAAGACCATTGTTTTAGACTCAATGTTGATGAGTTGGCTGACGGTCTTCCAGCCCAATTTTTCAATAAGTGGCCCACCTGGGGCATCAAAGCTGCTATTTGTCAAAATTCGAGCAGCTCGGTTCTGAAGTTTCTGTAGCTGGTTAATCCCAGTGGCGCCACAGCAGCCCCAAACAGAACAACAGTATCGAAAGTGAGGCTCAACAATGCTTGTGTAGAGAGTCTTCAAAGTTTCCATTGGAAGGTACTTTTTTGCATGTTTTAAAAAGGCAATTGCTCTAGAAGCTTTGGTAGAAATAGCTTTAATTTGCTCTTTCCAGTCCAAAGAAGAATCTATTTCAATACCTAGGTACTTTGTTTGTAGAACTACATCAAGATCATTGCCTCGGATGTTTAATTCAAAATTCAGATCTGCGCGTTTTAAAACGTTTTGTTTTTGCTTGGTTGTTACAAGCATTGAGTGGGTTTTAGCAACATTCAAGGAAAGTTTATTGCCTTGAAGCCAAGTGTCCAGTTTTGCCAGATCATTGTTTATAGCCCCATTTAGCTGAGTCATGCTTGATGCCTGGTGGCAGAGACTGGTGTCGTCAGCATACATGGACACAGTAGAGCCTTTGACAGCCTGTGGTAGATCATTGATGTAGATAAGGAATAGAAGGGGTCCAAGACAAGAGCCTTGTGGTACCCCCACTTCAATATCATCTAAGCCTGAACAAACCCCATTAACCCGGCAGAATTGTTTGCGGTTGGATAGGTAGGACCTGAACCATGACAATTCCCTCTGACAAACGCCATACATTTGAAGCTTTTCACAGAGGATGTCATGATCAACAGTATCAAATGCCTTTTTCAAATCGATAAATACTAGTCCTACAAGCTGTCCAAGGTCAAGACCGCTGTACCAGTCATCCGTGTTTTTAAGTAAACAGCTTAGCGTTGAGTGAAGACGCCGAAAACCAGATTGGTTTGGAGATAATAGATCATTATCAGTCATATACTGGTACAGCTGATCATAAACTAGCTTTTCAAAGAGCCTTGAAATGACAGGCAAGACTGAGATTGGCCTGTAGTTTGACTTCTCAGTCTTGTCACCTCCTTTGAAGATTGGAGTAACTCTAGCTACTTTCCATGAATCTGGGAATTGACTTGTTTGAATTGATGTGTTAAACAAGTGAGCCAGGGAGTTCTCAATAAGAGGTAATGCAAGCTTCAAAAAGTAGCTAGAGATATTATCAGTCCCAAAGCCCTTTGTAGTCTTTATGTTGGCAAATGCTTCCCTGATCTCTCTAACTTCAATGGTCTTAAAGTTAAACACAGTTTTATTTTTGTTAATCTCATAATCACCTGTTAGAAGAGGGTTAGGGACAGGGTCAATTTTGTCAGCGAGCTCCTTCCCAATATTGCAAAAGAAACTATTCATTGCATCAGAAATGTCTTTATTACGTACAGTTTCAGTGCCAGAATCTTTGAGACAGTCGATGTTGCTAGACTTAGATCTCTTATTGAGAAGTTCGTTAATTGCCTTCCAAGAGTCCTTCATATTGCCTTGACAGGCAGCTATCCTGTCAGTGAAATATTGCTTCTTCAGCTGATTATTCATTGAGTTAACTTTATTTCTAATCTGCCTATAGGAATCCATAAGGAGTTGGGACTTGGCTTTTGTTGCAGCTTTTTTTAGCCTGTCCCTAGTCTGCATTAGATCCTTAAGATTTCTATTTATCCACGGGCAATATTTCTCCGAGACACGCATTTCGGTTAAAGGTGCATGTTTGTCTATGGTCGAAGAAAATAAATTTGACCAATTGTTTATGACAACATTAATGTCATCACTTTCAGTTGCAATTTATCTCGACAAGCCTGTTTCGTGATTTCTCACTCATCAAGAGATGTACTATTATTACGTATTATAGTTATCATTTATTGAGCACTATTTTCTAAAAAACCAAAACACTGGCTTTACAAGATCATTGATATACATTGGAAAAAGCAATGAGCCCAAATAAGAACCCTGTGGCACCAAGTACATACTTTCCTTTCAAAATCATTCTCTGTTTCACCCTTGCAAACTCGGAACAACAAAAAGAGGTTTCAATTAAAACAGGATTATAATTCTATTTAAACGAAGAAAGTCCACAATACTAGGCTTTGTGCCTTGATCCCTTTCGATGCTTGCGGCGAAGTAGGTAGAATAAAGTGAGACAGGAACAACGGAAGACGACACACACAGAAAAAACGTAGATGGATTAAATTTATATATATATATAAATGTTGTCAATATTTCGCCCTGGCATACAGGGCTTCTTCAAGACTAAATTTACAAACGAATAAATGCGGGGCTATATACAAAATTAACATTGTTCGAGTTGCAGTCCAGTTGCTGTCTAATGTCGTAGGTATTGCCTGTATTGGTAAAAGTAACTATTGTGGCCCCGTCATGTATGTGTGTGCAAGTGATGCAGTTTTTGCCACCGTTTCTTATATACCTCTTGGAGCACTCTTTGACCAAGTCTTTGAGGAGCATCGTCGTCTTCTTCAAAATGTCTTCAAAAACAAAAAAGGCAGAGCGCGTTGAGCTAACAAAGTTCTCTATAAGTGCCTGGGAAGATGGGCCTAGTTTATGGGACGTAAGATCGCTCATTAAGAATAAAAGGTAATCAAATGTTACTGGGCTCATTCTCAAGTATTTCTTATATTTGTCATCCTCCTCTTAACGAAATTCTCTCAGGAGTGTGTCGTACATCCTAAGATGTTGGCGTTTTTGCAGCCACGACTTTACCCAAGTTGATCTCTTTTAACGTTTTCGTTTCAAAATCACAGCAATAATCGAAGCTGAAGCAGCAAATTCCGTGTCACTCTCCATTGCTCAACTGAAAAAACTGATGATTTTTGACTGATCGTGTATACGCACGCCTCTTCAGTTTTTTTCCCGAATAAACTGATGAAAAAAACGGACGGGAAAAACTGACGAAAAAAACTGATCGTGTATTTTAGCCTTTACGCTACAACTTGACTCATAAAAAACATGCCATTGCTTGTCTACTAGTAAGCAGTCAATAGACCATTTTGTTTGAGCAATCCATTTCTCAAGATAGCCCAGGGAGTGGTGTAGTGCAGTTAACACTGCGCTAGGCTGCGGCAAGTTTAAAGAAAAGCAGGTTTCCTTAACTATACTGATGAAAATCGGAACCTATATATAATTTAGTATGAAGAACAAAATCCTTAAGGCTTATTTCTTGAATATCTACTCTAAGGCCTTGGTGATACCAGATGTTTTAATAAAAAAGAAGTTACCCAAGCAAACATTTTCAGGTACAATGAAAATTCCACCCAAACATACGCACAAAGAGAAAGAAGCACCGACAAAAGAATTCCGATATGGTATAATATGAAATAAAATGCTTTTTAGAGAATCGCGATATTCATGTGAATACCTTTCTATTTAGTATTTATAGTTATATTACCTAAGAGAATTTTTACTCGGTAAAACAAACCTACAATAAACAACTTTGATATAACATCGTCAAAACTTTAAAAACAACACTATTTAAAAATACTGCATGCGTCTAGTGGGTACCTATCACGAGGTTTTCATATGTAGTCTTGTTTGGACATCTCTTCTTTACTGGGGAGCATGCTATAATAAATAATTCTAACAGCAATTGAATAACACTAACTATAGTTGCGCAGGGAGGCTCATACTTTAGGCGAAGTTATCTGCATCTACCTTTTATAAGGTCACAACGAACATGGAAGTATAAAATGTTTTGAATAAGTAAAAGTTCATGACCGCAGGTCATCTCTTTATTATTTCTATGTTATTTTATATTATTACTATATTACTTTATTTTATATATAATTGTTCGTTTGCCAGAGTATTCAATGGCCTAAAGCTCCTGCCTAAATGTGTCATACTGGTATCCCCGACAGAGTAGTCTGGGCCAAGACTGTTCTGACGCTGGCCAACTTGTTTTCATGGAACTGCACAGGAGTGTGGGTGGACTGCAGGGTAGAACATTAGAGGACGTAAACGAGATATTTTGACAACATTCTCATCGAAATATTCGTTATCTCCTCCACCACCTTTACTCCACTCCTGCACAGCTCCATGATCAACTGTGAGCCTGAATCGAATAGTCTTGTGTGAGACTATCCACAGGGTGATCTAACGATTAAAAGACTCATCTGAATGGAACTAGCTCGACTCTGCGCTTATAGCCAAATACAACCCTTTTACGGATGCGAACAGTCCTACGCCGCCAAAAGCTGTTCCAGCAACCAAGACTGCAATTTCCAAGAGCTTCTTTCCAAACCCAAGTTTCTTCCACTTGAGCTTCAAGTGGAAAAGGCAAGGAAAAAGAAACACGAGTAATGTCCCGAGTAGACTCCCGAGCACACCAACAAGCAGTCCGAAATAAGGCACGACCAGACCGATGCTCAGGCCCAATCCGACCATAACAGGACGCGTCATCAAGATCCACAACGGGTGGTATTTTCCACCTTTCTTCCAGTTCATGCGTTTCTTCCCGAGCGTTATTTGATCAAACGCATCACAGACCACGAACAAGTTTAACGGGAAGTTCAGTATTGCGAAAATAGATACTACAGCGTTCGCCAAAACGCTGAGTGGGAATGAAAATGCTTTGATGTTATCAAGAATGAGTGACTCAGTTGCAACACCGTAGGTTAACGCTCCAAGAACGCCATAAATGGCTTTGATTGCAGTGGCTGTAGCAAAGGAGCTGTGGAGAGCTCTGCCGTATTTCTTAGGTTCTTGCATACTGGATTCGACCTGCGGGATGATCGTGTGCGGGATGATCGTGTAGGACCAGATGCTGATGGCAAGGGCGAAGCCGTTCCAGTCGAAAACAGGAATAGCCGTGATGTTTTTGTGCCACGACTTGCTCTCTATCACGAATGCAACTATGGTCGATATAGCTCCAATGGTAATCGCCAAAACCGACAAGAAGCTTAGATACGCGAGATGGGACAGTCGCTGAATGAAGAGCGTTGGGATGACAGTGATCGAGAAGATGGCCATGACTGCCTTGCTGGATAGAGGTGCAAAGCTGGCGAGTATCGCGTAGACGCTCTTGCCGATCAGCACGAGAGACACGACATTAACGGCATACAGGTAAAATATCAGGATGAAGTTGATCAGTCTTGCTCCTGGCTTGCCGAAAGCTGCACGTGCGATTTCAACGTAATCCAACTTGGTTCTCTTCAGCTTTTTGCTCTTCGGAGATACCTCGTACATTGAGTCGACTAGAATCATGGACGTGAAGTCCGCCATTATGGAAATTAGAATGAAAAACGGAATGGTGACGTAGCCACCGACGGCAACGGCGTTAGGCAGTGTAAATATTGCTGCACCACACAACATGGGTAACAAGTTGAACATAGTCAATCCGAAAGACGCACCTCGATCGTCCGAAAACTTTTCGATCAGCGATACCGCAACAGACGTGGAGCCGTAATGCGATTTTTTCATTATACTTTGGGCCATGCTTCTTGCATAATGCTCATAGGATTGCCTGACGGATGAGTACGAAGATATCAGCAACGATGGTAGAAAATAGGATGCTTGGAAATCGGTCATTATTGAGGATTGAAATTGCTGAGGAGTATCAGTTCTTGAGCCAACCTCGGTTTCAGTTCCGTCGAATGTTCGCTGTTCTTGCTCGTTTGTGTCCATGAATCTGGCCATACTTTCGGTGTAGGAGTACGACAAGTGACTTCCAGATCGAACCAAGCTGGTTCTCTCGTCTATCGATTCAATGCTAGACTCGTATTCACGCTGTTCAGCCTCATCTGGGTCAATGGATAGCACTTGGTTTTCCTCTATTGGTTGTAAAGACGGGGGTACGGCTACAATGTGTTCCATTTTGAAGTGCACACTAATAGAAGAAGACATTGGAAAATTACAAGAAGTCACTCGATTGATTCACTGGTAGAGTTTAGTAGGCCTTGATTATCTTAATCAGCTATTTTATTATTGTTGTAAATAAGCCTACTTTAAATAAATTGATGATTATGATGATGTTGATGAAGAGCAGAAGACTATGGAAAATTAGCTACATGAAGTCATTATGGGTCACTAGTAGAACGAAAGTGCACACTAACAGAAGAAGAGGACAATGGAAAATTACATCGTTTGCCGATAGAAGTGGGCGTTTGCTGTACAGAATATTGGCTTTGCTTAGGGTAGTTTATTATTACCTCTAGCTAGCCCTATATGCTTTTTAATACCTAATTGGCCAAATGCTACGCTGAGAAATTGCATCAGCCTCATTGAAACAAACAGTACACAGACGATACGTAAATAATGTTCAGGGGCAAACTTAAATCTATCTCAGATTCAGGATACAGTATATCTTATTCCGTCTTATTCCTCCTTGCTTTTATACACTCATTTTTTTTATAAGATACTATGCTAAATCTTCACACCAGAGTTTCTTAGCTTTCGCTCCAATAATGGTACGAAAAGTTTCTTAGCGAGTTTCTTAACCTCAAGAGATGTTTTTCTTGACTTCTTGTTGATATAAGGAGTTTGAGCTTTAACCTTATAAAATCCCACCCCATGCCAATAAATTCCAGAAAAAGTACCCGATGCGATGAGATACGATCTTGTGCAAATGAAGGGCATTGAGCATTTTTAAACGTCTTATTTTGCAAAGAGAACATAAACAATTTCTTAACTCCTTTGGTTCACAGAAATTCCCCTACCAAAGTTTCTCAAGTTTTGAAAATCTGGCCCTACGGTTCCTTATAAACGGTTTCTTATAAAAAATTAGTGAACCTATACACCTTTAAGAACGCTTGAGAAACTCTAGCATACGTGTTTTGTTTGAGAAGGAAGAAAACTACTGTTTTTTACGTGTTGCAAAGCATTTTCTTGAATAAGTTTATTCTCTAAAACTGGTGATGTTCAATTCTGAGCCCGTATAGCCCTTATTAACCACCAAGAAAAACTACAGTGAGAGTAAAATACACAAATAAAACAAACTGTACCTTTTCTACCTTTCTTGAACTCTTCTTGAAATTTCGCAACAAAAGCCTCCAAATTGAATGATAAAACTTCTTCAAATATTCACCCACTCCGCCAAGACATCTGACTCGTTCCGCAAGGCAAGACCAAGTGAGTAAGTTTCCATTCAACCACGAATGCACTCAAATGTATTTCCCAAGAGCTTGAGTAGCGCTGCCACTCCCTGTACGTGGAGTTTCCCTACCGTGCATACTGAAACTCCTGGCCACCCTACATTTTCTTAAACGTTTCCCAGAAAGGTACCAGGAATCAGCAATACAAGCCAGTTTCCCTACAGTTCTCTTCATTCCCTACAAGTGGCAGCACTATCAATTTCGCAATCACACTCCCTGCTCACTGCACACGTGTTTGAACTTGAGCTTTGTGGTAATACAAGATCTTCTGTCAAAAAACCTGTTTAACCTTGATTTTCATTGTTTGGAAATTAGTTGGTTTATGACTGAAATTTCTGGTATTGGTTACGCAATTCGCAGAGGGCTACAGTAGACACTTGTTTTTTATAAGAAACCTATATCCAGACTAGATACTATCAAGTTTCACCAGTAAAAGTGATAGCAAATACTTATAAGTTACCTATTTCTATCAAGAAAATCACAAAAACACATTCTCAGATTGTGGGCGGTATGGACACTTGGTTTATTGTATTTTCTAATTCACGTATTTCCTAAGTTGCATCTATCTGCAGCTTCACGTAGGCCATTATTTAGTTTCTAACCAAAGCTGATTACACGCATTTTTTATAAGAAACACTTTATAACGAGCCTACATGTAGGTCGAAAACTGGAGGAACTTCTACTACTAAAGGTTCAATAACTAAGGAACTTTATAATTTTAATATCATGATCAATAGTGTAGATATGCAACTTCTGTAATGACTCTCATTAACTTTTACGTTACATAGGCCTGGATTAAGCTTCTTTGTGTTGTAACATGTCTTATTATCTAAGTTTATTGCAAAATGTTGAGTTTTAATGATTTTATTGTGTCGAAACTAATCCCCGTCCACAAAATGAGCATTCAAAATCAAGGATCTATTAAGGAACTTTTAGAACTATAAAGTGGTCAAAAGAGGTCTCAAAATAAGGAATCTAAAGAGCTAGGCCCTGAGCTAGGTTCCTTATAAAAAAGCGTGTACATGGTGCAAGTCTTCATTCTATTCAGCTATGTATGGTCAGGAAACTAGAAATTTATTTATAAAGAAGTGAAATACCCCTTGACTTGTTAATCTTTGAAAATAAGAACTCATGTTAAAAAATGTGTCCAAAATCCAAATCTGACAAGAGTGGGTTTTTGTAGTAATAATTTCTAGCTTCTTGCTTCAAATTTTCTCAACAGTTCTTGAAATTTCTTACTTCTTTAGGATTCTAGTAATAGGCATATTTTAAACCGTTTTCTTATGAAAATATGTAATGATCAAAAATATAATGGTAGAAGGGGTACATAGTTTAGAATCATTTAAGCCTGAAAAAATACTCCTTCTTTTGCGTTCTGACCCCCCCCCCCCCAGCCTACTACATCTAGGATTGTTCATCAGATTCTCAAGTAGAAAGCCTCCACCTAAGTCCAACCAGATCATATTATGAACATAAACAACATTTCGAGCAAAAATAAGAATTTCAAAGTTAATTCAAAATTTATCTGTTTCTACTGGAATCAGCATGCATTGATGCAAAGTACTGATGACGTCATGTCGAAATAAATCCTTGATTAGCCAATGATTCTCAAATTCTATCTCCTAAGACTGTCGTAACGATTTTCTAAATTTACCGTACCATGCCCTTCTAGACTAGAATCTTTCGTCTTGTTGCCACGTTTTACCATTTCGAAGTCAGGACGGTTTTTGCTGAAAAAAGATGTGAACATGTTAAGCAGGGGAACATTTAATAATTCCATCACATTTTAGGGGGGTAAGGCAGACTGTTGAGAGTAATGGTGCAACCTTGGGCATTCTAGACTACAGGTCTCTTTAGATTTTTATCCACTAAACATATTTGGAAATAAAAAAATGTAATAATGGTCAGTTGCAAAGACTACAGTACTTATAGTATCCCCCCACAGTACTGATAATATCATCCACAGTACTGAACACCCTCTACAGTACTGATGATAAACCCCACAGTAGTGAACACCTTCTACAGTACAGATATGTACCACCACAGTACTGATAGTATCCCCCACAGTACTGAACATCCTCTACAATACTGCACAAACGTTCCCCAGGGTGAATCACAATAGGTTTTCTCTTCAGCAAAAGAAAGTTTGAGGTATCAAATAGGTCTTTAATAGCTCTAGACCAATAGGCTGTTGCCCTCTTGCCACTTCTCTCAGAAGGGTAGGGGTAGGTGGGTTCATGGTGGTTCTTTGGGTTATCTGAAAATGCCTTAAATAGAAAAATGTCATGAAGCATATAATATTATCAAAGCAATTTATTTTTTGTTAATATTCATGTTTGCAGCATCTAACAATTTGTTTGATTACATTCTTTTTACAAATAAACTATCCTATATGATAAAATACCAATAGAACAGGGATGTAGTAAACAAGAGGATGATTTTTCTCAAGGCTCATCAACCAAATAGAATTATGAAATGCAGAAGTAACTTTTCTATTGGGGTAAACTTACTCTGTTGCGGCAGAACTCAAGGACGGAAAAGCAGCTTGACTTGAAATGTCAGGGGCAACACCAACCCTTTCTCTCCTGAATTTCTCTTTAAATGCTCCGGGAATATAGCGTCCAGTTGGTCTTGAGACAACAGGTTCACTTGATTCTTGAAAAATAAAAAAATTTAAATGAATAAGGAGAACAATGTGATAGAAGTATTTGATTTGTACACATTCAGAGAAGCTAACAAATTAGCATACATTGAGGTAGATCAAAACCCGCCAATCATACAAGGAGTGAGCAATTAGTAAAACATTTGTTGATAGTTGATGATGGGCAAATACGTTTACTATTTTCGTAAGGTATTGATTTATGTGCTAAGCACAAAGGGCCCATTGAATAGGTCCTTCCTCTTGATGTTACCACACCTCGTGATTCCCTTTGCTTTTTGCCTGGAATTACAGAGAGCTGGCTAAATCTCTCCTCCCACTTTATGACAGGTCTGAAGGTGCTTTCGAACCCAAGACACTTTGAACAAGGAGTAAACTTACTCAGGAACAAGTGTCAAGTGATCTAACCACTAGGCAATCCCTGCCACTTAATAATCAGTCCAATGAGACAGCCATAAGATTCCAAAAACAGTCCCAGCGCAGTAAGAATTATGGAATTCCCTCACTATATTCAAGGCCATCAAGCTATATACCAAGTAATTGTGTCTTTGATGGGTGCAGAACTTAAGGATTGCAATAAATACATTATCATACCAAAACATACTAATTAAAAAAGGTTTTTCACTTACACTCATTATATAGCATATAATATAGCATGTCGATAGAGAACTAAAATGCAACCTAACAAAGTTATTACCTGGTGCTGCAGATGGTTGCGCTGAAGACTTATACCACGGTCCAGAAGAACTCTCTCCCCTTGCCTGCTCTTCACCTGATAGAAAAAATAAGAAGTGATCAGTTATAATCTGATTAGCAAACCAGGTCACGGATGATCAATTCAATTAGTTGAATTGGCATTTTTACTATAACCAATGTGCAAAACACTGATATCTTTGCTGTTAGTGATTATTTTCACATCTTAAGAGGCCCTCTGCACAGAAGCTTCAAGACGGTGGGTAGAGGGGGTAAAAGGTCCGGGGCCCAGGCACGAAAGGGGCCCGCAAAAATTTTACCAATGAAAAAAATTTCACATCTTAAAAGTGCTGCTGTGGACTTCAACGACACTATATATGAATTTGCAAACATGAAGGCTCATAAAGTTTTGTTTTGAATTCTCATAGCGTTGTATCTCACTTTCACATATTTCCAATAAAAAACATTGTTTTGAAACGATTTTACTAAACAGATTTCTTTGAATTGAGAAAAGTTTGATCAGGGATGATTTTTTTCAAGGTTCTCCCCAATCCCTTGGGGTCAGATTTTATAAAATACTCCTGGGCTCGAGCTAGCTTTCGAAGGCCCTGCCTCTGCATTGATTGCTGGAAATTTGGTTATTCCCAGTACCATATTGTCAAAGTCGGGTTGGATTTTCAAATCAAAAGATCACAAATTCATTCATCACCTAATTTAGAATTAAATTAGCAATTGGAAATCTAATAAGCAACACCTTCAATGAGTGTGATTGTAGTTTAAATATTGAGAACCATCATCTCCTACACTTGCTTCACCTATCAATACGGACAGCCACTGATATTGAAGATAGGTTTAGGCTTTCAAATGGATAGTTAAATTTAATGAGTTATTGTGGATTATTTTCCAGAATATACCTTCACCACATTCATAATCATCTTCATCTTTTTCTTCTTCTCTTTCTTTTTCCTCACTAAAAGACAATCAGGAGTCAGTATTGAAATTAGACAAAAAATGGAGACATCAACAAATAAGTACAAAGTCTTCTTAGGTTATTTCAGGACACTAGTCTAGAACATTTCTTAGATTATTCTTAAATTGGAATTAGCAAGAATCCCCTAAATTAAAGATTGAGGCAAAATCTATCTGCATGGCTTCTGTTCGAATAAATGTTTTTCATTTAATAACTTCATTATTATTTTTACTTAACTTATCTCTAACAAAATGCGATCTAACAAGTTAGAATTTTAAGAAGAAGTAGGATTTGGAAAATCAACCGAAATAATTTGAGAATAAGAAATGACATTGGTCATGGGTTCAAATCTTTTCAGATCATTTTTCATTCTCACAAATCTCACAAATCAATCCCGTAAGAATTGTAAAAGTTTGCTTCTCCTAAAGAGAATCAGTTCTAAGGTTTAGCCTACCGAGAAAATCGAATGAAGTCCTTCAGATTCCTTCAGGATCAAAAGGATTGAAAATTCAGGGATTCCCAAAAGTTACCAATGGGATTAACCAACTAAGGGTTGCTAAACACAATGTAGATTGAAATAAAAAGAACAGTTCTTTAATGTCCAGAGCCCCTCTTATTTCTATAATGGGAGTACCCTCCCTCCATAGAAAATATCCTTGTACATCTGATGATGCAGACTTCTTACTCGATTTGGAGGGCTTGCACCCTTAGTCCAGTATAATCCATTTCTGCAGGGGCTTCAAAATCTTTCCACTGTTCTTCGACCTGTTAACAAATAAATTAATCCATATTTCAGAATATCAAGGGTGCATTTCATGTGAATTTCAACCCAAAGATGTTCTACGATATTCACAAAAAATTTATACCCCAAAGAAGAATAGATTCCACTGTTTCTACGCAAGTTGCATGCCAAAGACTTTCAGGCCTACTACATAAAATTCAACCTGGCAGACAAGGCCTTCAAGACCAGCTGGGTCCTGTGGTAATAGTTTCTAAATTTCCCCAAAAGATAGCTTATAATGAATAAACATGGATAACTTACATTTTGGAGATCCCTGAGAGCCCCCGTTCCCTTGGAACTACCCCTGAAACCCCTATCTAGACGGAATTGCTGACAGAGTCTTAAAATTGGAGGATTCTTTAAAAGAGCTGTTTCAATGTCAAATATCAAAATATCATAGCAGCTGAGTTATTAGCCAAATTCTTCAATTCAAGCCAGGAAGTAAAATATTTACAATTTTTGGTCAGTGCCAACTCTATCGCCAAAAAAGGTTGCAACGCCCAAAAATTTCAACCGACAGGGCTCATCTGGCAACAAAATAGACAAGCAAGCACCCAGGCAAAGAATCCGGGCAAATGCGTTATAATGGGAAAAGTAGGTGTTATTGGGTGTGGTTCTGCTTGGAATCAAGTTCTCTAGGTAGAGAAGCACATTTTGCACTACTTTGAAATGTTTCATTGCTATTGAAAGTAATAAACCAAAAATTTTAATCCTAGTGCCATCCCTGCCAATGAAAGATATATCTTGCTATCTTGCTTAGGGCCGTTTTATACGTCGAGCCGTACCATGCCGAATCGAGTGAATTCTGGTTGGTTCGGCACGGCACGGCTGTATAAAACAAAATTTCTACTTGATTCATGAAGTTTTCTTAGACGAAAGCTAATTTTAAAATTTCATCCAAACTACAACATGAATCTCTTGGAGAAGGGGATTGTGACAAGTGAGTTTACGCAACGCATCATCTTTCCTGAAAATCTAAGTTCTGATGAAAATACAAGTTTAAAAAGGTGGAATAAAGTCTAATTAAAACATTTAACCAAGGAGACACAAAAGAAAGACTAGTTCTTAGACATGTTATTGCTCGAGGTAATAGCGAAAAGGTTGATAAATTCTGGTCGGAGCTGGGGCTACAAGTGGATATTTTGTTATGGATATCATAGTTAGGCCGATAGAGATCGCACAATTATTGCATTTTAAAAATTGTGATTTACGCCTTAAGTATTCATCGTACAAACTTTTCCCATACCTCAAACGATAGAGAATTCAATTCTGCACACAATAGGCCTATTTACAACTATGTATACCCTATATCTTTTTGCCCCGAATTCTTGAAATCCGCCCTTGGTTTTGATTATAAGATCATAGTTGAAATTACACACACAAGGCCTTCAAAATCGCTGTTGACGATGATTCAAGAAGGCCTCCCGTTATGAGATTTTTTAGGCCTTCTTCTCCTCGGACGAAAATTGACCAACTCATATGAGGATTGGGGAGGGCGGGAGGGGTTGCACTTTTGCGGCCAAAGGCCGCAATGAAAGACGAAACGTAAATGATAATGGTCCCTTATCTTCAATTTGGGTGTATGCTCTAATTGATTGAGGGGAAAAGGTGAAACAGGCAGGGAAAAGGGGGCCTTTCTAACATGAAACAGCGCTAGGGACACTGTAAACCTCCCAGAATTGTTGTCAATCAAAAGCTTTTATTCTCCGAGAAAACTTATACAGCCCCCTTGCTAATTGAAGGATCAGTTGCTAGCAGCAAGTATCTAACCCTAGATCTATTAGTAATCTAATCATTCATTCTTTTTCCGCTTGCCTATTGTTTTATTGTTTGAAAACAAAAGGTTACCCGCCTAAACACTTCCTTTACATTTTTTAGTCGCCAATTTTCTTAAATCAAACAAAGAGGCAAATTTTAACTACTAAATTTTAACAAAATTTTGCCTGAAAACCGACCTGTGAGACAACTTTAGGCGTGACTTCGCTTTGCTCTTCCACTGCGCTTTGAGTCAGTTGCTTTTTATCCGCGATATCTTTGCTGGTCGTGAAATTTTTGCTTTTGCTTTTCGACTTTTTGCTTTTGGACTTTTTGGCGAAGAATTCTTCTAAAGATTTGTCTTCTTCTTGCTCAGACATATTGATAATTAGTTAAAGTGATAAAAGTTATAATATATAAGATTACTAGTGCTATTTCTGACGTAAATCAAGCTGGTAATGAGACTTTCTTTTTCCTGAATCTTCCCCACATGTACATGTTCGTCTAGATCAAGCGGCCATTTTTGGTAAATTCTCACTTGCTCCGAATCGAGGCTGTACTAACGCATGCAATTCGACACCACGTGGGCTCCTTCGCAACATTTTCTTGATTCTCTGGACTCAACAAAAAATGTTCCAGTTGAGAAAAATAAAAAAACTAGTATATTATGTACTCTACAAATTTAAAATTTATTGTTTCGCTGGGTTTTCGAAGTTTTTTATTGAAGTTTCAAAACGTGGTGTCCAAGGTTCTAGGTCAAAGTTGGCCAAAAATTAATGGTTCCAAATTAGCTATAAACGTAGATCCACTCAGGGGCCAACATTGGACTGTTATAGCTTCAGAAAACACCAAAATATTTTTGAGGAGAAGCATTTTTCCTCAAAATCGGCCAAAAATACGAAAAAAGTGTGATGGTTACTCAGGGGCGGATCCAGCATTGTAGTTTGGTGGGGCTATTTAGAACAATTCTTGGAGCCACACCCCTCAAACCAGCTTAGAACGCTAGCAACGCCCTTTTTAATTTCCGTTCCATGCATCCCAATTAAAATTGTTTCCGTCATTTTTTTACACGAATTGAAATTTCAATATTCCATATGAAAGTAAGCCTCCTTTCGAATTATGTAAAAAATCCTTACGAGTGGGTGCATCTTCGAAATTTAAACTGGGCTTGATCATGAAGTGAAGGAAAAAGTTTCTTTTATAGAAATACCATGCAAAGACATCAAAGACAAATGAACTGAGCTTGTAATAACTTTCATTTTCAAATAACTTGGGTACCAGAGCGTGAAGAGAGGGGGTATGTTAGATCATTCATGATTAGCTTCAAAGTAACAATATACTGCATGCTAATATATGTGTGTGGTTAATATTTGGGGCTATATTTCTAAGGTTTGGGTTAGGTCAATTGATTTAGTTTGGAATTCATTTCCTAAAAAGATATATGACATACTTAAAACTTGACATTTTTGGAGATTCACTCAACCACAAGAGACGTAAGATGAAATATGATTAATTTCAATGTTAGGTACGTGGGTGATGTTTTCTTGTTATGCTGTTACGTTCAAAACATCACCTAGTTTATCTAATTGCCTAATAATTGTGTTGCACTTCGTTTTTTCGAAAATGTTTGATTTTTGAAATGTTATCGTTTGGTTGGGCCCCCGCCCCCCTTGGATCCTTACTTGTGGTTACTCCATGGTTTTTGGTCGAAATTAGTCATGAATAAATGGTTCGCAAAAAGCTTTAGATCCACCTAGGGAGCAATATCAAGCTGTAGCAACAGAAACGCAAAAAAACACCTAAAAATCCCCTTCAAATCGACCAAAAATGGGAAAAGCATCAATGGTTGGTTAATCTCCATGGTTTTTGGTCAGAGTCTTGAAAAACTATATGATATACATAACAAATATAGGTAAGCAAAGTAATAAAGATGTATTGAATTTGAATGTCTCCTAAATGAGCTAAGTTTAGTGGAAAGGTAAGCCTATATTATAAAGCATTTGCTATCATCTTTGATTTTTGATTCGAATGCTGGCGGCAAACCTTGAAAGGAGATGGAATCTTGGAACCCTGGAGTGATTTTTTATATCAGCTGTTTGGATCAAGTTCACAACAACAACAACAAAATAAAACCAGGTCTGGGTTTTTAGAATATGATTATAAATCTTCTGCAATACACATCTAAATTTCTAGTTCACGTGAATACCTATCATTTAATTTTACGCACCAGATGAGTAAATTACTACGAGCAATGAAGTAAAGTGATAAATGATGACAATGTTTGTGAGAAGATCATTTGTGTTTCATTATCTTAGTTCCTACATACATAACATTCACGGCTCAGTTTAGTTCCAGATTCGTTTGGTAGTTTTGTAAATAGCTACCAGCAACTATTACCAAACGAGCAGACCAGTCAAAGTCTCGGGAGGGAGGTAGTCAGGGAACCAGAACATTACCATTATCATCACTGCGTATCTGCAGAAATCATATTTTGCCTATTCGTACTGAAAACGTGCACCATATCGACGAGAGAGCTAATGAAATCACTACGGTGGTACTGGCAACTTTCAACAAGCAGATAATTCTACTTAAACTCAATCAAAAATCGAAATTTTCTGTCTGCAGTAAATCACGAATCTAATAAACACTGTCCTTTTCTAAATCTGTAAGTTGGCCAGTAGTTTTTAGGATAACTAATTGAACAATCTTTGATGGGTACAGAAATCGAGGATGGTGACGAAAAAATGAAACCAGCAAATAAGCAAAGTTTTGTTTTATTTTGCTATGTTTCAAATTTTCTTCGCCATCCATAAGTAATTGGTCATTGACTTGACTAATGCTATGTTAGCTGATTAACTGAAAGTCATTGCTTGTTTTCCCTATGAAGCCGTTCAAATAAAAATCGTTAACTGAATTAGACTGGTTACAAGAGAAATACAATAATCAACGACTCTATATCAAACATGCATCTACTGGGAAAAGACAACTGGATTTCTGATTTTCATATTGTTAGTGATTTATCTCAAGATTGTTAATTTCAAGTTCAACACAAAACCAGGGCGTTTTTCTAAAGTTTTACTTCAGTTTAGCGATTCTAGCTTTGTTTATCAATAATTTTTCTCAGTAAAACCGATCATGAGTGGAAAGAAGTGGTTTTTCCTAGAAAAGTATTGCGTTGTTTCATGCCTAGACATAAAACTGTACTACAACAATAGCCTTGTTCACAAGGGAACCAAAAACCTAATCATGTGGTCCCAGAAAGCGTAGTTTGATCAAAGATAACGGATTAGAGAATATTATGAATAGAGCCTCTATTCCATGATCTTTGCGTTGGATTCCGAGCATTTTTTATGAGGCGACTTCATCGCAAAGTGAGCAACGCAATTCAGGGCCTAATCCAATACGTCTATAGCTTACTATGCTAAACAATTCTACCGTGGTGGAGTGAGGGAATCCATTTTAAGACTACTTTTCTACAATTTGATTGATAAAGCAATGCTGACGTCTCTAATAATTTCTTTCTTACTTTATTCAACAATTACATCTTCTATAAAGTCCATGAATCTGGTCGCATAATGCTGCGGTTTCACTGTAGAAATTTCTGCACCAGCCTGAAGTAATAAGAGAAAATACAAAGCCTGTTATTGAATTGAATTGTATGAAACAAGTGGCTTGGTAGTGGGTAGTGAACGAATCGCTGAATCATGGGGCACAAGCTGCAGGTACAAACCAACTCTCGCTACCATACTTCAGCCTAAGATCAGAAACCTCTTAAAAAATGACATACTTGACTGTGTTGATTACTCCGAGAGTGGATTTAGATTTATCTGAGTTTACGTTTTAAGAGTGGAATTGGAAAAAGTGGTAGGTATACCTTGTGCTCGGGATAATCGAGCTCTTCTGGCGATCTATGACTCTTTGAGGAGTCACTAGACGTGCGGCGTATTCGGTATTTTACCTGGTATGAAATTAGCAATCTTTTCACACACTTTATTGTTTAAATTACACACTTTATTGTTTAAATTAAGGGTTCGTCAACTTGTCAATATCTTAATGTATAAGTGATTACTTTTATGTTTATTTATTAAACACACATTTATCGTTGCAGTAACCTCACAAAAGCTGTTAATTTGAAAAAAAAAAATCAATATTCGTGCATTGAAATTACAGAAACTCGAATTTTCCAGCTTTTTACCAGGTTTCTACTCAAAACTAATCTACCACCTTAGAGGAAGCTGAGTCTAATAACACAAGACCTAGTTAGATGGTAGCTATAACTGGTGTCAGCTTGTCCTGATGTGGCTGAAAAGAGAAGAACGTTAAGTCTGTCAAGTTTTGTTTTCTCATCAATAATATCTAAACTTTCAACGTTCGTTTAATTCTTTCTGTTCCATTTCTGAAGATACACTGAACATTTCAGACCACAAAGAATCTTAAACATTGTATTTCATCGTTCAAGACTTTAAGAAGTTGATAGAATTACTTACACCATGTTTAACTGTTTTAGCCGCATGTGCTGCCTTCTTGTTCGCACCATAATAGGTAAGGACATCGATGATTCCCATGTAGTATGTCTCATGCTTGGATTCTAGAATGAATTTCATAAACTGACTTAATGATAGACTTGTGTTTAGAACGGCATCAAAGTCGAATCACCAAGAGTAAGGGGGAAGATACAGAAAAATCGACAAGAAATATGGAAAAATCTAATGAACAGAACAATCCTCGCAAAACAAAATTGGAAACTATAAATTCAACGAGTTTCTATTAAACGCGCAAGGCCTTGTTTCTAGCATCAATAAGTATAGTAGTAAGAGACCTAGCGTGGTTACTGCACCAAGTCGGGCTACAGATATCTTCGAATCGAAAGAAGCTGCCCACGATATAGCCCCTTAAAATGCTTAGTTCGACGGATCTAATTTCGAAAACGGAGACAGTTGTCAGCATCATGGACAGTCGAAAGCATCTTGAATCTTGGCATGCGTAGTAAATATTTGCACTGAATTCGTACCGAATTTGGACGACACTAAGAAAATGGTAAATAAATCTTGGGTTGAACTTGAAAATAATTGTGAATCTATTGTTTATTGAAGAACAAATCCACTCGTAAGGGAGGGGATGGTATAGGCTCATTGGAATAATTATCTATTCATATGAGAGATCAGAAATATTTTCAAAATAAACAAAATTTGATTTGCGCATGCTCAGATATGGTCCCGACCATGAAGGATGCTACCGACTGTCTCTGGATTCGATATTTGCTTCGACATATGGCACTTTAGAACCCAAGCCGTACAGAATTTCAAAACACTTGAGCAGCTGGCTAAAAAGTTACACCCCATTAGAGTTATTGGCAGGGATAGCCTTAGAAAGTCAAAAAGTATGATTTGTTTTACCTCTGTTAGATGGGACGGCGTATCTTTCCCCGTCCATCGGTACCTCTCCACTAGTAACACTATTAGACCGCATCATGACCATTCGAGAATCATCCGTTGGGGAGGAAGGGGAATCGTCCGCGGAATCGTCACCTTCACTACGACCATTCAAGGTGGTATCCCCATCCAGATCATCGTCAGAATCAATCCGCTCTTCGTCGTGAATACCGACCAGCAAACTGAAGTCCATCAGATTCTGAGATGTCAGGAACTAGAGAGAGAAAAAAGCTCGCTATTTAGTCTTTCTGACTTACTTCTCTGACAAGAGCTTAACAGCATAACGTATTTCCCTATGTAGCAGATAATTCTGGTGTTCTGCAAAAACAAAAGACTACTTGATTTATATAACGATGGAAAAAGTAAAATTCAATCCTTAAAAAGTTGACATGAAACTATGTTAACGCAGAATTACAACTGTTAATGAACATTTTATACATCAAAGATCAATTCTTGATAAGTGTTGATACTTTCTCAAAGAATTTATAAAAAATATTTCATTCGAAGTCACCATTTGTCTGTTCCAGAAGTACTTTTCCTCAACTTTTAAAGAAAAAACTTAATACTGGTTAGTTTTTGTTTCTATAGAGTCATATAGTAATCTTTCCACAAGGTAATATGATCTTCAACTATTTACAACGATGACGCTGCATATTCACGATCCTCCAGCAATTTCTCGTGAGAATAGCTGTTACAATCTTAAAATAATGAATGCTGGGTCTTAGAAACAAATGCCTTGGCCTCGAATAGCATGTGCCATTATTGTAGCATGTGCCACAAAAATAGCATGCACCGTAATCATAGCATGTTCCACATTAATAACATGTACCATAATCGTATTTGCAAGTTATTTAGTTATCAAGCATGTGTCCATACCTCGATGTCATTTCTGATTTTGCCAAGTAGATCAGTTCTCGTTGAAGAACCAACAGAAAGTTTGACACTTTCACGAGTCAAATCGTTGTCTTTGAAAGTAGGTAGTTCCTTGGACTAAAAAGAGAACAAATTCACTTTCATGTCATCATAATTCCCCATATTTTAGAATAAGAATCAAAAGATTGTAAATCAATAGAAATGATTTGTAAGAACAACAATGATCCAGGTAGGATTTGAACCCACAATCTCTGAATCTGCCCCTCAACCACTGTCACAACCAAGCGACTGGGACAATCCAGCTAATTGATCGACCCAAGCCATATCAATCTCCCAAAATGCACCACAAATCTCATCCAATGCAGAGAAGAATTTTCCAGTTCTTTACCAACTTCAAAGGACTTTCTGCATGGGGAAGACTTTCCCTTACCAAGAGGACCATTGCAGTCTGACCAATGCATAGGGTTAATAATAAAAACCTGAGAAGAAGCAGGATTTGGAGTATAAATCGAAATAATTCGTGACAATGAATACCCAAGGTCTAACTCTACCCCTAACTCTAATCCTAACTCTAACCCCAACCCCAGACCTAACCTAAAAAATTAAAATTTTATTACCTTTTCAGCTTCACTCGCTTCTCTGTCTACTCTTGAGCCCTATCAAGTAAAATGCAATACTATCTTCAATAAGATTCTTTACATACAGGCCTTAATTTAGGGCTCATTGTTACCAATTTTTGCATTGATAAATCCAAAGTTTTTCAGTGATAAATCACTAACTTAGCACGTTATTGCTCAACCAACTATCAACGCATCCAGAGTTTAGCTACAAGGTACGGAATAATTTTTGATGCTTTCTCCAAATGAGAAGGTCTAACAGCCAGTGGTGGTTTAAGAGACTGGCGGGCCAGGGGCAAACACCTTGACTTAACCAGATTTATGTTTCTATGCCATACCGTATCTTGCATTTTTCCTTATTTTGCGATACCCGTTAAACATATATGAAGCACCGGCCTAAGGGGGTCATGGCCCACCTCAAACCACCACTGCTAACAGGACGTTGTGAAGCAATGCTATGTGACTCCTGCTTTGAGTGACAGCCTTACCTTGAGGTCGTATTTCTTGTGAATTGTTTTACTGAGACTGAATATGCTTCGCAGAATAATGTAGTAGTGTTCTTTGCTGTCCACAGTCACTCTGTACATTCCCAGGTATTGTGGCAGCAACGTGTCTGCGTGACATTCAACAATGTACTAAAATAAAAACATTGAAAATCAGTATTGATAGGTAACACTTCAGCCTTCCACACTTGAGAATTAAGAAGAACAAATCGTTTTAGTAGCTCAGGTATTTCCTTGGCTTCATTAGGTAAAAATAAACTTTTGGTAAAAAAAACTTTTGACTCCATTTTTTGCATGATAAGTGAAATAAAAAAAATCATGTATTTATCTACCTTCTTATCTAAACTTTATAATTCTTGAGCAAGCCTATCATAATTGACTCCAATGAAAAAAAACTTTATTCTAAAAACACTAGGAAAAACCTTCTTTCTTCTTCCACCTTGACAAAATTACAGGGTTTTTAAAATCTATAGAATGATTCACTCAAAAAATTGACTTACTCATTCAATTATATCAATAAGCAAAACTTAAAAAGAATTTTTTATTAAATAATCCTAATTGATACAAAAATGTAGTAAAAATCAGGTAAAAATCAGGTAAAAAATCCTAACGAGATTTGAACTCTGTTCAAACAGAAAAAATAAAAAAAAATTATGATTTTGAAAACATAGTGAGGACAAGAAGGTCCTACCGAGATTTGAACTCGGATCGCTGGATTCAAAGTCCAGAGTGCTAACCATTACACCATAGGGCCCACATTAAATTTTGTAAACTTTATGGAATATATTCTACGACTGAAACTTCAGATTATTTAGCGGGAAACTCAAATAAATTTTGATAAAATGATAATGTACACGATTTTCTTCATAAGGATACGTTTATACGTTTATAAAGAACCTATATGTAAAAGGTCGACGAACTTAAGGAACTTCTACTACTAGGTCAAATCAATAAGAAGCTTAATTGTTTTGAATATATTCATTTTGTGTAGATATACAACTCCTTTAATGACTCTAATTTGTGATATCACATGTTTTCTTATTATGTTTTCTTATTGTTTATTGCAAAATTTTGAATTTTAATGCTTTCTTGTGTCTGTACTAAATACTATCCTTTAAATGAACACTTGAAATTAAGAAACTATTAGGGAGCTTTTAGAACCACAAAGTGGTCAAAAGAGGTGTCAAAATAAGGAACTTAAGGAATTGGTTCCTTATAAAAAAGCGTGTATTGAAGTGTTTTTTCTTAATTCAAAGATTTTTCCTAGAACTATTCACCGCTGAAATACACGTATTTTTGTAAGAAAATCGTTGTAAGAAACCTATTCTCGCGAATTTCCAAAAATTGAAGACCAGGAAAAACATTTTCTGTAGAGACCTCCATTATTACAAGAGCGGTCAGTGTATTTTAATTGGGTTTTATTGATAAATTGAAGGTATGTTTGTGAGTTAGTACTACTAGATCGAGCTAGAAACTTTCAGTGCTTGTCATATGACTTAGTTTCTTATATAAAGAAATATGTGTATATGTCAGTGTCAGGTGTTTCGTTTTGGACGACCAGTGGAATGATGCCAGGAAGAACAAAGAGAAAAGAACCAACCTGGTGGTATTTTGGCAGCAAGTGATGCATCATCTCGACCTCTTCGCTTTCTATTGTTTTGATGAGAAACGCCCGGTCACACGTGTCAAAGAACTTCGATCCACTGCGACCTGTGGACTCGCTGACTTGAGGGGGTTCTTGAAAGGACCGCTGGAAAAAAGGGAAACAATTGAAATGACAAGACAAGTCATTACAGTTTGATTTGTGAAAAAGTTTTAAAGGACGCTCTCCTGACAGCATTTTCTGAAACATTACGATATTAAGCAGCCAGGACGGGAACGGAAGCAAGAGCGTCATTTTGCAAGACGATGCCTAATGTAAAAAACATTTTCCCGGCTAATGCTACCATCTTGGTTTGAAAACACGTCAAGTCAAGGACAAGGTTCAAAAACAAGGTTGAAAAACGATACAAAAGGCAAATCATTACTTACTGCATAATACTGGTCGTCGATACCAAATCTCTCCCTCAAATTTTGGAAGACTCGCGGACAGTATTCTTTGAATTTGAAATGTGACGGCATAACTTCGCTGCAAAATGCAAACAAATCAACCTCATTTAATGTTACGCAACGCTTTAGGAGCTTGAATATGTTTCAATGTTCAACTTCACAATGACACTGAAAAGTATTGGAACGGATGGAAGCTTCGAAGCAAAATGTATAAACGCATCAACGTCATTTAATGTTACGCAACGCTTTAGGAGCTTGAATATGTTTCAATGTTCAACTTCACAATGACACTGAAAAGTATTGGAACGGATGGAAGCTTCGAAGCAAAATGTATAAACACATCAACGTCATTTAATGTTACGAAACGCTTTAAGAGCTTGAATATGTTTCAATGTTCACCTTCACAATGACACTGAAAAGTATTGGAACGGATGGAAGCTTCGAAGCAAAATGTATAAACACATCAACGTCATTTAATGTTACGCAACGCTTTAAGAGCTTGAATATGTTTCAATGTTCACCTTCACAATGACACTGAAAAGTATTGGAACGGATGGAAGCTTCGAAGCAAAATGTATAAACACATCAACGTCATTTAATGTTACGAAACGCTTTAAGAGCTTGAATATGTTTCAATGTTCACCTTCACAATGACACTGAAAAGTATTGGAACGGATGGAAGCTTCGAAGCAAAATGTATAAACACATCAACGTCATTTAATGTTACGAAACGCTTTAAGAGCTTGAATATGTTTCAATGTTCACCTTCACAATGACACTGAAAAGTATTGGAACGGATGGAAGCTTCGAAGCAAAATGTATAAACACATCAACGTCATTTAATGTTACGAAACGCTTTAAGAGCTTGAATATGTTTCAATGTTCACCTTCACAATGACACTGAAAAGTATTGGAACGGATGGAAGCTTCGAAGCAAAATGTATAAACACATCAACGTCATTTAATGTTACGGAACGCTTTAAGAGCTTGAATATGTTTCAATGTTCACCTTCACAATGACACTGAAAAGTATTGGAACGGATGGAAGCTTCGAAGCAAAATGTATAAACGCATCAACGTCATTTAATGTTACGAAACGCTTTAAGAGCTTGAATATGTTTCAATGTTCACCTTCACAATGACACTGAAAAGTATTGGAACGGATGGAAGCTTCGAAGCAAAATGTATAAACACATCAATGTTATTTCGGAAGAAGACTGTTAAAACAAGCTCTATGACAAGTCACTTCGTGTACATTTTTCAAGGCTATTTAGCTTTATATCATAAATATATTTTAATGAGACTTTTTGACAAACTAACATCTTTCAAAACTACGTCTTCATAAGAGTGTTGCAATCAATTGATTAAATGTACACAATTTTATATATTATTTTTCAGCTATGGTCTTCGTTTTAATCTTATCCCTCTAATGTTTGAATTGTGGAACGTCTTGCAATCTTCCATTAAAGTTTTTGCTATGGCATGTAGCTTTACTGTCGTTAATCAGAAGTTTAGCACAGCTACCAGAGAGCAAGTTTACCTGTTTATGTTTATCATTCTCTTTTCATACTGGTTGGCCTATTTCGACCATCTATGGGCACGGATTTGATTTTCGTTCTCTACCCGATTATCATAGGCAACGCTTTGAAATATTTCGCATGTTTAGTTTTTCAACTGCCGCGTAAAGGAAATTGAAAGTGCCTCTCTATGCCAGGTTTCAGTTGAATGGAGATTCGTGTTCTATGGCTCAATAGTCAATTGAATGACAGGAAAGAACTACATTTTTTGGTTTTAGATTAAGTAGTGAATTGGTTTACTGCGAGAAAGTACTGAATTGGATGGTAGGAAAAAACCCTGTTTTAAGGAAGCAATTAACGAGAGAATTCAATAATCAAGTTTTGACTAGGTTTCTGCTATTACAAATTGCTTGGCCCCGAACAAAGGCTTCTAACGAATGTGGAATTGAAAAATTACCAAACAGCAATTTCAAAAGGCCGGATGATTTCCAGAATGAGTTTTTTAATTAAAATAGTGAGTTGTGGTGAAGGAAAACTGTCCTTCAGTGTTACTCGTTTGGAGATTGACCACATGAATAATTCACATGGAACGCAAACTAGAGAAAGAAAACCAATTTCATACTATCTTGTTTCCATCTTTCACAACATCTTAAGCCGATTTGTGAGCAAGCTGTCCCTGACATAGAGACCGTATTGATATAAGTTGGTTTACACTCATTTCAGAGATCGTTAACTACAAACACGGGGATCGATACCGTGGCATGAGGCAGCTTGTATGCTATCGATTGAGTGCAGCTTTAATAAGCGAGCTTGCTTCTATTTTCAAGCTTACAAAAGGCTGGGCCTTATTTCAGACGGTATTTTCAGTCCTTAGCAATGGACTCTAAATTGGGTGTCGCTTTGCTAGATATGGCAGGAAAAGTCGGCCTAGATCAACTGAGAAGCTAACAATAACAGTTTGTGCAGTGGCGTATCCCTGTTACCCCTGTAAGCCAGCTGCTGTGTGATAGAGATTATGAACAGCGAAGGATAAATATACCAAAATGTGGAAATGTGGGCAGCAATTTTCAGGTATAAAACTGCTGTACAGAAATGGGTACAATCCATCACACTAGGATCTTCTACCACTGTACGTAGTGATGTAGTACATGCTACCAAAGCCCTGCTGGAATATGACTCGGCCTTAGTCAGACCAGCACGTGAAAAAGAAACCTACTCGCTCACTTAAAAATGAGAACAATTAAATACACTGTGTCCAATGGATGATGTCATATATAAGACATGAATAAAATATTCCAACAAGAATCGTCCAGGTACCCATTATCTAATGTGAGACAGATGGAAGATAAAAAACAGATAAGAGAGCACAACAGGTAGTGTAGCATAACCAAGACTAAGTTTCTCAGACCGGTTTGTCTTGTTAACTTAATGTAGCTTATAAACAATATACAAAATTATAAACAATATTGTATATCATTGTTAGCTCTAACATTTACATGATATTGTTTGCAATATTAGAAAGACTGAACGCTCTTGTCTCTTATGGCATTTATTCCAGCTCTCTTCAAATAAATAGCTTCTTGTGGCAATCCTTCCATGCAATATAAGATTACTCACTTAATTCAACAGTGAAAGTGAAAAGTGATGAAATTACAAGTTTATATCTAGACAATTACACACGTAACTAATTGTTATGCATGGATCTTATACCCCAAAGGCATTTCTTATAGCTCTCTACAAGTAAATTAGCTTCTTCAGAGTGCTTAACCGCTTATTTAATTGAACAAGGAAATTAACTGTGCTTGAAATTCAAGTCCTGATGCGAATTAATTTCTATAGATTGCTGCTGGTGATCATACGAGATTAGCCCTGGCTGCTGGTCATAATACCGATATTTACAAAACACCTTGCAGCAATCTAATGATTCTACATGATAACTTTTCACATTGCATGCTCTCGTTGATGGCGAACAAAAGTCAGTTTATATTTGCACAGGTGTCTGCATTTCACAACTTAAATCGCTTATACATAACTAATGCTGATATCAATGTGATTATTCAAAAACATCTCCAACACAAGATGGGATATGGATCAACACGTGAGTCACACGAGACTCTTATAACTGATCCAACCTTGTGTTCAGCCATGAAAAGAGCTGAGGTTGAAGGTGCATTCTACAGTCTTTGCAACTCCAAGTTTAGAATTGTTTCGCTCTGCTCTGACGTTTTTATCATCACGAGTAAAGCGGATAAGACAGGTTTTCGAATTCAATCCCTAGAAATAGCTGTTGTTTTTCAAAGATATGACAAGAGTGGTGTTTTAGGGGTGTAAGTTCTGTTTTCCACTCCTCTGACGTTTTTTACCTGATGAGAAAGATGATAAGACACTACTTCGAACTTCATCCCTAGATTTGAGTTACTTATGCTGATACAAGCATGGAAAACATGGCTGTTGTTTTTTTCAAGCAAATAAGATATGAAAAGAATGTTTTAGGGGTGCAAATTTCGTTTTGCACTCTTCCTCTGACATTTTTACCATCACAATTAAAGAGGATAAGAATTCTATCCCTCTATTTTAATTTAATAACAATTATAAAAAGAAGCAAAATATAGTTGTGGCTTTTAAAGCAAATAAAACATGAACAAAGTGGTGTTTCTGTTTTGGGAGTTTTATGGGGTTTGATTGCATCTCTTGTGAACAGAAAAGACGAAGTAATAAATATGAAATTCAAAATCAAGAATAAGTAAAACTAGGCCGGTAATCCTTTACATTTAGCAGTAACAAAGGTACTCTTCGTCATAAATTTGTAGGAGTTTTGCAGACGCATGCTTGATATAGGACCAGCCTAAGCCCCAGCCCTATGAATGAAATAATGAAAGATACCTAGAGAAGTCAGAAAACAAGTCCCTACTTTGCGATAAGCGAAGGCCTAACGCTGTCCAACTAATTAAGATGTCAGGAATAACGCGTCCCATCGGGAGCCAACAATCTTTTACAATTGGGAATAACATGGGAATAATTAAGTTTAAGTTCTGATTTTGCTAGATATTCGCAGACACATACGTCATAGGCCAGCCGAGGCTATATGAATGAAGAATAAGCGAAGAATTAGTCAGGAAGAGCTAGAAATAGGTAAAGCTAAAATACCGGAAAGCCTTACTTGCTGTAGTTGTGGTTCTTGATGATGATCTTTCCAAATGCCTTGAAATCTTCTTTGAGAAGCATTACATTTGTAGGAACCCGCATTAATTCATTGACCTGGTAAAAAAGTTGAACATTCAAGGTTAATATACTGAATGAAAATTACCGCTAAAAAGTGAAGATCGCACAGTCAGCCATGTTGGCATCTAGAGAGTTTTCTGTCCAGTTTGTGTTTCAAAAGTGGAGCAGTCAATTACGACAAAAAATTGATTAAGTACCAATGCAAGCATTTCAGGGCATAAAATTCGAACAAAGGGTGCTGTTCAGGGGGTGGCTCCATAGGGATTCCAGGAATGCAAGTCTTAGGGTAGATAAGAGTTTTAGAGGGGCCCAGAAATACCTGTCACCGTAGGAGGGGGCCTCCTAGAGGGCCCCACTACCTTTGAGTCACACCTGGTGCTCAAACAAGAAATAGGTAGCTCAAGGCCATCTAAAATTGTCTGCTATAAATACTAAACGGAGACATCCAAGAGATTCTAGTTTGAAGTTCGAGTAAGGCCGCCAATTTGTTACATTTCCTTGATGGGACTGTTGATGAAGGCGAGCTAATAAAACATTTTGGCTCATAAAGTTTTGGGTTTTCAAGAACTCTATCTAAGTCATAGCCTCTGCTCTATCTAACAAGTTTGGTAACATTTATTCCCTTGTCAAGATTTGAAAGGATTTGAGCTCAAACAAAAACACTCCAAGCTAACACAAGTGCATTCTATCTATGTTTCTTTGAAAATTCTTAATAATACCCCTTCTCATTTTTGTTGAGTGGATACTGGTACTCGCTCTGTGGGCCAGTATCAATACTATTTTGCCTTGACTTTTCTTACACAGAATAATCATTCATGTTGTTTCTACAACTGATCACATATATTTAGCAATTCATTATTAACGAGCAGTTTATTAAGTTTGTGTTAAAAGTCCCACTCCTTTCGACCTGCAAAATCAACTGGTTAAATTCACAATCAAAAACACCCCTACAAAAGGGTTCACACAATGAATAATGCAAACTCTTTATAGAATGACCGGTCCTGTTTAACAAATAAACTGATGAGTCATGATGAATTGAATGTTGGGCCTAGTACGAAGAATAAAGCCTTGACATTTACTTTGAGGGGGGGAGGGCAAAATCATAACTGAAAGGTATCAATGAAAGATATTCGACAAGCTTTCCTTTGAGCAGTGAAAGATCCAAGGAAGCAGCTTTCGAAACATTATGATAATCAAAAAACTTGTGAACAGCGATAACTGGGGTTTCTTGGAGTTAAAGGGGCCTACAAGTGCAAAAATTCAAAATTTATACAGCATCCTCCAGATGACGTAATGATTTGTAACAGTTTTTGGGGGGGGGGCATCTTTGAACGAAGAAGCAAGTTCATGAACCAAATGATTCGCGTGAAAGAAATAAGACCCGGATAGAGTTGCTGGTCCGAGTCCTCTTTTTATTCACACAAAAATGATTACGATTGATTTTCCTAATACTGCTTCCTTTGAGGAAATGTCTGCTCATAAGATTGACACCAAAAGGCAGGGGCGGCGTGGCTATAAAATCAGAGCCGGGAGAAATACTGAGAAAAGGGGCCCACTTCATATAGATATATATTGTCCTGCTATTGTAGGTTTATATTGCAAGCCTAAAGCTTGCACGCTATGGCCTGCGGCCATTGCCTAAAATAGCTGGGAGTCTGGGGGTGCAGTAAGCCCCCCCCCCAGCGGGTCCAGGGGGCGAAGCCCCTGGAAGCTCTGGAGATTTTGTCACTCATGAGGCCTCAAAATGGCTTAGGATCCTTTAATTTTTCTTTCTGGATATGTTTAGAAAAAACATTTAAATACCCAACCATCTCCTTGGAAACGTAGGGCAAATGAAGGTGCTGAAAAAAACTTCTGGGGTACCCTCCCTTTATAGAAATGCCACTTCACTTTCTGGTGCGATAATTTTTCAGGATAAAGCCTAAGCAACCTTTGATGAACCAGGCTTAGCGTAGAAATGTTATATTTCTTTCTAAAAAACGTTATACTGTACATTTAAATAACAAAACATTTTAGCAAAATCTGCACTTGCAAGACAATATGGGGAATCTAATTGTCAATATGGGGAAGCTAATCAAGTTTTAGAGATATCAAAAATTACAAGTAAATTTGTAAATAATCTGGCACAATATTTCATTGGTTATATAGTTAAAAGTATATTACTACATACTATAGTCATAAAGGTCTGAAAACAAACTTGCTGATACCTGGAATATAACAAAACACTGCCAAGCAACAAATTTTGCCATGGCTATGACGATAAACAAGAAAAGAACAAATACATTGTTAGATGAACCTATAAGTTTAACTACAGAAGTCTCTTTAATTCACTTGAAGTGGATGCAAGGCTGTCAACAACCTTTCCGAGGGGAATTCTATTTAGAATGTCACTTTCTATTCCCATCAGCATGAAGCATTCCAGGTTCTCTTGTGTAAGAGTGGCTCATAGCCTTGTCCTTATGGGCTTAAGTTTTGAGAAAGAACGTTCACATTTTACCTGGGTGACGGCCAACGTTAGCAAGAAGTGATAGACTATGTATAGTTCTGAGTATGCAGCACTGTTCAGACTGTGATTGTATAGAACTTGATAGGCACATGTGAAGCAGGATCTGCATCTTCGATTTGTCTGCGTTTCTGTGGTGGCTAGTTCTATATACTGGAACCGAGAATATTGGAATATGGAACTTGGAACCGTGAGAACCGGGGAACGTAAATCTCTAAAAAAGGGAACATCGCAATGGCACTTCCTATCGCAATGGCGTTTACACCAATGGAAAGGGCTGCCCTCCTACAACCCCCCACCAAGCTCTTAGGTTCCCTGAGTGTGCAAAACAGCCCTAATCAAAGTTTCATAGGAACGTGGATATTTCTTCTACAGTCTGACTTTCGCAAAAGTCTCAAACATTTTGCAGTGGGATTTTTTTAGGCCTTTTAGTAAGCTAATTTGTAGTACACGCATTTTTTTATATAAGCAATTTCAGCTTGAGCACAGTACTGAAAATTGCTTAGCTAGAGGGCGAATTTGAGTACTAAAAATTGCTTAGCAATTGCTTAGCTTTTCATACTTGAAGATTTGTTTTCTTAGAATACTATCTCACAAGTTTTTGTACGACAAATGTAAATGGTATCTTGCATAAAAAAGTGTACCAGGGTACTAATATCCACTAATCCTACTTTTCTATAGCTTGCTGCACGATTTTCATTGCCAATAGGATCTTAACAATAATTTTCAAATTGCTTAGCATTCCTCGATCCAGTACTGGAATTGCTTAAATTTTTGTCTTGTCGAGTACTGACTTGCTTATAGGTCGGTTTTGGTAACATCGGCTAGAGCTCAGTACTAAAATTGCTTAGCTGGAGGCCAAATTTGAGTACCCAAATTGCTTAGCAATTGCATAGCTTTTTTCACCTCAGAGTTTGTCCTTTAGAGTTCTGTATCACAAGATGGTGTACAAAAAATGTCTTCGCTGCAAACCCAGGGTACTAATATCCACTGTCACCCACTTTCCTATAGCTACTGCAAGATTTTCTTTGCTAATTGGATCAGAACTAAAACATACATTGCCTTACAATCTGCTATCCAGTACTGGAATTGCTTAAGTTCTTAGTCTTGTCGAGTACTGCCTTGCACATAAAGCAATTGCTTATAGAAAAGAACGCGTTTGGGGCAGGTCACTTTCTTAAAATCGATTAACAAACGTTCTGCGTGGTAATCAAGACATATGTAAAATCCCCCTGACGTCCACAGCCAATAAAAAACTAATCAAGATGAAAAAGATTCAAAAAATTCAAAATATAAAACCCTGTTGACGCTCACAGCCAATAAAAAACTAATCAAGATGATTCAGTCTCAAGGCTGGGCGGGACAAGTTTCACCACTTGACTGTGGAATTTAAAAATTCGCATCGATACATTTCGACACATTTCTTTTTGTAGAAAGCCGTTTATAAGAAACCGTAGGGCAAGATTTTCAGAACTTAAGAAACTTTGGTTGGACATTTCGTGCGAATCAAACAAGTTGAGAAACTTTTCAGATTTCTCTTAACGAGACGTTATACGCATTTATTACAAGCAATTTCATTCAGCTCGAGCTCAGTACCAAAAATTGCTTAGCTGGAGTGCAAATTTTAGTGCTCAAACTGGCTTGGTAATTGCTTAGCTTTGTTTACCTCTAAGTTAGTTCCTTAGAGTATTGTATCACAAGTTGGTGTACAACAAATGTCAATGGTATCTTGCATATCAAAGTGTACCCAGAGTACTAATATCCACTGTAACCTACTTTCCTATAGCTACTGCAAGATTGTCATTGCTAATTGGATCTGAACTAAAACTTACATTGCCTTCTGCTATCCAGTACTGGATTTGCTTAAGTTCTATGTCTTGCCGATTACTGCCTTGTTCATAAAGCAATGGCCTATAGAAAATAGCGCGTGTGGGGCAGGTAACTTTCTTAAAATCGATTAACGAATGTGTGGTCTGGTCATCGAGACATAGTATGTAAAGTCCTCTTGACGTTTAAAGCCAACAGAAACCCAGCATCAAATTACCATTATTCTGGCTGGGCGGGACAAGTTTCAGCACTTGACTGTCGAATTTTGAAATTCGCTTCGATACATTTCGACACATTGTTTTTGTAAAAAGGCCATTCATAAGAAACCGTAGGGCCAGATTTTCAAATCTTAAGAAACTTTGGTTGGACATTTCGTGTAAACCAAACAAGTTGAGAAACTTTCCAGATTCCTCTTAACGAGACTTTAGCCCGGAACGTGATGCCTATTTTCCCAGATTGATTACATTTTATAGGATATTTAGCTGTCTGTATGGAAAATTGCTTTCATCTTTGCTTCTCTATATCAAATTCATGTTTGCTAGCGAGGGTGTGCCTTTATAAAGAAAAATTAGGTTTTTATGTCTAAGAAACTTTTCGTATCCTAATCAGTGCTCAGCCAAAGATACTCTGGTACGAAGATTTAGCATAGTTGTTGAACGTTGCAGTTGTTCAATCCCAGCTCTACTCTGGGAGATAATTCACTGACAGCATCCCTTGTTGAACTGGGTGGTAGGGGGAGTACAGTACATCCTCGGTTATCCGAACCTCGATTATCCGAACCTCGATTATCCGAACGCCAAAAGTTTTCATTAAAAAATGTTTTTGCAAACCCGTTCTTGAGAAACCAATCGAAATATCCGTTGTCTGCTCAAACTGTTGCCCAATATAAAAGTCATATTCAACATTTTTCCAAAAACAATAACTTCTTTGTTAATTAATATTGTCATTTATACAAATCGTTGTTATCGTTGTTATTATTACAAATCGTTGTTGAAATTTACAAAAACTGTTGCCTTAGTTTTGTTGTTGGTCTTTCCGTTTGCCAAGGTTTTCAATTTACATTCAGTTTGAGCATCCTGTGACTGTTAAATTTTTTGCGTATCCGAACGGCCCAACAAAAATTTGAGTTCAACCTGTTCGGATAATCGAGGATGTACTGTACTATGGCCCACAAACGCCAGACAAAACTGTTACTTTACTGGACAAACTGTTGCTTCAGTGGACAAAACTTTACTTCAGCGGGTAAAACTTTTACTTCACTGGACAAAACTTTACTTCACTGGACAAAACTTTACTTCACTGGACAAAACTGTAATCAATCTGATCCTAGGAAAATAGACGAGCACGTTCCGGGCTAAAGTCTCTTTAAGAGGAATCTGGAGAGATTCTCAACTTGCTTGGTTTACACGGAATGTCCAACCAAAGTTTCTTGAGATTTGAAAATCTAGCCCTACGGTTTCTTATAAACGGCTTTTTACAAAAAATTATGTCGAAATGTATCGATGCGAATTTTTAAATTCCACAGTCAAGTGGTGAAACTTGTCCCGCCCAGCCTTGAGACTGAATCATCTTGATTAGTTTTTTATTGGCTGTGAGCGTCAACAGGGTTTTATATTTTGAATTTTTTGAATCTTTTTCATCTTGATTAGTTTTTTATTGGCTGTGGACGTCAGGGGGATTTTACATATGTCTTGATTACCACGCAGAACGTTTGTTAATCGATTTTAAGAAAGTGACCTGCCCCAAACGCGTTCTTTTCTATAAGCAATTGCTTTATGTGCAAGGCAGTACTCGACAAGACTAAGAACTTAAGCAATTCCAGTACTGGATAGCAGATTGTAAGGCAATGTATGTTTTAGTTCTGATCCAATTAGCAAAGAAAATCTTGCAGTAGCTATAGGAAAGTGGGTGACAGTGGATATTAGTACCCTGGGTTTGCAGCGAAGACATTTTTTGTACACCATCTTGTGATACAGAACTCTAAAGGACAAACTCTGAGGTGAAAAAAGCTATGCAATTGCTAAGCAATTTGGGTACTCAAATTTGGCCTCCAGCTAAGCAATTTTAGTACTGAGCTCTAGCCGATGTTACCAAAACCGACCTGAATGACCATTCTGTTCTAAATAGCCTAACTAAGGAAAATAAACGCATTTCCTTTATAAGCATTAGCTTTATAAGCAAGTCAGTACTCGACAAGACAAAAATTTAAGCAATTCCAGTACTGGATCGAGGAATGCTAAGCAATTTGAAAATTATTGTTAAGATCCTATTGGCAATGAAAATCGTGCAGCAAGCTATAGAAAAGTAGGTTTAGTGGATATTAGTACCCTGGTACACTTTTTTATGCAAGATACCATTTACATTTGTCGTACAAAAACTTGTGAGATAGTATTCTAAGAAACAAATCTTCAAGTATGAAAAGCTAAGCAATTGCTAAGCAATTTTTAGTACTCAAATTCGCCCTCTAGCTAAGCAATTTTCAGTACTGTGCTCAAGCTGAAATTGCTTATAAAAAAAATGCGTGTACTACAAATTAACTTACTAAAAGGCCTAAAAAAATCCCACTGCAAAATGTTTGAGACTTTTGCGAAAGTCAGACTGTAGAAGAAATATCCACGTTCCTATGAAACTTTGATTAGGGCTATTTTGCACACTCAGGGAACCTAAGAGCTTGGTGGGGGGTTGTAGGAGGGCAGCCCTTTCCATTGGTGTAAACGCCATTGCGATAGGAAGTGCCATTGCGATGTTCCCTTTTTTAGAGATCTACGTTCCCCGGTTCTCACGGTTCCAAGTTCCATATTCCAATATTCTCGGTTCCAGTATATAGAACTAGCCTTTCTGTGGTAGCCTTTTTAAGATTTTCAGAAATTGATCTTATAACATAAACATCTCTAACCACAACCAGGGGCATAGACACCATTGATTTAGTAGAGAGATCCTGAGAGAGAGACTTCTTAAACATTTCACTTCTAAACTTTAAGTTATTCTACAATTCACTAAAATACGATGTATTAAAAAATAATTTTTGAGGTGAGGGGCCCACCGGGAAATTTCCCGGTGCCCCGCCTGGCCACGCCGCCCCTGCCAAAAGGATATTACTTAATAAGGGAGTCATTTTCGAAGTTGTCATTATAAAAAGACGTTTTTTCAGGCGTTATATTCCTTGTTGCAAAATTCCCTAGAAATTGCTGATATGTGACTAAATACAGCTTTACAATGATCAACAATAAATATAATCTAACATATATTGTCTCATGTCATATGAAATGTGTATTATCATAAATATAACTTAACGGGAAAGGCCATCAAAAATGGAGGCAGATCATAAATTCTATATAACAAAGAATAAGAAATCAATATCATATAATTAAAATAAATGCATTAATAACTCTCTTATTATAACAAACATAAGTCATTGATATTGTTAGGTGAAAGGCTTTTAAATTTCGTATGTTTTTAGAAACATTTCTTTCCTTATCGGTGCTTTTGATTAAATGGATTAACAATTTAAGAATGAAATCGATTAGGAAATGATGATAACTAACTTTATCTTGGAAAACATATTCATAATTCATGAAATACGTAAGAAAACATGCAGTAACGTCATGGATACAAATAGCTGTGGTAATGGATCTTCCTCAATGTCAGCTCCATGCTATTCAAACCATCATGAATACTAACCTCAGCTCTAATTATAAAGTCATGTCAGTTGGAAAGGAAATTTGTCAGCAGCAACTTGGGCGTAATGGCACTTACAGCTTGGAAAATGGAATCGGACTTCCTGGGAGAGGGATTTCGGAATGGAAAAGCAAATCGGAATTGTTAAACACGTCAATATTGGGAATTTCTCTATTTTACTCATTGATATTGGGACCCCTCCGTCCTTCAGGACCCTTAGCTCAGGAAAAGATCGCTAGAAACCGAAATTTACGCAAAGAGTAACAACTTGGCACGTAGTGTGGACTGGGAATAATCAAGAAATAGTTACCGAACTTTTTTCATTTTTCGAAACTTCATCAGGGATATATTAAGGTTACAATTTTACACATCGCAATTACAGCGCAGCAAGTGTGAAATACCTCGCATGAGGTCAGACTTGGTTTTAAAGAAAATTTATCACTCCACATTATGATTGGGGGAGGGGGGCGAAAATGTGTCAAAATAGACATTACATATCTTGAGAACAATGAAAATGTATAGTGAGCTCACAACAATGAGGATGAAAGATGATGCGAAAAGGGAAAATTACAATTTGGTTCACCCAAAGAAGCCACACCACCAATGAGGGGATTTTTGAATCATATTTGCCTTGTATCTCTTCAAAAGCACCTCTGGATAAGCAAATCTGATAGGGTATACGTGTAGTAGGAAAGAGATGATTATCTGATTTCCAATAATATCATCATAACACACTGCTACAAGTATCTATCTAAAAACCATCTTATCAATGCACCAATTGGTTATCACTGCACACCAAAATCAGGCATATATTAGGTACTACTTGTATTTTTTGTCATATTAACTTTTAATAAACAAAAATAAGCATGTGGCAGTCATAATAACAATACTCACAAATAAAACCAGAGATGATTTGTGAGAATAAAATTCCCTGTGACAACAGAAAGCACCATCACCTTATGAAAATTAGGAAATCTTTAATATTTTTTACTCACTCTGAGTGGTTTTCCTCAAAACTATTGCCACAGCCTAGCCTATGTTGACATTTGACTGTTCAGGGTAAGAAATTTACGGGCCTAAAGTGTCTCTAGAATATAAAATTTCCCCGCCACGCCAATTATAATTTTCATGGTACCGCTAGGCGGGAAAATCTCAAAAAGCCTAATTCACATAAAAATTTGGGACTTTCAAAAATGCTAGGGGCTTTGATAAATAACAAAATTCAGTCTATTTGAAAAGTGTAGCTGCCCCCCTCCACTTAATATTTCTGCGAATTCACAAAGACCCTGACCTTGCCTACATATAACACTTGATAGCCATCTTGTACAAAACCTGTTTTAAGGCTTCTACTTAACTATGCCTAATCTTTCTGTTCTTATTGCAAGGAAATCCTGCATTTTGGTTTAAACTCCAGCAAAGTTCCGAAATATACAAAGAGAATATTGAAGCTGCTTCACGAATAAATTTGCTTGAATGGCTTATGCTAATTCAAATGCATTTAAATATTTCAGAGCTGGCAGATTTAGGGCCATATGTGCACTGGATTCCTAGAGCTGTAAAGAGTAAACAGACTTAAGAAGACTAAATACAACATAATACTATGGATATCCATGTCTGGTGAAGCTTGAATAGAAATTTATTTTGTTTATAAACAGTAGACACATCTGTTACTTTACAAGCCACCAACCTTATCAACATGATTTGAGTACTCGAAAATTTGACAAAATCCTGCAATCTAAAAATATAGAAACTTCTTTTGTTGAAATATGGCTGCTATTTTCTGTTGCTCAAACTTGATGACATAAATAACCTTGAAATTGATTCTTTTGTTTGTGAATGAATCAATGGCCTAGCTCCATAGTATTTTCAAAACTTTTTCACAAGTCTTTCTTCAAAACACTCATTAGGAACACAACAATCAAAAATGGGTAATTTGTTTTCGGAAAGGCAGAATACTGTTAAGAATGGTACAGGGGCGCAACTAGAAATTTTGGAGGGCAGGGGTTTTAGCCGCAAAAAAGGGCAGGGAAGGACTCTAGTAGGGGTCAAGGGGGCAGAGCCCCCGGAAAGTCCTGAGATTTTGACATTTATGAGGCTTTAAAATGGCTTAGAGTCCTCCAATTTCTCTTTGAGATGGGGAATTCAGAATGATTAGCCTGACGAAAATAGGACAAATTAGCTTCCTTAATAAAAAGGGCAGGGGTTACAACCCCCACAACCCCCCCCTATGGTATCAGATCTGTTCATTACTCAGGTGCAAACCTTTGGAATTCAGTCCCCCCTGAAATTAGATTGCTTTCAGCAACAAAAATATTCAGATCAGAATTAAAGGTGCATTTTATCAAATTTGATATTTAGTCTGTCACTTGTGATTGGAAGGTCGCTGCAGTGCTTAGAATTTTCTTAATAATTGGAAATAAAATAATTTTGATTACTTCTGCTTCCTACACCTAATGAACATAGCTCTGGTATAAGAGAAATATTTCGAAAATTGATTATCTGGCAAACTTGAGGGGGGCCTCCTCTCGATTAGTATTCATACTAAGTTAGAGGTTCCTCCTTTAATGTAAAATAATGATTACAAAACTGGAAAAATATGCAGAAGAATAATTTTCTTTTCAATAATGCTTTTTCATCTCTGTCTAGATTTAATATTTACTTGTATCTAATCATTTGTAAAATTTGATTAATGTTGAAAATGAAATAAAACTGAAACTCTGTGTGACATAGATATAGTTTTTGTTATTATGTTTTGCTGGTTAAATGAGTGTTTGTTCAAATAAGCGAGTTTCTACTTAACTTGCTAGCTTGACAAAAGGCAGGGCAATAATTCCATCAGCAGCAAAGAAACGATTACATTGATAAAGCAGTACAGAATTTCTTGAGCAAATTAGAACCACACATTGCTTGCATCTGGAATTTTTTTTATGGATACCAACACTTAACTATTTGTGAGCTTTACTAACTGTCTTTTCTTTGGATGGTACAGAACTTCAGTATAGCCAGAAATATCAGAAACATAATGAAACGAACACATATATTACTTAAGCTTTTCGTCTGACACTCAACAGAGTAATACGTCAGAAAGAGAACGAAACATAAACCTAACTGATTTATATACCCAGATGTGGATCGAAATAGGCCAATCAGAAAAGAGGTGAATGATTGGTATGGTGTAGAAAAACCAATCAACACCCACGATACAGTGAGCTGACCAATAAGATTACTTCAAGAGTCCTAAGGAGTTCGTTTTTGCCAAGTAGTGTCGTAGTGCAGCAGAAGCTGCCAAAGAGAAATAGTTTGAATTCTAATTTTCACAATCCTCTTCTTAATCATTCCTGGGCACTGCCTAATTTTGCCTCTAGTAAAACCCTGATGATATCACAACTTTATCTGTATGCACAAAGAGGTTTAAAACTGCTTATTTTAAGTAGAACATTAAAATTAACTCTCTAAAAAAACGTAAGTTTAAAACAGAGAAAACGTTAGTGAGTTATATTCATTTATCTAACTTTTGTATTCTTTTCATACACAACTATATATTTGATTAAAAGAAACTCTTGCAAGAGGTCCTTGGTGTGTGCATTGTACCTGCTGCAAAACAGAAATTTTTGCTCACTAGGAAATCAGATGATTCTAAGTTTGACACAAGGTTGATTGGAAACAACATTATCTGAAATCTGTAGAGCCAAAATAGAAAGGTTAGGCACCAAAGTAGCTTGGTTAGGTAGGAATAGGCCAGTGCATCTGTGAGTTTTCAAGAGTTTCTCCAATTAAGAAATCTATTCTTAACTTTTGGACAACATTCAAAAATAAGCTGCTACAGGAAAATTATTATTCAGCCCCGTTTTGTTGAATTTTTTGTTTTGCTCCAAAATACAAGATAAGAACAGGCTATCAATATGTAAAGTCTTGAATATGTTAAGTCCTCCCAGCACAATAATAAGAAAAATAAGTCTATAAGTTCAGGAATCAATGATAAAGGCTTAAGTTGAATAGGAATCATAGGTAAGATTAACATTATTAAGATGTGCTTTGTTTCATAAAAACAAAAATAAAATCATTAATCATTTCCTGCTGAAAACAAAAGATGTTTATACAACTTTTAGGAAAAAACCTAACCAACAACATTGAAATTATCAGAATTTCAAATAAGTGTTTGGAGTTAACATTTCAAGAATCAAGTTTCAAACTATTTTAAGCTATGAGGTTATTTGATAGGTCGGATTTCACGTTTAATACATATTTAGGTCATGTTTCTGACTAGTTATTATGAACATGTTTGACTAAATCAAAATATTAAATATTTAGCATTTTCATTCGTTGATTTTCACAAAATAAGAGAACAAATTTAATTGAAGCTGTAAAGTTTATTTCGATTTAAATCAGCTTATTTGCCAACAGTAATTTAGTCTCTGCTGCAATTATGAGAAGGATAGGCTTATAGCCACTTAACTATCAAACAGGCCTAAATCCTAGATATAAATAATAACATCATCAACAAAATATTTCCGTAGGGCATTTCTTCAGATCTGTTTGTGACACAAGTCCATCATTAACTTCAAAACAAACAGAAATCGACATGGGAAGAAAGAAAAGTCTCACCGAGTGACTGATGCCCCACATCAAAACAGAAATTCTAGGATCGCGAGCTCGAAAAAGTTTCTTCTTTTGGTGGAAGGCTTTTATCTTCTTTTTCTTCTTCTTCATTTTCGTCAAGCTTATAGCAGCATCAGCCATTGCCTTTGAGTTTCGAATAAGCAGCAGAAGGACAGCTTTACTTTATAAACGAGTATTAGCGTCGAGAGCAAACATATATTTAGGAATTATTTCCTCGATAAGTGATTATTTTCATCCAGTCTGGCGTCCACCGCAAGTAGGCTAGACTCCCAGCCCAGTTTGAATTTCCATTTGACACCTAGCCTCGTTTGAAATTCTGGTTATAGATAACATGCTTAGGATCCAGGTGGGATCTAAAGCAGTGGCGGATTTAGGGGGGGGCAACTGGGGGCAGTTGCCCCCCCCTCGCCGAGTTGAAACAGGTCGGGCGCCCCTTTTTTGGAAATTTTGCGCCCCCTTCGAAGAACTGATTTTTGATATTTCTGTTGAAAAGTAGAGAAGCCTTCAGGCACCCAATTAGAAACGAAAATCTTTGTTGCACTTGCACTACAATGGTTGCGCAGGAGATGGGAATGACAGTGAAGATTGACCTGTTGAAATAGAAACAGCAACTACAACAATGTTCACAGCAACTTCCAGCAATGACTCCGATGCCTGCCCAATTGAAAGCCACTTTATACCTGTTAATCAAGATCTAGCCTTTTTCTTGCAAAAGAAAGATATAAGTGTGGAAGAACTGAGAGTGGGTCTGTTTGATCATTGGAGGCCAAAGAAGCTGGAGGACTGCCCCACATCTTACGATGCATCTGCCAAGTGTAATCGGCGTGTGTCACTTGCCTTTCTCCAGCACGAACATGAATGGCTAGCCGTCAGCAAAGCAGATGGTTATGAAGGGCTTTGGTGCAAAGTCTGCGCCCTAATGAAGGACTCAGATGTAAAGAGAGGCCAAACATTGGGATACCTTGTAAGTAAACCATTGACGAATTTTAGAAAGCTCCATGGAAAAGATGGGTACATTTCTCAGCATTGATGATGGTGCAAATACATGAGATGCCCTTTGCTGTCTTTGATATGCTTGAGGCAATCAAGGAGATGAAGGAGGAAGAGGTGAGAAATGCTGATAATCTAAAAGTTTCTGACAGCCAAAGCGAAAAGGTAATAGAAAGAGATAAAGATGTCCGGTGAAAACATTGGGAAAGTTATCTTGAGGGAGATAGGCCGAATAGGATTGGACCCCAGCTTTTGCGTCGGGCAAGGTTACGACGGTGCTTCGGCAATGTCAAGTGAAAGAATTGGAGCAGCAGCTAATGTCAAGAAAGTTGCACCACTTGCTGATTATCTCCATTGCGCCAGCCATTGCCTAAACCTTTCTGCCTCTAAAACACTCAAAGTTCTTGCCTTGTCCTGCTGCCTAGACACTGTCAAGAAAGTAGTTGCATTTTTTCAGAATGCATAGAGAGACAAAGTGTTGCTAGACAGCATTGCTTTGGAAAATGATGATCAACGCCAACGAAAGCTAATCAAGCTCTGTACAACCCGTTTCATTGAACGACATCAGGCAATACTGTGTTTTGCAGACCTCCTTCCGCACATTTTAGCTGCTCTTGATGCTATCCCAGTTTTGGACGACAAGACCTCGGCAGTAGAGGCCAAGATCCTTCAGAACAGCATCTCTGATTTCGAGTTTCTCGTTGCGCTGGAAGTTTTGACAAGAATGTCCGGCCATTTACTCATTCTAAGGAAAAGCCTCCCAACAAAAGCTTTGTTATGTTTTTCTTAGAGTTGGCGTTTCCCGATATCTTGCGAATGATCTGGTCTTTATTAAAACATATCATACATGCAGTTGTTTATGTTATAGCTATTCTGGTTGCTGGTAGAGCTTTTCGGTGTCGTAATAGGACTATGCTCGTCATTACAAATGCTCAATAAAGATTGATTTTCTGTTCTATAAGATTCACGAAATTCTACGTGATGCACAGACTATATATCATTGCTTTAACAAAATTGCTTTGAAAGTCTTCCTAGAATCGAATAGAGGACCTTCTGTCAGTAGTTAGGGTCGGCAATGATTGTATACAGCAACACAGCTGTTCTTGTTGGTACTCTCGTCACAAATTTCTGAAAATTTTTCAGCGCCCCCATTATCAACTGCCCCCCCTTCAGATTTGCTCTGGATCCGCCCCTGATCTAAAGAAAGCATATCATTGCGCAAAGAATAATGGTTTTTCAGAGATAGCTGTACATATAATCATTATTAGATTTCGCTATTATGGTAACTATCATCAAGGATGAATAGCACCAACAATTTAGAGTATTAGCAGAGTAGAATAAAGTCATTCAGAAAGTCAAAAACACACAAGTTTTGATGTAATCTTACTGATATCGATGAAGAATTTAAAAACGAGCCATATAAAGTGCAACTCTTCAATTTCAGTATGGCTCTCTCTTCAATTCTTCATTGATATCAGATAGGGTTTAAAACCATAATTGGTGGCGGAATAATAGGCCATCTCCTACCTGGATCCTGGCTATGTTATCTATAACCAACCTTTTGCATTTCCTATTTCCACTTGAAAGCTAGCCTCCTTTTCATGGAAAAGTCATAGGATTTTTTAGAAGTTTGTTTACAAGTAGATAAAAGTATCAACGCAAAGCAGCAAAGCGGAGAAAAATATCCAAATGATACAATAGGTCCATCCAGATTCCTAATCATATCTGCTTGGTACAGGCTCGGCAGAACCAGTCCGGATGGTGCGGCGTTGGTAGGACAATCTTATTGGCCAAAACACTCCTTTTACAAGAAACGATAATGCTTTTTAAAACATAAGATTTTTGCGGTAACTTTCGGTTCATTTTTACTTAAATTACTTTCTAAAAATGCGCAAAATTGCATCTCTGAGAACCTAAAATTCAAAATTTTCAGGGGGTACGTCCCCAGGCCATATAAGCTTAGTTTGAGCCGGACCAACTATGGACAGCTTCCGCCGGGTCTGTGGTATCATGATATATTCTTTTCCTGAAAAATCCCAGGGCCTTCCTAGAATCAACCCCAGGATCAGGATCCTAATATCAGAAAATATGTCATTTAAGCTCCTCTCTTTCCTTATTGGCTCTATTTGATCTATCCACCTCTTGGCAAAGAAATTCGAAAGCTTTTTCGTTTTGTTTTCTTTTTGTTGAACACTTTGTTGAGAGACAGCCCAACGACTGATAAAATGAATGCTTGGTCGGGTATTTTGCTGTTTCCATACCCCATCTCTTGAAGTCACAGTACAGTTTTGAATTTATCCTTCCAATATGGCTTCCAAGAGGCTATATAACCTTAAATGCTTTTTACCAATAGTTCCAAGATTATTCAGCCTCAAGCCGATCGCTCAAAAGATTCAAATAATTATCAAAGCTTTAATATAGCCAGAAATATCAGGAACATAGCGAAACGAACAAATAGATTACTTAAACTTTCTCGTCTGACACTCAACAGAGTAATATACGTCAGAAAGAGAACGAAACAGAAACCTAACTGATATTTGTGTGTTCGTTTCCTATGTTTCCGATATTTCTGGCTAACTGAAGTTTTGTACCATCCAAAGACTAGATTATCAAAGCGTACGATTAATATCACATTAATTCATGAGGCATGGTCTGACATGGGAAATTGAATTTGAATAGAGCAAGCTACTACAATTTACATGCCTTCGTACATCTGAAAGATGGACAGTTAGCACATCCTGTTTTTCACTCCACTATATATAACCATATCGTGGCAAAGATGATAATAAATGACAACCCGTATATCAATTTTCGTTGAATTTCATGTGTACAAAATTAACAAATACTTTCATTTGGCAGGCATGATTAGCACACATTACAACTCTTTTTACAGAAGAGAAGCATATATCCAGGGTTTCTTGCACACTCTCCCCTTGCTGCCCACGAAGGACACCTTCCATTTGAATCCACACATGACCCTCCTCCTCCCGATCCCGTGCAGACTTTGCAACTCTTGCGACAATTAACCTGAAAGCAAAAATTCTATTGTTAGAAATATTCCCTAAGTCATGGTTAGAATACAATTCTACGAAAGACCGTGGGTCTCGTTTCACACAATGCATCATGGGAATATGCCTCTTAGCAACGCCTAGCAACCAAAATTGCAACGGCCTAAATCTACTGCATCTGTGGTCAAGCTACAGTTGTTAGTTTTAGTCGCTTTAAGTTGCCAATAGCATATTCTTAACATGCATTGCGTGAAATAAGGTCAGCCAACCTTTGTGAAATCGTCTACACACTGAAACTGCCACTGAAACTGCTACGATTCAAAAATTGTCGGTTTGGGAATGTCTGTCGTATAGAGGGATATGTTGTTGGAAGTCCCTTTGCTACTCAGGAAAGAGCAGAAAGAGTTAAGAAACGTGGATGGTAATCGTGTTATCTATAAACATATTGAGGGGTAGATTGCTAGGGAAAATAGACAAATTAATGAAAATTTACCTTTTGGAGACATTGTAACAGGTAAATTTAGTGGCTTGGAGATAACAATAAAAAATAATGTAAAAACACAATAAAGCATTACTTTTCACTTACTTTCATGTAACTAGGGTTCCTACTGCATTCTCCATTCGATGCCCAATATTTGCAGTGTACACTGTTGTCTGTACAGCCTGAAATAAAATACAAATGTAACTTCATCAAACCAGAACAATTCATAGCAGGGCATGTTCTAGGAGAAAGTTTCAGCACCACAATGAATAATCATGATAATCACGATAAAGTAACAGCTCAATGGGAAAACACTGTGATCCACGGTAATCTCCTGAAGTTCCAGTTTCAACAAGAAGAGAGCTCAAAATCGCATTAGGCACGCCCTGACATCAAAAAGTAAAGATATCGAGGGTCCTACAAATCCTACATATTCCTTTCAAAGTGACTGCACGATGAATAAAAAAGCATTTATTTCTCCAGGTAGCAATTTCACCGTCTTGGCCTCTTCTTTAACGGTTCCGGTCAAAGAAGACTTTCATAACGAAAGTTTCAGTTGGCAGGCTGGCGACCGAGAAATTAAAGACATGAGTTAAAGAGAGGTTTGTCCGAAAATCAGATGGTAAACTTTGAACACTTCAACCTAACGAAATAATCACAGTGGAAACAGCAAATATAAATAAATGGATAAAAGCCCCACTAGCTAAGAAATCCCCCTTGAATTACTTAGCAACCACGCAATATTCATGTTTTAACAAAATACCCCCTTCCCCCTGCCGGATAAGGGAAGGTTGATATTATGATAATAAAAGAGTGAAGAAACAGATTCTTCGAAAGGTTGGCCTTCTAGGGCTAGGCGATGAAGGTTGAAAATATTTGGCTGCTGTTTTTGTGTTTTTTGCTTACCCTTAAAGTTTCTTTTTCACTGATTTTTCATGGCATTCTAATCTAATATCCATCATAATAAAATGTTTCAATAAATAATTCCAAGGACAACCTTCTGTTCATCCGCAAAGTCATATTCTAATGAATTCAAAAAACTTTGTGCAGGTCAAGACCAGTTCAACAAGCAGAAAAAAGAAACACATCGAACATAAGGTTTCCGCACTTTTCGCTCCTAAGGACTATCATTATATTTACGTTATTAATCATTGTATAAAGTAGGTCCTTGTCCAGGTTTATCTCCTTGTAACCTTTGTTTTTTAAATCAAGTTAAAAATTAGGTACGTCCCCAAATGAAGAAGATTTCATCAAAACGTTTGAAGAATGGTCTATTTTGAAATTAGTCTCCTTCTTAAATCACTCATCATTTCCAGGCCTACAAACGTTTTTGGCAACTACACACAATAACTAAGTGTTTACCTGCTGTACTATCTGTGGTTGGTGGGGGATTTGTCGGAGGAGGTTTCGGTGTTGCTGTTGTTGAAAAGTTGCCTGCTCTCGGTGTTGTTATCTTGATTGTAACTGGAGGTCTCGTTGTCACTTTCCCAGGTTTATCACAGTCCATTCTCATGGAAACGAGGTTGTCTAGAAATAGAATATCATCAAATACTTCACAACAAGTCTCCTATACTCAGCTAGGGATACTGAGCTAGAACGGGTTAATTTTTTTGAAATTAGCTCGTTCTGGCTAATTTTAGCCCGTTTTGGCTAATAAAAAATTATTTTCTTGAAAATTTTGAAGAAAATAATTTTTTATTAGCCAAAACGGGCTAAAATTAGCCAGAACGAGCTAATTTCAAAAAAATTAGCCCGTTCTAGCTTAGTATCCCTAGCTGATACTCATATGTTTTATCTATAATATCTTATCCAAGTGAAAAGCAATAACTTGCGAGAATTCGGCAAGACTCGGTGAATCTCATTCCCGCAATGCATGATAGGAAGATACCGCTTAGCAACGCATAGCGACCAAAACTAATGGCGGCAGCTTGACTGCACCTATGAACAGTCCAGGCCGTTGCAATTTGGCAGCTATGAGCAGATTGTGTATTTGATTCTGATCCTTTTACACGCCCCCTTAAATGTTTGGGCTGCTTGCAACTACTTCTGTCTCTTTTTATTGATTTTCAGTCCGATTTCTTGGGCTGGGTTAAAATGATAAACCTGGCAACGCACACCCATATATGGGACCATACCCAAGTACCTCCCTACCCGGACACAGTCCCTTTGGTTCTTAGCAACATATTTCTGTTTTCATTAAGGGTGGTTTGAATGGAATTCAGTTGACAAACAGTGTTGGTATTGCTGATAAAAACAGAATCAAATACCTTTCCAAGAAACATGGCGAAAAGGATGCATCAAGGAAACACGAATACCGCTTTGGTGAGTGTCTGTTAAGTATGGTTTATTATGCTCATGCTTTGTCGTTATTCTGAAGTATTAGTCAATGTTCTTATCTTCTTCTTAGTATGGTGCAAATTACTATCATGCATTGCATAAAACGAAATTTGCCATCTTTAATTGCAAAGAACCCAACTATTCTTGCTTGAAAGACATTTCCTGAATATTTTACCTGTCTTATCGCATCGGTCCTTAATGTAATTGCCACAGGGAAAAACCTCTTTTACCAACGCATATAACGTTGGGTCATAGCTTTGTAGCTTGGCTCGCGTATTAATGTCGTTATGCACCCCATTCGGTGGGTTGGCGTAAGCATTCACGTGGAAAAAGCTCTGCACCCCTTCTGCAAAGTATTCTTTCCACGTGCTCATAGCATACGTGTTTGCCCATAATCCTCTTGATTTCGCATAGTTGTAAGCCCGTTGCAAGCGGCTGATCCATCCAGGAATGGCTCCAGATACAATGGCGATTTCTTGGATGCCGTGGGAGAACTCGTGAAGAAAGATGTCCTCCGATCTGTACCTAAAAAGGCAGCAAACGTCGAGAATGATAAAATGTGACTATTGTTAGCCTGTGTACAGGTGTAACTCGTGGACTAAAGTTACTTGAAAAATAAAGAAATCAATAAAGCGTCTTGGTAGCGAAGACCCATGCCAAGGAAGCCAGCAGTAAGCATCCAACTCTTGCTTTGAAAGTAAGACAACAGATAGTTAAGGGTAAAAAGCTCACTCTAGAAAGTGCAAGCATTGACATATAAGGTGTTCTTATTCAAGTTTATATCACTGAAAAATTTTCAGCTAATTTCAGATTGATTTGAAAGTATTTTCAGCACATGATCAAATCAAACTTATAGTGACACCTGGTATAGCCTATAATAATCCCATCAGAATATAAAAGCTGCCCAACACTTTCTCTTTTCAAAAAAATGATAAAACAGTGGATCGAAAATAATTGCTCTTGTAGGCTGTGCAAAACTTTTATACCAAATCTGGGCTTTATATAAAGTTATCTGACGCTAATTAGTATATGTAGTAATTTTAACTTGTAAATTTGCAAAAATGTTTTGGCCTTAATCAGCTTTAGTATAGCTACCTCGCTTTAACCAACTGTAAATAAAGTGTTATTATCAATATATAATGATAATGATAATGATAATGATAATGAAAATGATCAACTTCTTAAAAGTTTGCAGAATAGTATGTTATTTTGAGAAAGCGCAAACAGGACATAGCTGTTAATTATTACTACCTTCACCTGAAGAAGAAATAGGAAAAAGAAACGTGGTTTCATGGTCATAATTACATTTCGTTTGAGAAATCGCCTTTTTGTCATTTTCCAATATAGTTGATAAAGAAACTTTTGTCATTTTTTAATTTTTTATCTTAACCTTTGAAAAAAATGACAAACAAGTAAATACCCCCCCCCCCCCAAAATTAAGCCTCCTCCTTGAATGAGCCCCCACCCACAAATTCATCTTTACAAATAAGCCCCCGGGGCTTATTCAAGAATTCACAGTTACATTTGAAGTACGTGAACCAGAATTTGATCACCCACTTACCTATCATTGCTCCAGCACAGAAGGTTTTCCTCAGCACCAGTTGAAATGGGGTGTGTTAGCGTGCCCCCTAACCCCCTTGCTCGTTGATCCCACCACGAGGGCAGCCAGCTGTGCTCTGGAATGCCGGTCACTCGTTCGTTTGCACCAATCACACCGGCTCTCCCGTAGTGCTGTCATCGAATAGGGAAACTATTGAGCCATCGTCAACCACTGAATTTTGAGCAATTTGCAAGTTTGCGTTATCAAGGTAATACATTATCCCCAATTTGAGGAACTCAATTCACATGGAAATGACACTACCGCAACTAAACAATCATAAAAGTGGCCTAGGTGGACCATAAAAGTTGAGCACTCTGTGATTGGTCCATTCTCGAAACAGTTGTGAAGGAGGTTGAGGGCCCCGCGGTCCGTGTTTCATTCCGTCTTGTCCAGGTTCAGCCTCGTGAGCTTTTTCAACTAAATTTTGCGTCATGTATCTTACGGAACGGCAAATTCTTAAGGAGACAACCGAGAATCGATTTCAAAGCATCCGTTTGAGTCTGAGTATTGAGCTAATTTATCAATAGCGATGAACTTTTGCTCATGCGATAAGTTCAGATGCATCTTCACGAATTCGATTATCGATCAAAGCTTCTCTCAGACACGATTAGATACATTCACTTTCCTTATTTTCCTACAAATCAAAATTTTGAAATTGTTTTACTCCTAAACTCCTACGCTATTACCTTTCACGTTTTTGTTATTCACAGCGATGAATAACGTAGAATGGAGCTACTCAACGTGCTCGGTGATACTGCTAGTACAAAACACAACTAGTTTCTAGGCTATCTCACAATACTACTGCAGCCAGGCATCTTAATAAAGGTTTTCCATTGAAATTGACAAGTTTGCAGGCTGTTTGAGACAGGTTTTACAGAACTAAACAGTCCTCCCACTTTTGGCTATTTGGAGACTGGCCGAAAATCACTCTTGAGTGGCAGTGCCTCGAATCTAGATTAAACCACGAAATAGAAATTTCGTTAATTTCTGAGTATGATTAGCGAAGGGTACAGGGTAAGAAATGCCCACCAGAAAGAAATTGAGATACACCATACACACCTTGTACAAATAATATCGGATACTGTAACGATCAGCCAGGAGAACTTGAAGAACATAACACGCTCTTTTGACAGCTGCATCAGAAACATAAGCCGAGCTTATGATTGGTATTCCATACGCATGCGTGTACTTGCGGTAATAGTTGTACCTTGTTATGAACGTGAACTGTGGAGGGACGGTTCCAACTGAATTGCATTGGTGGTCGTTTGATGGATTGCCAGGTCTTAGTGCATAGGTTCCAGGTGCTCCAAAGCTGAAACCTTTTTTGGGACAAATGTTATTAATTTTTAAGAATACATATTCATATCGGTATGATGCAATTTTATTTATCATTATGCAAAGAGCATAAAGTATTAAATAATCTTTAATCCTCACTACATTCTCAATGACTGAATAATGCCTGTTTCTTCTTAAAGTTTCTCAAAGTCCCAGTAGGCCTAATGTACACGAGGGGTCTTTTGTTTTGCAACTGTCACGTATGGGTTTATGCATATAACTTTGAACAGCTTTCATTCAAGGTTTCTTGTAATCTTAATTATCTACCCATCACAGGGCTAGTAAAGAGCTATTGCTCCCAAATTCCTTAACACTTTAGTTTTTGGACTTGGCAAACTGTTGGAAATCATACACTTCTTTTTGACTCTTTTCAGTAAAAACCTCTGTAAAGTTTTCTTTGCTACAAGACGATTCCATATGAAACATCCTTGAAGAAGTACCAGTTCTACTTAATCAAGCCTTTCTTCCAGTAAAGAAATCCCCGCCCCTTTTAATCAAGCAACCCCCTTCAAATTAATCAACATGTAGGTCTTTGAGACTTAAAAGTCATTTCTTGATCTAATCTCAATTTAGACGAGTAATTCTGAGTGTTGGCTTAGGCTCTAGGCAGTATAATTAAACTTCAAAAACACCATGATAAAAGTCTTCAACTTTCAATGGCAATTTCAGAACACACATTAATTACAGTATAACATTTATCATACTTGAAGACGAACTTTCACTAATGTAATTCATAACTTAATTATGAGTAAAATTAGGCATACTTTCATTACACTTTGATGATTTGCAAAAAGAAGCAGAAGGCTAGGTATTGTAAGGAAGATAGCTACGAGTTAGGTATACTGGTTATTGAGAAGCTTACCTGAAAATTTGATGCCTGGAATGTTCTCGAAATCAGGAGCATAATCATGGTTCACACTCTCCGAACCTAGAAATACAAAGGTCAACTTAATTCATTTTGATTTTCGAATTACGTTTCGAAAATAGGCCATTTCGCGCGGGGGATTCAATGAAACAAACTTTAGTCATTGTTTAACTGCTGTGAAACTGAGTGCAATTCTTTTTGTATCAAATACTTCTGTGAATTCCCAAAGTCATCGAGGCTAAGCCGGATCTACTTCTATTTAAATGCGAATGCAGCTGATTCGCAAAAGGTATATCATATCAATTCATGGTATTACTTTGATAGTAATGGTAAACTAAAAACAAAACAACACAACGGAGATAATCTTGAAGAATGCGGCTTCATTGAGATGTCATCTTAGATGCAGTCTAGAAGCTGAATAGTAGAGATGCAAGTTTGAAATTGTTTTCTAGTTTGGTGTAAATATCTCTATTTCTCAAATGATGGCTGATTTACGTATTTCATAGTCATAGGGGATGGGGTTTCGTTTTAGAGAGAAGAACAAGTCTTTCTCGGTGCGAAACGTTTCAATTGATTCTTTTCCACCAGCTCTTTCAATGATGATCAAAGCACTCTTCTTTGAATAAATCAATGTATGTAATTGGTTGGTGCTCAGGTAGTAGCAATCTATAAAGCAAACTCGTCATCTAAATGAAAGATAAGTCCCTTACCTTGAAGAATCACAAGAAGTAGAAGGAGTATCATGGTCGGATGCTGTTATCAGTACACTAGACAAGTTCTGTCTCTATGCTGTCATTAAGCAAATGAATAGGAAAGCAATACATGGACACTTTATGGGTAGCTTCATATAACTGAGGCCGGGGGGATCATGAGATAACATGAATGTACAGTTTATGATAATAATAATCAAAGGATTCAAACTTCTTTGTTTATTAGGTTTACCCATTTTAGTGATTCACAGATGCAGGGTTTTTCGGTTTCAAATAATTTCAAAGTTTTGTGACGTAACATCAAAAAACCTCTCGAACTCCATCAAAGTCGCAATTCGCTGTCAAAGACACATAACTCTAGGGTATGCTATGCTCTCCTTTCGATACACCATGGTTATGTATCTTAACACAAATGCTAGAGCCATAGATAACTCAAACCAAACTTCTGCTCCAGGGCCAATTTTTCTTGGCAGCCAAAGGAGTACTGATATGAAGATATACAAAAGAAACGAACTGAATAAATGCCCTCTTTCCTCGTATCGAGTATTTGCCTTTAGCAAATGGCCTTTGGGAGAGACTGTGATTATCTGCTGTACCGAATTTTAGATGCAATTTTCAACGGGTGTAATTCTTTTTGTGGTTTACCAGGTAATGCTTTTTGAGATATCTTTGCTAGTAATCGATCCGTCCAATGCTAAGGTCAATGAATATTTTCGTAGTATAGACGTTTCTAAAGAAAATCTACATGCCACACAAATATTCTGAGAATGAAAGAGAAACTTTATCAAATGGAACGAACTTTAATTCGCAACGAATCATGAAAATATTTGATTGAAACTTGAGGACATCGTCGAAGCTGAGATGTGATTGAAAACACGTTGCTGCCTACATGGACAGATCGAGCTCAAACTCAAATAAATCATTATTCATATGTGATTAGGGAATCATCGCTTAACCAGATTATCATTATTATTGTTGTTATTGTTGTAAAGCCTCGACCAAGCAAATTAGCCCCCGGACGGAACTGACCGTACTTTCTTCGAGTAATATTATACCGTCTTCTAGCTAAAACGACAAAGGAAATGTTCAATATTTGAGGTTCGTGTCCTAACAGCTTTCGAAAATTGCACGATTGGTTCGAAAATGCAACCCATACGGTCAATATTTTAGCAGATGAATTACAAAACATGGCCAGTTTCTAGATAGAGACAATAAAGTGCTTTGCGCAAAGACAACAAAGCTTCGGCAGATAAAGCCAAACAAGTTCTCAAAGGCTTGGTTTCCCGCAGAACTGGTGTAAAATCTGACACGAATGACATCAAAACATTAGCTTCCATGTTCGGGACTAATTCTATAAATTTCATGATATTTCATCAATAATTTAGCATTATATTTACATTAACGATAAAATCATTACAGTACTTTACTCAACATCACAGATAAAAATGCGTTAAAAATGGATGTACACGTTTCTACTTCAAAGCGTCACGCAAATAACATGGCGTTGGTGATGTGGCATGATGTGATGTGGTTGCTGATGTGGCACGATGTGATGTGGCTGGTGATGTGGCTAGCTGATACATATAAGACATTGAATCTGGCTATGACATACACTTTTTCCTTACAACAAAATGAACTCCCTTTGTTCTATATGAAATTAATCTGTGATTTTTCGCATGAATTTGACGAGACAGGAATACAACGTACTAGGCCAGAAATGTATAATGTAGGAGTGCAATGTACTAGACTAGCAAATTCACTTTTGCATAAAAGTCTTGTTTGTATTACAGCACCAAATTTACCTATTTGGCATTCCCTATCCCATATAAGTGTAATAGCGTTTTCCCGCTATTTATTTTTCAATTTCGAAATTCTTGAGGTGTTGCTTTGCTCATCTAGAAATTTAAAGAATGGCTCAGCAGGAGAAAGGACGTGAAATGGATATGACCTAAAATGAATATATGACCTAAATGAGTATGAAATACGTCAGCAGACTTTGTCTTGAAGACTTTATGTATTTCTGAAATACTCTTTTTAGGCCACAGCATCTGGCCCATCCAAGCAAGTGTTGTCAATTGTGGAATCTCCATCTCTCATATGAATAATCACATATTGAGTGCATGCTTCACATACAAAACCCTTTTCACAAAATACCCAACTATGTTGCAACAGTGGCCGTGAAAGATAACTTCTCATCCTCACACGCCTCTGAATGTTTTTGCTTTGATTCGTATTGCTCCCTTCGACTTTTGACTTTCAGTTTCCTTGACGACCTCAGACAGCGAACGAAGACTGCAAGCAAAGCAGCTACTGACACGGTTGCAACCAGAACAATCGTCAGAATTATTGGGAAGCTTAGGCCATCACTCGACGCTCCCTCGCTTCTGTCTGCAAGAGATTGAAACATAGGGGGTTAAACAAGAAATCAATTTAAAACTTTGGGAATAACTTTCTCAAATGCTACGAAACTTCAAGATAGCAGGGCCCTATCCCTCTCCTATTTGTGCAAGGCCCTAGTTGGCCCTCGGGTCGACTTAAAGGTAACTGGGCTCTGTCTCTGCTCTCTACCTACTGGTCGTTTGCTCAATTGAGGTTCCACACATATATAAAGAAGAAGAAAATTTCACATTCCGGAAAGAGGCTCGGGGGGGTATGTTAACAAAGATATGGTAGTGGGGATGTGCCATTTTTAGGGGTACCTTTTTAAAATCAAATACGGAATTATGGGTGTACATTTTCACTTAATAGTCGGTTGCACTCGGAATTATGGGTATAAATTTCGAGGAAAAAAAAGGACAAGAGAAATGTGGTGACCGTAGATCGACCCAAACAAGAAGAATGACACATCATTTACACTGATGTGTGGTGAGGGTCTTTAATTTAGAACTATTTTGTCTTATTCAGATACAATTATATGGTACTAAAATTTTACATCTTTTACATATTCCGTGACACGGAATTATGGGTAGCTTTTTTCAATTTACGACCCGGATTTATGGCCCCAGTTTTTTTTTCAAAATGACACATCCCTATCACTTAACCCCGTAAGGTACCCCTCCCCGAGGAAAGAGGCCAGGAACCTGTAACCACCAAAAACGAAGGCTGAGAAGATTCGTCAGAATATTGTGTGAAACGCGTCATAAACGATCAGTTTGCTCCTAGGTTAAATTTAACACTCATTCACAGGAAGTAGATTCTAATTCTTAATCTAGAAAAACCTGCAATCCATAAGGACCTTACGTCATCAATCATCATCGCCTAAAGTAGGGAAGAGGGTTTAAGTACAACTAACCCTCACTTAGCTCCATGGACATTTGAATTCTGTTGATCAGCCAACTTTTCTACTTTTTCTACTTTCCTTCTAAATGCCAACTATTGACCTCCTTTCTAATTTGCAAATCTCGATTCTGTACCGATCAAAGACTGTTCAATTTTTCTCACAAAGCCTCAATTAACAAATAAACTTACCAATATCCAGGACTGAGTTCCTTTCACCTATGCGTTGTTTGGTCACAGCATGGGTTTTGACGAACTTTCTTTGTGGTGGCTGGGTGAAGTTTTCTGTAGTTGTTTGAGTTAGGGCAGGTACTGTCGGGTAAAAGAACATAAAATATAAAGACAGTTCAGTAGTTGCATTGAAGGATACATAATGACAATGATCTATGAAAAAAACAAAACAAAATCAGGGGCCGCACCAGCCCCTAAAATGAAGGGGTGGACAAGAGAAAGGAGAATGGGGTATGTGAGGTATCTAGTAGAAGTGCTAAAAGAAGTTGCTTGCAATAACTGCAGATCATTGCCAAACATGTTGGGGGCTCATAAGAGTCCTGGCAGGGGTCTAGGTGGGCAGAGCCCCGAAAGCTCTTGTAATTTGGTCATATCTGAGGATTTGAAATGACAAAAATTCCAGTAATTTCTCTCCATGTGCAATACTAAAAACCCCCCGAGTTTGCAAAGGATGCGAGGTTTGGTGACGTAATTATAACGAATCGCAATAGTGAATAAGAAAAGCAGGGTCGATGAAGAAAAGGCAATAAAAACTGATGATATGCACCTGTGTCGAATTCGACTTCACTGATCAACAACAGAATTCCTTTCAGTTGAAAAGAGCATCTCAGATACTTCCCCTGTCGCGAATTCAACCCCACCTTCACAGTAAACGGGCCTGACTGCCCTTCTGCACCCTCCAAAGGTACATAATTGGCTATCTTTTCATAGGTCACTCCATCTTGGCTGGCCTCGATTTCAAGGAGAGAAAACAGTTTTATCCTCTTGTTTCTATGGAAGACATGAAGCGTAATTGAATTGAATCTTCTATTGTTGTTGAATACGAAAATGATGACTGGGTCACGCGTATAAGCAACCCACGGAGTGCTGCCAGTGTCTTTAGAGTAATCCATAAACCATTTCGAGCCAATTTCGCCGTCTGTGAACTTGCCAAGACCGCCGAATACAAACTCCGACGGATATTCAGGGATAAAGCCGTCGTAGGCCATATCTTGTAAAGCAGTGCGTTTGTGTAGGCCGCCCAGTGGAGCCGAGTAGGAGACTAATCCATCTGAAATCAAAAAAGACAAATTTCACATCTCAAACGTATAAAACAGATTTTGGAGTTAAATATTGTGTCCCTACTGTGGGTAGTATAAGTTAATAACGCTTCAATACATCGATTCGGCAAACAAATAGCGTATTGAAGGCTTTTGGCCGATTCAAGAAGCGAAGGACGGCTCGAACAAAGTGCTAATGAATTGGATGAGAACAGATAAACATGATATTCGCCGATGGCAAAGAGGTCTGGAATGAGTGGAATGTCACAAAGCCTGCTCTGTCTCCCGGCAAAAGATTCAACCTTTTCCAGTTCTGGGTTTTATACTAAATATCAAAAGCTATTCGTTATAGGCTAGAGTTAAAACCTTCTGTATGGCATTGAATATATAGCATAAAACCCAGAACTGCATTAGGAATCCTAAGCGGTTAAATTTTTGTCGACCATATCCCTGACCGACCCCTCTAGAAACGTTCGTGTTCGACCCATTCTTGCCCATTGTGACGACCTTGAGTCGAAATCGCAGTAACAAGCGTATTCCGCATCAAGTTTATTTCAAGGTATTGCCCCGGGTGCTTGGCGAAATCTGCGGAACACCAACCACCACTCAGTTGGTCATAGTTCAGGCGTGCGTATTGTGGCCTGTAATATCTGTTGTCTCTCCGGTCGAAATATAACCAACTCTTCGCAGAGATTTGATTTGACACAGCCAGCATGGTTAGCGTTAGATCAAGGTCACCTGACGTGCAGGCTGCACATCAAATAGTCTCCCATGCAGTGCCCCTAGCACCAACACTATTCGAAACAACTCAGACTTGAATTTCATAGCAGACCACTACTTAGATACATCAATTGAATCTTTATGCCCTGCTTCAATTTGGAGAGTGAAATAGTGGTTAGGCTAGGACCAGTAAACTAATCGAGATGATTTCGAGTGATGGGGGGGGGGGGAACAAGTATACCATTTGGGAAAGGAGAGATTGTCACATTTTGAAGGGAGATGGGAAATTTGGACTTCTGCTCTACCCCCTGTTTTATTGGTCAGCAAAAATCTATCTTTAGTGACCATGATAACATGGTTCCCAGCCATCACGAATCAGTATAAGTCAAAAGTGCTAAGGACCTTTAGTTATTGCGATTTTGAAAGGTCATCACAAAAAAGACCGTCCTGAGTAAAGCGTTCAGGCCTAATAGTTGGCCTACACTAATGCTCGAAGTCTGTGGCATCTGGCATCGTTGATCATAGCCCACTGCAGTTTCTTGAAAGAGGATTTAATTAAATACAGGATTTAATTAGGGTTTCATATGAGATTTCAGATAGAGTTTTATTAGGGTTTATATCATTAGAGTAATTCTGGGTTTATTTATTTTGTATTCTCTTTGATAATGTAATTTGGGTCACTATGGGTTATAACCGTAAGTAGGGTTTTCAATAATAAGGTATTTGATTAATGCTGTAACTTAAATTCAGATTTTATTTTAATTTTAGGATCTTTTGTGATTTCACAATTCTATTGTCTTGGAAGGGTCCTTATGTAAACCAGATGAATGTGTTACCATTCCCTCAGGTATCTCAAAATGAAAGATGAAAAATTGGCCTAGAAATATGAACATAAAACTTATCTGGTTTTGTTGCGAACTGCAGACATGAGACACATGTAGACAGACCAGAACGAAAGTAACTAAACTGGTAAAGATAAACTTTTTGAAGTATTTAAGTTATGTAGAAGTGTCTCTACAGAAAAAGCCAGCAAAAACTTAAAATCTTTATCGTCCATATCTAAAACTGGGTCGAGTAACAATTTGCCATGATTTTGAAACGATTTGAGAAAACTTTGACTATTCCTGGCAATTGAAAAAGTATTTTTTTGAAAGGTGGTTTTGAAATTCTTTAGAATAATTTGAAATGAATACCATAAGTGATTCGTTGATATCATGAAACGATCAGCAACGATTTGAAACAAATACTATATAAGTGACTCGTAAATATCATGAAACGATCAGCAACGATTGGAAACGAATACTATATAAGTGACTCGTAAATATCATGAAACGATCAGCAACGATTTGAAACAAATACTATATAAGTGACTCGTAAATATCATGAAACGATCAGCAACGATTTGAAACAAATACTATATAAGTGACTCGTAAATATCATGAAACGATCAGCAACGATTTGAAACAAATACTTTATAAGTGACTCGTAAATATCATGAAACGATCAGCAACGATTTGAAACAAATACTATATAAGTGAATCGTAAATATAATGAAACGATTGACATGATTTAAAACGAATTTCCAACGATGATTTTAAACGAACAATCAGGCAGAAAATACTCACCTTCTGAAGGTTTCCACCTACAACCGTACAACTCGGTTCTCATGCAGTATATCGTGAATTGATTCCCTAATGGGACTATTCTCATCTTCTGCAGCACCAATGGCCTTGAAAACACATGTTTCACGGTGTTGTTTGTATCACTGTTAGCCCTGAAAACCTGAAAAGTCAAGCAAGGGGTTCAAAATAACGAACTGCTTTGTGGTGACTCGGACTGGAAGATTGCCTTCCCCATGCAGACCTCCCACTCAAACTACAACAACACTTTAGCATGGAGATCACGACACAAATTGGTTTGTTTGAAATGTTGAAATAAAAATAATATATTGATGTGTTAGATATTGAATCAGTTTGATTGGCTAAGCCTTATCACCTGATGCTGGGATTTAGGCTTAGCTTAATGAATTTTAAAACTAGAACGAGCATGCACATTGATATTACAGATAGGATTCCCTGGGAAGCGAAGTCCATCAGTCCGGGGCTTAAACATCAAATACCTAAATTACAAAAAATTCAGGAAAATTAAAAAAACAGACAAGGATGGGTTGGCTGCTGCCTAACGCAGAACAAAGTGCCACCTCAATCAAAACGACCTAGCTCCATGAATGAAATATTTGGTTGATCAAAGCTACTTTCATTCACATCGAAGCAGAATTTCCCATCACCATATAACAAAAGTCAAACAAAACTAATTTTAGAGAGACTTTTCTCATCAATATAAAGTTGTGAAACTTTCGAAACTCGAGCGAGAAGATTTCTTCATAGCAACAATTGTGCAAACTGGAATTAAGCTCAGCTTCAAAGAGAGAAAGGAGAGTGGGTGCCTGCAATCGGCCAAAACACTAAATTACTCGAAAGCTTCCCCTCAAAACGAGATGAAAGTTTAGATAGATTCAAATCTAAAAACTCACCCTCCAGCTTCTATTTTCTTCAAACTTTCTGAACTTGGTATCATTCGTTCTTAGATATTCCACTTGAAACTGCTCGACCCATTCTTGTCCATTGTGACGACCTTGAGTCGCAATCGCAGTTACAAGCGTATTCTGCATCAAGTCTATTTCAAGGTATTGCCCCGGGTGCCTGGCGAAATCTGCGGAACACCAACCACCACTCAGTTGGTCATAGTTCAGGCGTGCGTATTGTGGCCTGTAATATCTGTTGTCTCTCCGGTCGAAATATAACCAACTCTTCGCAGAGATTTGACTGTTTTTGATTCTGCCGTCTTCCATACCAAGAGGTGAGCTGCACTTGCCTACAACAATAGAAAACATCTAGTGAAACTCAAGCCTGTCATATCACTCACATGGTAATACAGGGGTGGCTTGGATGGCAGGGTGGTTAATCGATGGTTCAAACCCAAATCTAGACAACAGGTTTTACGAAAACTTTAGAGTAGCTAAAGTAAGATAATTAATAGCCATTTTTGCTTCCCGGGGGAGGGGTACAGGACCTACCGTTCAATAAGGCAAGCTGCAGAGATTTTCCATCTGATACCCAAAGTCACGAATAAAACGATGCAAAAATACCCGAGTTTAAGTTCGCATTTTCAATTTATGGCGAATTCTAGACCTATCTGAATGAAAAGGCTATTCCTTGGATTTGATACCCATTTATGTTGGATTTGACAATCAAAAAATCGTATTCATGTTTGAAGATGTTTATAAATCAAATTCTTTTCAAAGATGAAATCGGCTAGTTAATAAAATTGAAGCTGATCACAAAACTTGCACCAAAGTCTAGTTTCCACCAAATACAAATTCTCCCCAAAAAGAATTATTTTATGATTGTTTTCATGCATTATAACCCCCCCTCTACATTTGTTATATATTTAAAGATTATGCTGCAAAACTCGGAAATAATTATTCGCAGAGATAAAAAGTTTTCATAAGAAGAAAATAAATTTCCTTAACAAGATTAATCAGAAATGTTAGTAATTGATTTTTGCTTCGTGATTTGTTCGATTTAATGACATTTTCGGCCAATGAGCAGGGCTTGCATCATGAGAAACTGTAGGACGGTTTTGCCCTTGAACTTTTACATTAGCCGAATGACGAAACTTTTACTTGATGAATTTGCTGAACGCTCAAACTACTACTCTTTGACGGTTCAGAAACTGGCCTAGCCTCGTTTACAAACTGATTGAGCTTTCAATTAGTGAAGATTTGCATCAGCCAATTAAATTGCAGTATTTCCAAAGGCTGCGTTCTGATTGAAACGACGACGTTCTGCCGCACAAGCCAGTTTCTGAACTGTTTTAAACTGTTTTCATAATGCACCTCTTCCTTGAGGTTCTGATACACAGATTATGTGTCACTTTTTCAATAAGCAATAAGCCTGGCATCAAGGGTATTTCTTAAAAAAAGCATTAGATGAAGGCTATGAAACTCTTGGGTTGCTTTGCTAACCTCCTCTAGCCGGCAACATGCAAATGAACGGATGTTTGGGGTGGGAGAGGTAGTGATTCTGTTATTTCCAGCAAAATGTTAGCAACAGCGAGGATGTGAAACCTAAAGTGTAGCTGACCATTGAAAGACGTTTTATGTTTGATAGATGTTGCTTCGCTTAAGATATTTAAAGATGTAAAATTTTAGAACAAATTTTGAATCTGATTCTGCCGAAACTTGAGTGTATACTTTGCTGTGAAGTCTTGAGAGCTAGAGACCGAGGTGTTCTGCAAGAGCTGAGCGACCATTGTCTTACAAGTTCATTCGAGAAATTACAATATCTTATTCCAAGGCTGAGTGGAGTGGGAGGTGCGTACTAAAACGTGTTTACACTTCCCTGACACCTCGGCCTCTGGGTTAACTTGCTGCAAGCCCTCCTCCATGGCTGAAACGAAGAAAACCAAAATATTTGTAGAAGAAAACAAACACGTTTACAAGATTGACTAACCTCTTTGTGTGGCAGCTGATACGCAGGTCTCCACTAAGATGTGGATCACAGCGAACAATGCTTGATGCTGCAAAACACACAGCATTATCGGTATCGAGATCTTCCTTTATCGCAACCTGCTGGTTGGGTCTGCAAAAACAAATCAGCAATCAGAATCTTCGCACAGCCTTTTCTACAACATCAATATATTGCGACTAAACTTTGATGATCACATAAATAAGCCACGTTTCTTGCTCTTTAAGACCCATCTCAACGACTGTACTGTTATAGATTTTTGTTCATGAAATTACTGAAATTTCGACTGTAGTCGTATTTTAACATCCTTTTACGTTAGTCACACCGCGCATCAAGCAGGCCAACTATGTTAGTCTGTGTGTATTTCTACTCTTGTTCAGCCTTAACTTAATCCAATATTTACTCTTTGCTAAAGTCCCATTATGCTAGCCATTTAATTCGCCTCCTACTCCATGACCTCTTTGTAAATATATTGTCTTACGAATCCCTCGGACAGGAGGTAGTTTCTTTAATGCCAAAGAGTAATTAAAATCTAGAAGAATCACGGACTTAAACAAAAACGATTATGCTTCGCAGAGGCCTAGGCTTTACGGCTTCCTGCGGCTCAATTGAGGCTTTCCATATGTTTATGAGCAACCATGCTCTTAATTATGGTAAACAAGGTCACTACTATTCAATTCGAGCCATGCTTTTTGTCTTTGAGAAGCATTCAGTTTTAAAATAGAAGGTTGAGTGGTGAATAAGGCGATCTTGCGTCTTAACAATTGAAAAAGATATCATCATCATCATCACTAGAGACAATAACTGTCATCACTTGACATAATCATCATCATAATCAAAGTGACATCACTAACATCCTCATTTGTAACAGTAAATGTATTTGAATCTAGCTGTTCATATATACACCACGTTTATTAGAAGACGTAGGTTTGGTTTTGGTCTGCCTAGAAACTACAATAGAAGAAAAATCATATATTTTTCTTTATGAGACATCACTGTACTGAGTTATTTATGAAAAATACTCGAACTTCTCAACTCAAATAGTTTAGGAGATATCAAAAGTTCCTGTCCTAAATTTCAGCCTGATCTTTCTTGTAAAGATTGCTTCTTGAAAAAAACTGTATTCTTGGATTTTCCGTTTGTACTGAGGTGAGATCGCTACGTAATATTTCAATGTAATTTGTGTCAATCATCGAAGTAAAATCCAATAATAATCACAATGACGCTCAAGATAACCATAAATGACGATATTACCCTATCATCATATGCAAATCATAAACAACTAACATGGGTGGGTCCAGAAAAATTCTAATTAGTACTCCTCGAATCGGATTTATCGATTTTTTTATCTTAGAGCCTAAATTAGAAGAAAGAAAAATACTACATAGGCCTAAAATTTTGACAACAGCTCGAGCAGTAGTAGCTGTTGTCTGGATCCACCCCTGCATAACCATGATAATCATTTTAGGAATTGCAGCAAATTGATAGATTGATATGAAGATGAATACGAATATGAAATAAATCTGTGCAGTTGGTAACTGCAAGAGGAAATTCATCTCAGAAACCGACACTGATTTACTGAACAACTGTTCTGCTTTCCTCATTTAATAACAACCAGACCACAGCTGCTCAAGAATGGAGAATTTACACAGGAACTGGGTCAAGTACATGTCGGTTGATTTACAGTCTTGTGCGACATTCGGAGGCCAGTATACGCCCAGCGAGAACTGAATGAAAGGAACCACAAAAACCGATCTTTCGTGACCCCTTTCAAAACATTTCCGTCCTTACTTCATCTCAATCGATTATCCTTTTATGGTGGCTGGTGAAAGCATTTAAACAATGATATCTCTTAATTATCTTTCACATCAATGTCATAATTTCTATCGCAGGAAAAGAAGGTTTACAATACTCGCAGACGCATGCGCATGCGAGGTCTATCATATTGTGTGGGAGACTTTATGTGATGAAAACTTTCACGTCCAGCAGCTTGAGGTAAAGTTAGGGTGTGTTTGACTGATGTTTCCGAACCTAACCGAATTCTGAAAACGCTCAACATCGCAGAGATGAAAAAACTTCTTCAAAATGACAGGTTTCAGATTCTTCTTGACAAAAACGAGGTTTCCAGTCGATCAGATTAAACCTCTCTCAAGTCTACCAAACCTCCCGCCTTTGCAACAGAAGGTTTAGAAGGCCTTCAAAACCAGCCGAACCTCCCATTTTCGGAAACTGGGAGTCAACCAAACGCGAGTTCCGAACCGGCGTTTACTACCGTTTTCAGAATCAGAAGCCCGCAATCAAACATAAACACACCCTTCAATGATTGCTTCTCATATCAGAGAAATAGCAAAGACAAGCTAGCATTTGTGAGGTTATGATGAGTGATGACTCAAAGACTTCTCCGGAAGATCACTTTTCTCAATCGTCAACATTTTTCACGAACTTTCACACGAATAACAATGGTTGTTCACGTTTTCACACGTCTCTCTATTTCTGGGCTCAGACAAGTTTTGAATGCGAAACAGGCCGGATGTTCGACATAAAGGAATTGACTATCCTTTGCATATTTTATAAAAGGAAAAAAACTTGTCTATCGAAAACTTTGATTCCTTTTTAAACTAATGCTAAGAGTGTAATATATTGTTCCCAAGCCTCGCTGTTTTGTATACTAAACTGGTTTATAGAGTATCCCCAAAATATCTTGCCTAGGCCTTATTCAGGGGGCTTGATATACATCAAGTAATTGCCCATTTTCACTCATAACCTCCTTTTCAAGTAAGCACTGCACGTTGATCTGCGTGGGAAAACTCTTATTCCACAGAGGAAGTAAACTATCTCTGGGTCACTTATAACAAGATGGCGTCGCGTTCTAAACTTCTAACAAAGTCACGAAGGTTACTTATTTACAATTAGCATGAATCTTTAATGCTAATGGCATGACGGGCAGATGGCAGACATGCTCCTTTAAACGCATGGCCAGAAATTCTAAAGCAGGCTTTCCAAGTGACTAACGACTGTAATCAATAATATTTGAATATTTTAACCAAATCTATTCATGCTCTCATTCCCAGGCCTCCAGGTGAATCAAGGCTAAAACTGCCAAATGAGGAGTAAGGCCTAACAAGTAGGGCAAAAACATAGACCGGTTTTCAACATTTAGAAATGAATTAGGCCATAAAAGAGCTTGAGTAACTAACCTATAACTATTTCCTATTGATCTGTGTCTAATTCATTTCAAAGGAATCTTCGAATAAACCATATTAGGATGTTCAATCTAAGAGAGCAATTTGCATTTTGATTGTTGGCTTGGCTGCTGTGGAGGAGCAAATTGTATACATATGAATCGAAAGATTGAGCTTTCATTCCGTGGGGCAAATCACTTCCTAAAATCACGTACGCTTTTCCTAAGAACCCTATTTTTGTAATGGTCACCCCTTGAAAATCACTGGAAATCCTTTTATTCTTGAGAAACCTCGTACACTTTAAAGGGAGTGAAACGCCCCTTGTTTCACTTAGTCAGCTGGCTGTTGTTGAAAGCCTAAAATCGAATTCTCGTTGAAAACAAAATAGGAATTAGGCCTGCTAATCCCAATTCTTCGTTTTAGACTCCTTGTAAGTGTGAATAATGAGGATGTTTTCAAAGTCACAAAAAACAAACGACCAGGCCTGTGTAAAAAAGTCCTAGGAGAATGAGCAGCGATAATGGAGAAAAATGGAAGGTTTCCCCTCCCTAATCACAGCCGAATGTTAATTAAAGGACGTTTGATTAAAAGCGTTGTTACGTGTCTATATAGCTGATCAGGGCTTAAGCTCTTTAAGGCCTTTTGCAGATGCGCAGATTAGTTCGAAATTGGATTATTCTGGTTGTCTTTCCAGAACGCTAATCATCAAGACACATCACTCGACCACATTTTCAAAGGCTGCTCAAAGATAAGATTATTACTTTCTGTTCGTAATGATGACACGTTGTCCTTCGTGAATGAAGTTTCTGCATGAATTAAATGTTTGGCTTTGGGCTCGAAATTGCTGGCGAGATACAGGCACATGATAAGATTCGGTCTAGGAATCTTGGCTTAGGCCCAGCCTCACGGTCTAAGCTCACGAAATTAGAAGAGATCGAGCCTGTGTGGTCTATCAAGGATCATCAGCGGTAGTGGTAGCTACAGTTAATTAGGCATTATCTCTTCCTACTTCCAATATCTTATTTACAAATCGAATCTCCACTTTTCTCAATTAGCATATAGTTTATTTACAGGTGAAGAACTGAACCGATCCCGAACGATTCGCATATGGAACTGTCACTGGCCAAACACAGCAAATTTTAAGTTATTTCCATACGAAATTCTAACGATTTAAATACGAATCTGAAGTGATTGGCATGCGAAATTCAAACGATTCAGATATGAACTCGATGACATTTGTCTTCAAAACGCAAACAATTTTGGATACAAATTCGAAGTAATTTTCTTACGAAACTCAAACGTTTCAGGTACGAGTTTGAAGTAATTTTCTTACGAAGCTCAAACGATTCATGTACAAATGCGAAGTAATTTTCTTACGAAAATTAAAGGACACGAGGGGTGAGGTTGCAGGCTTTTGTCTCCAAAACATCAAAACAGAATTTGCTTTTCCTTTCATTCAGTCATACAGTATTCCATGCATTGGTTTACTATCTAATACATCGACAATGACGAGATCAAATTAGATCACAGATACTTAACCCGATACGATACAATGCTTTTGTCTGAAGGTATCTAAAAGCAATTAGACTCTGGAGACCGCCCTCAAAGTTGCTTAGGTATCTTGGCTTCCTAATCTTTATAAATCATTTATAGTACATTCCGAACTTCGATCAAGATGATAGCAATTTCCTGGAGCTCATTTCAGAAAAAAACAGAAAATGAACAAAACTTACCCAATAGATCTCTTTTTAGCGAGGCAAGAAAATCGACTGCAAAAAGAAGAAATCGAGTATAATCCCTAAAGAAGTTTCCACTTAGTTTAGTTTGACCTCTTCCCGTTTTGCTCCCAACAACAGCACATTTGCGAGGATTGCCTTGTCAACAGGAGCAATAGATCAAGTTGAGAGGCCTGTCAGTGCCTTCCTTCTTCAAAGTGGTTTATGCGATTCGGCTGTTTGTGTTCGTGTGCACATGATTACTGCATCCATTTCCTTCATACCATTCAAACGTCAAAGGAAATGCGACAATGTCTAGAATTTAGAACATCTATCGTTACCGGCCTAAATAAATAACGTTTCCCACCAGGAAAAGTTAAACTTTATCAATGCTTCCATTACATTGGCTTACACCAGCAGCTTTTGTTGTCAGAAATGATGTAAACAAAAGCCAACAATATAAACATTTGAAATCCACTTTTCCGTGCTAGTATGTATCTGGCAATGCATTATTGGACAGTCGGTCCCTTAGGGTTCCTTTTGCCCGTTTTTGATAAGGAACCAAGATAAGGTCTTGGGTCTTACTACAAACGTTTTTATAAGAGTGACCTTTACAAGAATCATGAAGCTGGGCTTTGGGTCAGACCTTACGGTGTGGAGGCTCTTCAAAGCTATTTAAGTTACACGTGATTAGTTCACCTACGGAGCTATTTAGAGCTCTTCCCCAGAAAAGCATTTTGATCAAATTCTCGAGAAGGGTAGGGGGAGATAAGTTGGGGAAAAATCACCTCAAAGATAAGAAAAAAGTAGACTAAAATCAGAGCCAGGTGCTCTTATAAAAAATGTGCATTCACTACTAGCTTCCCAATGTACGAATCATCGTCATTCTAGGTGCATTCTGTTCTGGTTCTTCACACTAAAGAACTCTTTTCTTTATAAGAACCAGTAAATTTGATTTGAAGCTGGCTGTTCTTAAATATTCCTCTATATTTAGCCTGAAATGTTCTTAAATTGTTCTTACTTTATAATGATTTGGAAGCGTTTTCTCGCTATCAGTTGTGTTCATTGGTTCAAATGTGGACTCTCTTGACCATTTGATATATCTGTGTGCTGTCAATCTGCTTGTTTTGTAATCATTTGTCAGTCTCCTAGTTATTTCGTATAATTCTGATATTGACCTTGAAATGGTCAGCCTCAATTTGTTCTTAAATTGTTCTTAAGATTTGGCAAAATCTGAGGCTCGTGTTCTTATAAAATTGTTCTTATAGAAAAAGAGTGTATTCATAAGAAACTACATAATCTGCCTAGCACTGACAGTTTCTTAGAGTTTTAGGAAATTTCAAACAACATAAAAACGAGTGTATCCTAATGAACAGATTTTTTTAAAGATTCTGAGGGGCATTTCAAAGTGTTCGAAAGCTTTCCTATAAACAAAAGATTTCCAGAAATTCTCAAGGGGTTTCATTGAGAACGATGAGACTACCAGGAAAAGTAAAAGATTTATCAGGGAGTGGTTTGCCCCTCGAAAATTCATTCATGCATCATGTTATACTACTACACTGTTTCTTTTATAGGAACCAATAAATTTGATTTGAAGCTGGCTTTTCTTAAATATTCCAAAATTTCTAGCCTGAAATGTTCTTAAATTGTTCTTAATTTTGTAATGCTTCTAAAGCCGTCTAAAGCCAGCTATCAGTTGTGTTAATTATTGCCAATTGCCACTTTTCTGGCCCACCTGATATCCTAGAATGACAATATGCTTGTTTGTATTTATTTCTCAGTCTTATGGCTATTTCTAATAATTCATATATTGAGCGAAAATAGCCAGCTTCAGCTTTTTCTTAGCTTGTTCTTAACATTTGGCAGAATTTGAGGCTCGTGTTCTTATAAAATTTTTCTTATAAAAAAAAGAGTGTGCAAGATAAAGCTTTACCAGGAATATGGCTTCACTGTATTCAATTCACAAGCTTGTTATTTCCGCATGATGATATGTTGATACGAGGACAGCACAAGGACATCATCAGCAGCACGTCGCACACCAAAAAAGGATTTGACACATCTCATCGAAAATAGAGCTGATTCTCAGAATATTTAGTTGTAACTCATCAACTGGCCTTGAGAATGAGAGAAGATCGCATCGTTGGGTGATCATCTGCCACACATCCACACACGTGCTAAACCACAAGTTCAAAAAGCGTCTGGCTCCTCACCAAATTCTTGGTTGCTTATTGTATGGCAAAGCAGAAAACAAGAAGAAAAGATTACGCCGTCGCCATTCCTCTTTCTGATATCCGAGAAACTCTGATAAAAACAAAGAAATAAAGAAATAAGATTTAAAACTCACCTTTCAGGCTTTCTCGACTTTGTTTTGCGCAACTTGGAGCTTTACAGAAGAAAACCCCGCAGAGATTAAAGCAGTAGATTTCTCGCCAAATTATTTATTAGATTTTGGGAATACATGCGGCTTGACTGTTGAGAATTTTCAGACATGCTCGCAGCTGAGTAATTCTACCTGTCCCCCTTCTCCAGCTTCCATGCTATGCTCCTTCTCAGCTAAAATCCTTCTTCTTGTTCCCCTAGTGGGGGGTAGCCTATCACCCTCTTAAATCAATTCTTCTCCATTGTCTCTCTCCCCGGAAATCGCGCTCTATTCTGAAGCTACGATTGAAAAAGTTGAATGTTTTTGCCATCAAGACATGCAACTCCAGCGTAGATTACTTGTTGATGACCTTGGTTACGACATTCAATCTAAATGTCAGAGTTGGCCTACACATAACTAATATCGGACAGTTTCCCCTCCCTAGCAAAGATGATTCCAGACGAAGGCTTTATTTAGAATTTCAGTTCGTTTTCCATCAGCAGTGTCTAATTGATACACCCCAGTAAGAAGGGTCATACCTAACATTATCAGAGGAATCAAACTCGAGAGCCACAAACAAGTAGCTAATATGCTGTGTCCACACTGGCGAACCAATAATCACTACCGTGGGTGGTGGATAATCAATAATCATCGTGGTGATTCAATGTGTTCTGGAAATCATTATCCACCATAGTAGTGATTATCGTCAACGCAGTGATTGTCCACCAGAGTAGTGATTACCCACAACAGTAAAGATAATCCACCACAGCAGTGATTATCCACCCAGTAATGATCATCCACCATAGCAGTGATTATCCTCAGAGTAGTGATTGTCCACCAGAGTAGTGATTACCCACAACAGTAGAGATAATCCACCACAGTAGTGATTATCAACCCAGTAATGATTATCCACCACAGTAGTGATTTTCCAACCAGTAATTATTATCCACCACAGCAGTGATTATCCTCATGGCAGCGATTGTCCACCAGAGTAGTGATAACCCACAACAGTAAAGATAATCCACCACAGTAGTGATTTTCCAACCAGTAATGATTATCCACCTCAGTAGTGATTATCCTCAGAGTAGTGATTGTCCACCAGAGTAGTGATTACCCACAACAGTAAAGATAATCCACCACAGTAGTGATTTTCCACCCAGTAATGATTATCCACCACAGTAGTGATTATCCTCAGAGTAGTGATTGTCCACCAGAGTAGTGATTACCCACAACAGTAAAGATAATCCACCACAGTAGTGATTTTCCAACCAGTAATGATTATCCACCTCAGTAGTGATTATCCTCAGAGTAGTGATTGTCCACCAGAGTAGTGATTACCCACAACAGTAAAGATAATCCACCACAGTAGTGATTTTCCACCCAGTAATGATTATCCACCTCAGTAGTGATTATCCTCAGAGTAGTGATTGTCCACCAGAGTAGTGATTACCCACAACAGTAAAGATAATCCACCACAGTAGTGATTTTCCAACCAGTAATGATTATCCACCTCAGTAGTGATTATCCTCAGAGTAGTGATTGTCCACCAGAGTAGTGATTACCCACAACAGTAAAGATAATCCACCACAGTAGTGATTTTCCACCCAGTAATGATTATCCACCACAGTAGTGATTTTCCAACCAGTAATGATCATCCACCACATCAGTGATTATCGTCATAGCAGTGATTGTCCACCAGAGTAGTGATTACCCACAAAAAGATAATCCACCACAGTAGTGATTATCAACCCAGTAATGATTATCCACCACATCAGTGATTATCGTCATAGCAGTGATTGTCTACCAGAGTAGTGATTACCCACAACAGTAGAGATAATCCACCACAGCAGTGATTTTCCAACCAGTAATTATTATCCACCACAGCAGTGATTATCGTCATAGCAGTGATTGTCCACCAGAGTAGTGATTACCCACAACAGTAAAGATAATCCACCACAGCAGTGATTATCCACCCAGTAATGATCATCTACCATAGCAGTGATTATCCTCAGAGTAGTGATTGTCCACCAGAGTAGTGATTACCCACAACAGTAGAGATAATCCACCACAGTAGTGATTATCAACCCAGTAATGATTATCCACCTCAGTAGTGATTATCCACCCAGTAATGATCATCCACCATAGCAGTGATTATCCTCAGAGTAGTGATTTTCCAGCCAGTAATGATTATCCACCACATCAGTGATTATCGTCATAGCAGTGATTGTCCGCCAGAGTAGTTATTACCCACAACAGTAGAGATAATCCACCACAGTAGTGATTTTCCAACCAGTAATTATTATCCACCACAGCAGTGATTATCGTCATAGCAGTGATTGTCCACCAGAGTAGTGATTACCCACAACAGTAAAGATAATCCACCACAGCAGTGATTATCCACCCAGTAATGATCATCTACCATAGCAGTGATTATCCTCAGAGTAGTGATTGTCCACCAGAGTAGTGATTACCCACAACAGTAGAGATAATCCACCACAGTAGTGATTATCAACCCAGTAATGATTATCCACCTCAGTAGTGATTTTCCAACCAGTAATGATCATCCACCATAGCAGTGATTATCCTCATAGCAGTGATTGTCCGCCAGAGTAGTGATTACCCACAAAAAGATAATCCACCACAGCAGTGATTATCCACCCAGTAATGATCATCCACCACATCAGTGATTATCGTCATAGCAGTGATTGTCCACCAGAGTAGTGATTACCCACAACAGTAAAGATAATCCACCTCAGTAGTGATTATCCAGCCAGTAATGATCATCCACCACAGCAGTGATTATCAACCCAGTAATGATCATCCACCACATCAGTGATTATCAACCCAGTAATGATCATCCACCTCAGTAGTGATTATCAACCCAGTAATGATCATCCACCACAGCAGTGATTATCAACCCAGTAATGATCATCCACCACAGCAGTGATTATCAACCCAGTAATGATCATCCACCACAGCAGTGATTATCAACCCAGTAATGATCATCCACCACAGCAGTGATTATCAACCCAGTAATGATCATCCACCACAGCAGTGATTATCCACCCAGTAATGATCATCCACCACAGTAGTGATTATCCACCCAGTAATGATCATCCACCACAGCAGTGATTATCCACCCAGTAATGATCATCCACCACAGTAGTGATTATCCACCCAGTAATGATCATCCACCACAGCAGTGATTATCAACCCAGTAATGATCATCCACCATAGTAGTGATTATCCACCCAGTAATGATCATCCACCACAGCAGTGATTATCCACCCAGTAATGATCATCCACCACAGTAGTGATTATCCACCCAGTAATGATCATCCACCACAGCAGTGATTATCCACCCAGTAATGATCATCACCATAGTAGTGATTATCCTCAGAGTAGTGATTGTCAACCAGAGTAGTGATTATTCATCACATTAATTTTTAGAAGTTCAGCTAGATAGTTGGTTCCTAGAATCGTACTGACCACTCGACTCGTAAAATCGTTTCAGCTTTGAAAGGTCATTTGTGAATGTATCAAAATTGTATTTTAAGTTCAAAAGATACCAAGCTTTAGTAAGAATTGTATTCGCACAATGAAAATATATACAACAGCGTAAACTAATCGATATTAACAAAGCAGGATCTCGATATGCAGTACTTTATTTACACATAAACAAGCCACCTGATATGATGGGGGAGGGGAGGGGAGGGGGGCTGAAAGAATATCCAAGAGCTTCCTTCGTATGAACGCAACCAAAAGTGAAACATTTGGTTTAAATTAGGATGCATTTGGAGGTATGGCCGCCTTTCTTTCTGCTTGTCTATTGCAATCCTTATAAACATCACATGTTCAGAGGGACACTGAATTCTCACCGTGCACTAGGGCCAAGAGATTGCACAACAAAAGTGTCCTGTAGTCATGACGTTATATGTCCTTTTTTAGGATTGAATTCCATAATCAGACAAAACGGTCAAAAATGACATCGTGTGAACCTAACATCACCCCTTAATTTTGAAATTGGCTCAGATGCGAGCATTTCAAAAATCGGAGGTTGCCTAACAGACCCTGTATCTGTTGGCCAGTTGTAAACTACTTACATTCATTGAGCAGAAAATAAAGTGATTTTCAAATGGCATATCTCAATCAAATCAACGTAGAAGTCCTAGAGGAGTGATTTTACACCCATGTAATTTGACGGCCTTTCAGATTGTGGAATTCAAATCTAGAAATTCTAACAATTAATGACGTCACACTTTTGGACTCTATTTGTTAAAGCGAGTAATACTGAATCAATCATTTCCTTATAGCTATACCTCCAAGCAGTAGATTGAGTTTTGAGACATCAAACTCTTCATCACTGTCATCATCTTCTGAATGCTCTTCTTCGCCCGAGCTATCTCCTTCTTCCTCGGAGCTCTCCTCGCTTTCGTCTTCATCATCATCATCATCGTCACTTTCGCACGAGCTTTCCGCATCATCTACAAAATATCGCGTGATGCGAAATCAGATTTACGAAATGTTTTGCCTCCACAATTTTTAATCTTAAAATATCTATAGCGTAAATGGGAGCAGTAAACATATTAAGGATCTTTCAATAGTATATGATGTAGTGTATATTAGTGTAACCCTGCTGAAAAGCAGCTTACATGATGGGGTTACCGTGTATAAAGAATATGAAATGAATATAATATCATACGAAACAAGTAAACAAGGCCTGGCATTAGGATAGCCTGTTTAATAGAAACCCACTCAAGTTAAAAACTCACTCAGCCACTGACGGCTCTGAAACACTTGGTTTTCATCTTCCTCCCCTATCTATTCGTTAGGGTTCATTTTCGTTCTCTTTCTGACGCACTACTCTGATAAGTTTCAGACGCAAAACTTTAAGAAGACATTGTGTTCTCGATTTTCCTCTCAATCCTCAAGTTCTGTACGGATCCAAGACAATAACAACAAACCTTGATGTAGCTTCTCTTCAAGTGTTCTTTTAAACTCAAGACAAGTCGCATTGCTGGGCTCAATTTCCAAAACTGCAGAAAGAATGACAAAGCTCTAATGAGATGATCGTATCAGCAAATCTTTTTTGAACTTCTAATTTTGCAGAAGAATCCAAGGAACACCACAAAAAATGAATAAATGGGCGAATGTCCACTTTTTGCAATGCTTACCCGAAAGTGGATCAACCTCTTTTTTACTGCATATTCAAGGTTTTCTACGACTTTTTGAAGCTCTACTCCGTTTTGTAATTGTGTTCTTTAAAGCAACTGGATTATCGTCTAGTTTATTGTTAATCAAAAGCCTTTTGCAACCCCCCTCGAGAACGGAATCGTATTTCTAGCAGCAATTATAGGAAAAAGTTTCTTAACCAAAGCCAATAGGGACACCCACTCTGTCTAATTGTTAGGGCCTTCAGTTTTGTGTTGAAGACCTTGTGCTACGCCATATGTGATACCCTAACACCTCAGTGAATAACAAATACTCACTTTCATTACAAAGACTTCGAGCAACAGTATAATTTTTACCCATGACAGCAGACAAGAACTGCAAAAGAGAAAAACGATATCAAAACAGGATGGCAAGGGATATCGCAAACATAACGAAACATGATAACTAAAAAAGCTGAATGAAGTTCTGTACCGAACAAAGACTTATATCGCAAGTAGGGATGTACCGAATCAGGTTTTTTAGATTCTAGCCGGAACCAGATTTACCGGCCTTTTTCCAAAATCCGGCCATTACCATATCTATCGGCAATTGTTTTTTTTCAGTAAAAAAGGTTATTCTGCAGTAATGTTTTTATATTAGAAAACAAGTTTTTAGGCCTGGTAGGGTACTAAACTTTTTCGGCGACAGAATACGAAAATCACTCGAGAATCTGGTTATGAATTTTATTGAAACCATTTCTTAATCAATTGTGAAAATCGCAATCATATCTCTTTATAAATAATTCATCGAAAAGCAAAGTCAACAATATCAGTCTACCCCAGCATCTACTGTTTATTCAGAGATGTTATTTTTGGAAGCCGGAGACATCTTCGAAGAGAAGCAAGGGCTCTTTCCAAAGAATGGGGAGAAGTTGCTTTTCTTGCTTCATGATCTTGGACATTTTTAATTTTCAAGATAAGAGAACCAGTTGCATTTCCTTGTACTTAATGTCAGCCAGCTAATTTCTTTTACAAATTGATTTTAGTTGAATTTATATTATTTCAAATAAATTTCAAGTTACGTTCAACTTATTAATATCTGTTTTAAATCATTTTAACCTAAGTTTCAATTCTTTACAGTTTGTTACTTGTTTTTTGGATTTATACGTTTAAAATTAATTTTGCAATTCTTTGTAACTTGTCTAAGGTCTAAAAAATTTGTAAAAATCTAAGATTTCGGGGGAAAATCTGGCTGGAACAGGAGTTTTGAAAAATTAGCGATCCGGTGCCGCATTATCGGGTGTGCCGGAATTCCGGTACACTCCTAATCAAAAGAAGCCAATGAATATTTGTACCTGCTTGAGCATTACTGGGGTTCTTTATCATAAGTATCATTTGCATTATTAAAACACGTTAGTATTGAGCATTTTCAGATGTGGTTATCACTTCAGAGCCGAGAACTACACACAATACAAGGAAAATTTTTGCGGACCTAGTTGATCAAGTTCTTTGATTAGGGACCTGTTTTGAGCCAATGCAATGGTACTAAAATTACCTAAGTAGTTCCTTGATTCTATATTCCCAATAAGTGTCTTAAAATAACTAGATTCTCAATAAGTGTCCAAGATAAGTAAATTAGACGCAATAAAAGTCTCGTTCCCTAAGGTGTATATTCTAATCATGCGTTGCCTGAGATAAAGACTGCCATCTTTCGCGGAATCATTTTCATTTCAAGACTTGAAAACTATTCAATACAAAATATTTCTTATGATTAATCATAAGAAATATCACCCTGATGTATGGGTAGAAATTAGAAAATACTTTAAATTGTCAAAAATTCAAATAGAAGAACTACAAGGTGTCCACTATAATTTCAGAGATTATGATGATGGGTTGAGCACCGATTCCCGGAGACTGGCGTTTAAATGATTGCCCGAACACTCCTTGAGGAAATAAGGTAATCAAAAAACACTCACCCTCCCTAGAAGCTCAAGTGGTGCTTTTGTAACTCCACCTTGCAGAACTGGTTGTGGGTTATTTTCACTTCCACCACCATCTTGGTCACTTTCTGAATCTTCACTTGAAACATCGTCATCATCGTCTCCGTTTACATTCGCAGAAAGAACGATATTGGCAGGGTTAGCAGTAAAAGAGGTTTTCCCAGTAGGAATGTTTTCTACTTTGCTACTCCGCATCCTTAAATCTGTCCTTACTTCTTTGCCTTGGATACTCAAGTGTTGCATCTTCATGTCTAGACATAGGTTGCTGACTGTCTGGTCTGGAAAAGAATTCACAATCTTAAGAAAGAGTGGGCGACGTTATAACTTAGTAAGTAAGTTTGTGTTTAGCATGCTCCCTGCGAAAGGCCTTATTTCCAGCAGGGATAGAAGACCCGGATTTTAACTTAAACTTACTTACTTACTTAATTGTTTACTTGCTTACTCACTTACTTACTTGCTTGCTCGCTATCTTACACGCCTACTTGCTTACTTAAGTTAGCTAAACCTTCTTCGATTGGATAATCCAAAAAACCTGGGGCAAAGCCTTTGGAAAAATTGTTGGAAAATTGTTGTGAGTCGTAACAATTCACAAGGATAATCTGTGGACAGCTCCTTAGACCCTTGATCTACGATGAAATTCTGTTGAAAGTGATAGACAAATACCTTCACATGAGGATTCTTCCTTGCGCTTGATTCCAGGCAGCTTTTCCTTTCTGCCTGAGTCTGGTCTCTTCGCTTCTGATTGCTTACTTTGCAAAATAGGCGAGGCTGTTCTTTCCTTTTCTAAAAGTGGATTGTGATATTCAAATGAAGTTTTACTATAATCAGCTGTTTACATTAGTTTGTGACACTATATTCGTCCATTATACGGTAGGCCTAGTAATGTAGCAATTGGCGCACTCTTTAGTTTTTGACCAAACACCAACAGTATAGAGGTATAGAATGCTATTGTGGAAATAATCAGTAGGGCACATTCAGTTTTTTTGATGACACACAAAGTGGAGTTTAGAATTATATGAAATTTTCAGAAATCAAGCACCGCTGGAAAGTTATGGAGATGTATTTGATTTTGAACTAACCTGACTTGAGTACCTCAAGACTTCCACTTGGTGGCTAGAAAATGGAAACAAAAATTAATTCTCTAATGAAATCCCAGATTGTTATATTGTCTAAACACTTGATTGCAATATTTGCTATGAAGTAGTAGACTGAAACTCACTGGAAACTGAACATATTCATCATTCCTACTGAATTTTCTCCCACATCGACAATTTTGATCATAAGAAAAGAAGAGTTTAATTTTACCAGCCATAGCCTTTGTGATACCTGTCAAACATCTATCATTTAAGGCTCTTTCCCACCATATTTTCAATTTATAGCGGGTAGTTGCTTGATGATGTTTCTCATGAGTTTATGTATGTTTATCCCTCCACTGTTATCATCCAATAATAGATCCTTGGTCATATGTTAACGGTAAATAAGCTTATTTCTTATGTTTTACCAGGCCTTTTCCTTCTACAAGGGCAATTACCCATGCCATTATTCTTGCAAAATCGTGGCTTGTCTCCAAATCTGAACACCATTGAATATATAAGCCCGTCACCAAAGATCTTCCCAAGAAAGATTTCAAATGTTTCAAGCATTTGAAAAAGTTTGTTTGAGTTTGGCGTAACCACAATTATGCTGTAGTACTCAAGCAACTCAACACCAGAGATTAAAATTAGGAAATCATTTAGATTAGGAAATGATCCTCCTGCCCATTTGGTTGATATTTAGACAGTTTATGAACCCATAAAACGAAAATATTTTCGAGGGGCAATAGCTCTCCTAATGTCATTACCAGGGTGATTTGCTGTCCTGGTAGTAAATTTTTCACGAAAAGGCCTGGTCTTACCCTTTTCACTGCTTTTTCGATCTGTGATGACCTAGAAACATGAAAATGAAGCATAATTATCAATTTGGAGGGCATAGCATCAATAGAGAATATATTCAAGCAAATATCCAAAAATACCTTTTATGAATTTAGGCATTGTGCGATTAACCCTGTTTTACTGAACGGTTTGAGTCATGGCTCTGTATTATAATAAACTATGAGAAGTAAGTGGTATGGACATGTGCTGGGGCGGGAAGAAAAGTATGTTGGGCAGAGAACTAGGAATATGGTGGAAGGAACGAGTGGTAGAGGAGATGAATGAATTAGCTGTTAAAGTGTGAACTTAATATCATAGAGTCATAATCTCTGGACTTTTCAGGACTGGGACCTACTGACCTTGTACCCTTCCTGTTAATTGCTACTCTACCTTTTGTTCTTTAGAATTTAAGTTTTAGTTTTGTTCGTGTGGTAATGGCCTAGATTAAAAAAACTCGCACTGTAGTCTTTCTTTCTGGTTTTATTACCCATAATCATAGCCAGCTAAACATAAACTGCTTGAGAGACGACATGAGGGTGATTGGTATGATAGAGGAGGAAGCCATGGAAAGATTGGGATGGAGGCAGCTGATCCACACAGGCAACCCCATTTAGAATGGGATCAAAGCCTGGACAAGAGAAAGAGAAGAAGGAGCAAAGCTTTCTATCATTAATTTGCAACATTTAATTCATGTTCATGATTTTAGAAATTTCCTCTCCATTGGAGAGAAAATATTTACGCAAAATTTAGCAAAATATAATAACCAATGATTAAAAAAGCTATTGTCTGGAATTGTTTAAGTGCTTGGGCAGATTATCAAACATGGTTTGATATTCAAATATTGGAAGGCTTGTAGTTGTTACTCTGAATTTTGGTGCACATGTGTTAGTTCAGATACACCTAATGCACATTTCGACAAAAATACAATCAAGGGAATGAAACAAATGATGAAAAATAGAAAAGCAAGAAGGCATACTTGATTTGTTGCATCTGTGTCACGGTACTTGCATTATCAAGCACAATGAGCTGGCCTTGGAAAGGTTCTTTGGACTTTGACTTGGGTGAAAGAAGCCGCGGCTTTCCATTCAGAGATTTCACTGAGCCACTCATCCTTGACCTGCAGAATTCGAAAATTATTATTATATCATATTGGCCTTTTTTATTTCTGAGAAGTGTCCATAATTTTTCCTTGATAGGCCATAAAAACTATAGAAATTTGAAGTAACTATGGTAAAGATAATAAGATTGCCTATGCCTTTCATAGTGCTCAACTTGCGGAGCTTTTAGTATCAGAACTAAGAAGAAAGAAAGACTATTTCACACAACTCTGAGTTTCATGTTTTCACAATCATCAGGTGTATAAGAATAACAATCTATGATAGCAATCAAGATAACGATCGCGACGAACAACTGTGCTAAACATCCAATCAAATTTGGATTCATCGAACAATCATTCCCAACGATCGTTCTAAAATATCAATTGATCTCCTTATTCCCTATTACAAGCTTGTTTTGGCCCCAGTGTAGAAAATTTGCCCTCGTATAAAACGATGCTTGCACTTTTTCTATCATTTTGAGTTGTTTTTTCGCAACTTTTCTATTATTCTACAAAGTAATTGTTCTAATTATTCTACCTTGTTGCTACTTGTAGGGGGTGGGGGGGGAGGGGAGACAACATATTTTCCAATCTCTCTGGTAATTTGGACTTGGCCTTGTGGGTCTAGGAGGGAGAAACCGTACAGCGGGAGTTTCCACACAGTTTCACTTTGCAGTTGATCTTAAGTTCAACAAGTAATTTCAATGAAATGATTTGCAAAACACCAGATAAAAGACTTAATACTTTCTGCTATTTAAGATTTTCTTGGCAGTAAAGCTTTTCCTCATCGAGTAATAATCATTTTTGACTAAAATCTGCATTAGAAACCTATCTGTTTTATTATGAACAAGTTTTTATTGATTGCATAGAAATTATTCGACATGCGAACGGCACACTCATTTTACGTCGATTATGGATTGACGTCAGTTTAGTGATTACTCCATGAGGAAAAGCTCTACAGCCAAGAAAACCTAAGACAGCAGAAAGTATGAAGTCTTTCATCTAATTGGGTAGCAAATTATTTCATTCAAGTAACTTGTTGAACTTTAAATTATCTGCAAAGTTCAACTGTAGGAAAACTCCAGCTGTAAGGTTTCTCCCACCTACAGCCTACGGAAACTCCCACACCAACTACAAGAGACTTGAAGCCAGTTTGCTGTTAATAAAAACAGAGTTGAACATTTATACAACACGTCAAAATAAAGTATGGGGTATTGATCATTGTGGAAATAATTCCAAGTTTGTTAGAAAAGATTTCCAGAAGTAGTAGGTACAGTCAAACCTTGAATGTTGTACGGTTTCTCCCACCTAGACCCTAGTTTTAAACTTGTAACAACAAATTTCTATCTTATCCTTTATACTTACCAAGAGAGCAAATATATTGCTTTGGCCGGCTACCACCTCGAAATTTGCAATAAGTTCATGAGTTAAGTTTGGAATACTGTATGACAATTTTCCATTTTCCTGAATATAGCGTTGTTGGTAACCAAGCAGATTTCGTGAATGTCGTTTTGAATATCAAGCTCAAATGATAAAATTGCAACAACAACAACAGCATAAAAAGAAGAAATAGCCTCTCTCTGATAAAAGAAACTGCTAGTGTTGCCACTTGTAGGGATCTGAAACTGCAGTGGAGATTTTCAGTACTAGATAGGTTGTAGGGAGACCCTTTTTTTTTGGTTTCTCAAGTCCACTGCCTATTTTAGTTTAGTTTTCCACATTTTATCGTTTTTGAATTTCTAAGTGTGGCCTTGGAAATTTGAAAGTGTGGGCAGGTTTTTTTGAAGCTTTTTGCTTTGACTCGATGCTTTTCTTACCGGTGAGAAACTCGTAAATCTTCCCGCGCCTGGAATGTTCTAGAGTCCACTGTAAAAACGGCATGTAAAGCTTTGATTACTCTCCCCCTTTGCTATGCATAGTGCAACCACCTTGATTTCCTCTTTAAAATCAAAAGCAAGAGTATAATGAAAGTCGCAGAAAATTTCGAGTTACAAGTCGGAAAGATTCTTCTTCCATTTCCCACTTCACTTTTGCCTTCTTTGTTCTTATATACTGATTTAATATTCATCTTGCCCCACTTTTTAGGTAAACCATCTTTAATCATGCTGTTGATCTTTTTATACATCGACTTTGCCATCTCCTTCTCCTCTCTCATTATTTCTTATTATTTATTCATTTCTTGTTATTCCTTAACTCGTTATTCCAGCCTTTATCGTCTCGTGATTTCACACTTAAGATTTCTAATCGCTTGTTCGATCTCTTCCATTGTTACCTTAACGCTTCTGTCGATTGGCTCTATTTAGTGTACTTACAAGTTTAGGATCAATTTCATTTTCCTCTCCTTTTCCTTTTCTGTCTTACCTTTTTTTGTTTTAAAAAGATCATCAAGATCCTTCTTGTAAATTTGCAAAATATCGTTCTTTGATTCTTGAAACTTCCCTCATTATTTCTCGTTGCTTTTGGTGTTTCTCCTTTTCTTCTTTCCATCTTTCTTTTAAATTCATACTCCTAGAATGTGTCTTAATGTATTTCCCCTCTTTCTTTTTTCAAGCTTCTTACCGTCTTTCGTACTTTATCTAAATATTGTTTTATCTTTACTCCTGCATTATAATTTCTGTGATCAGTGTTATTCTTCTCCTCGAAATATTTTTCTTTTTATTTCCCCACAACTATACTTTTTTGCTGTCTATCTTTTTCTTAAACTTCTTTCTTAATAGTAATGGCTGTACTGCCCCATTTATCGTGTGGTCTTTCTTGCATACTTTTATTTTCTTTCCAAATTTCGCTAACTTTTCTACTTTCTAGTTGACATTGGAATTTCTTATAACTTCTCTCTGTCATTCGTTTAGGCTGCTTTTCCTTCTCCTCTCCTTTTTCCTCATGAATATTCACGGGGAGAGGACTCTATGACTAAACTCCTCAGAGATCTCAAATGGTCAACTCTTGAGGCCCGAAGAACATTAACCCGACTAACATTTTTCGATAAAATTTTGAATACTAAACACTTTGACATTGAACTGCCACACTACGTTACTCCACCAAATCGTAATAGCAGGGGTGCCAGTATAAACGCGCCAGAATTCGTCCAAATCTCAAAAATAAGATATATCTATAAGTACTATTCTATCCAAGGACAATCGTAAAATGGAACGAGCGAAGAATTAGAAATATATAAACAAACAGTTATAAAAAAAGACAGATGCGCAATGGTTTTCAAACACTATTTTGTAATCAATTAATACATTTATTCTAATCAGTTTTCTTGAGATTTTCTCAGCCCTTTGTGCATACCCATCCTTGGTAAATTTCCTACAGAGTTCCAGTTTTTCTCACTGGCTTTATGACGATGGGAGTGTATTTGTATTGTGTTGATCTCCAGCAGTGTGATACCTTATTTTTTTTACTCATTAATATGTAAATGTAGATGTAAATGGATAATAGTAATGGAATTAACGTAATTTCAAAAGCTAAATTGTTAAATACAAACTACTGAATAAAATTTGGCAAAATATTACATTTTTCTCATTTCAAATTTTTGGCATAAACTGGAATTTCTGTTTAGGTTTTGCGTAGGGATAAATTTACATGACGGTAGGTGAAAGAACTGTAGTGTGGTTGACAGGCTGGCAGCACTAGTAATTGTGATTATTCTGTAAACGAGACAAAGCTTCACTCTGAAAAAATCATGGCCGCGACAACAGGCCTAGAAAAAGCCGAACAGCTTCTATCTTCCTCACCTCCGAAAGCCATTGAAATATTGGAGAAAATTGGTAATTATGAATCAACTAATATATTCCTTCAGATAATCAATTTGATTTTCATCGCCTTGAAATGACAAGTAGTATTTCAGTATTTCAGACTGATGAACGAAAATAAAAAATATTGACGACACAACTTGTGAGACAAGAACATTGAGAATGACTAAGCAAAAAATTATAATGATATTTAGGCCTTGTAAGCTCGGATAAAACGAGGAGAATTGCAAGAGGGAACTGTTTAGGGATTTAGAAAGTGATAACAGAACAATATCCACTCTGGAACAAACAAAGTTGCAAGGATGTCTAATTGCAGAGTTCTCAAGGACTTATATTCATGAAAAAAATCAAAAGGCAGGGCCTGAAGCAAGTTGCAAATGAATAGGAAGGGGCAAGCGGCACGTACGGCACAGCAAAAGTGCAGCCATGTTGACTTTTGTTGCAGATGATCAGGAAGACCGGAACTTGAATGATAACAGGCTCTCCTCCTACAAAATCTAGTTTTACTTGTGACCCCTTGGCTGATGGTACTAGAACTAGAATAAATGAGCATATCCATGCCCTCACCAACCCCCTCATAAAATTAATTACCAGGGCTTTTGACTCCCTTTGCAAAATGGTGTTTACTTTCCAAAACATTTGTGATAAGAAATTCAATCAGCACAGTTCTCAAGTCCCTTTTATCTAGCACTCCTATTTCCTGAAATAACATTGTTATTTTGAACACCATGAAATAAATAGACCCCTCACCAAAGGTCTCCCCAGGAAGAATTTGGAATGTTTCAAGCATTTTAAATTGTTAATTTGAGTTTGGTGTAACTACAAACCCACACTCTACTCAAACATCTTAAGACCATTAGACTAGAGAAGATGTTTTTGAGGGGTAATCACTCTCCTAACGGCATTTACCAGGGCAATTTGCTGCCCCGTGGTTTATTTTTCAAGAAAGGGCCAGAGCACATCCAGCCACAACAAGCTTGATTATTTGTTAAGAAAAAAACAAGGGTGTTCCTACTACTTTTGGTGGAGAATGTAGTACTGCAGCTATGATTTTATAGTTCAACCTTCATTTCTCTGCTTTAGGCTAAATTTTTTTTATGCAGTTAATTGAATTGCACAAAATCTCACTAAATATTTTTTCAAGCTGTCCTGAAATGATTATAAACTTGAATATTTGTTATTGATTTGAAGATAGGATTTTATGCAGTTCTTTGACCATTGTGATATTTTACATTCACACACATTTTAACTAGCAGTTGAGATGGGTAGAGAGGAAAATGATGATATAACTGAAACTTATAAATTCTGTTTTCTCTACTAGTTCAAAGACCTACGGATGCAAGCAATGAAAATGAAGTCAAAGAACAAGAAGCGGCCATTCTAAAGCTTGGTTCGGTTTATTCAAAGCATGGCAAAGCTGAAGGTATTGTATCCATAATATCGAATTGTCATTACAAAAATATTAGACACATTTTTTTTTGAAAACAGAACCTGAGGAGGATGCAAAATCCTACCATCAACCACTTATCCTTTACATGAAAGTTGTAAAGAGCCCCAATGCGATATTCCATACAAAATTCTTATTACTCACTCCACTGAAAATATTTTTCGGAGGCCCCCCAGAATTCATTGCCAGCCGGAAATCGGACACGAGGAGTGAGACTTTTTTGAGGAAAAACGAGAACAGGACGTTAAATAGACTCATGTTTATTGTTTTCAGTTTGGTAATCATTTTGTTAAGTTATAAGAATAATAGTGTTCGGACTGAACCTTCGTGTGATTTCTGTTCGGTGTTCTGTCTGGAGCTATTATGCAGGTAACACAACAACGTCGTAAAGAGCCAAAAAACGCATGGGACACAGGCCACAACAGCACGGAATGCGGCAAAGAGTGTGTATTGCTGGCAGGCTTGGCATCTAACAGGCGCTTCAAGCACTAATCACCTGCACCTTGGACATTTCCGTAACCGGAATCGTCTTCCATCATCTTTCCTCATCATATTCTTTCATAGATCTACTTTGCTTTCTTCTCCCCTGTGAGCTTATTTGAGTTGATTTTCATTTATTTTCAGAGTTGAGCAATCTGGTGAAGGTGACAAGACCATTTCTCAAATGTGTTTCAAAAGCAAAGGCAGCAAAACTAGTTAGAGACCTGGTGGACCTTTTCTTGGAAATTGATGTGGAGTCGAATAATGCTGCAGTAAGTGAAACTTATATTAATCTGAATACTTTACTGCAGTATGTGTATTCAGGTACTGTAGAAACAGAAGCGTCGTAGTAATACCCAAATGAAGATCATCCATATGTATCACCTTCTTTACTACCTAAAAGAGCATGGCTATACATGGGCTTTGTTCTAAAATTAAATCACTGCATACCTACGTTTTGATTGGTTTTGATAGAATCACATTTCATGGAAAATGATCAATCAAAGCACGTCTTGGTAGCTATTAGATATTTCCCTTGATCAAATATCAGCCGAGAATGAGAATTCCAAATAATTTTAACTGTTAAAGCTAGATTTTGTTTCCTGAAGGTTCAACTCTGTGTGGAATGCATTGAGTGGGCAAAGGAAGAAAAGCGATCGTTCCTCAGACAGGCATTAGAGGTAAGTTTGATATCTCATTAATGCGCAATAGTTTTGTCGTAGATTACATCATGCAACCAAGCAGATTAATTTGTTAACACAGGTTTGGAGTATGGCAGCTTGAAGCTAATGTGGACCTGCAATTTTTGAAAATTTGGTATTGCATGTTTGAAATTTGATATTTGCTTATTCATCATATCATAAATTATGTCATATTCTAAAGCTTCCTAATCTTGAAGTTTGAAAAGCCAAGAATATAGTTTTAATTTGTGTCCCGCACATGTTAGGAAACGCATAATCCTTGAATGGCTATAATTTTTCAAAGAGTGTCATTGATTTGATTTTCACTAATCTTTTTCATTTGACTGATACCAAAATTATCTATACTGGATGAAAATTGTCCGCTTTTTTCTTTTACTAAAATCCACATTCTTATACAGGCAAGATTGATTGCTCTTTACTTTGACACACATGCATATAACGAAGCCTTGAAACTGTGTAAGTATACTTTTAGATTTAATCACTCCAAAAATCACTGAGTTTCTTTTTAACATGCTAGCTTGGCTAAGCTTGGGCCTTGGGCATATTGTCTAGAATCCTTAGCACCAACCAGTTGGTTTACCGATATATGCTGCAGCTCCTGAGTTGCTGCTTTCATGAATTTTGTTTGTAGGTATGTGAAGGATTAAACAAAATTTATTTACTCCTTTATAAAGCCCATTCATGCTGACTGGAACCTTTAGCACATTAAAGCAACTTGTTTACAGATGCATGCCATTGCTCCTTGCTCTCAAGGAAAGTTATCCATCCCAAAAGTAACTTTTTCAGAACTTTTCTTAAAACATTTTAATACTTTTGTTCACCTAGGTGCCAGATTATTGAAGGAGTTGAAAAAGCTAGACGACAAAGCTTTACTGGTTGAAGTGCAGCTGAATGAAAGCAAAACATACCATGCATTGAATAACGTTCCAAAGTCAAGGTATTTGTCTCGAGATAAAAGACTTCTATCACATTCCTACCCAAAACCAAAACAGGGTAATACCTCTTTAGTTTTTCAAGATGGCAATTGCCCCCTGTGGTTGGGGGTTCAGAGTTCATCCACCGTATCCCTGCATGCCGTAAGAGGCAACTAAAAGGGTTGGCGTCAGGAAGGACATCCAGCCTTTAAACTATGCTCCATAATTTAAGACCTGGGTTTTATAAATCTATGGACCGGTCAACCCCTGTTTGCAGGAAAAGCAGCCGGAATATAAATTCTGTTTATGTTTGTGTGAAATCTTCAAAATTGTCCTGATTTGATTAGCAAAATAAATTGTTGAAGTCAAAGTCGTTGTAGAAAACCCTTTTCATCTTCAGTCATTATGAAAACAGGTAAGAAAATTAGCTAAAATAATCTCAACCCCTTGTAGGTTGTAATTAGCATTTACTTTATTCCAGAGCTGCCCTCACATCTGCGAGAACAACTGCAAATGCAATTTATTGCCCACCCAAATTACAGGTAAGTTTTTGCCCCAGTAGCTTTTACTGGCTTATGATTTTCCATGCAATGTTATATATATAATAACAATGATAATAAAACGAATATTTACACAGGATGTACACTTCAACTTAACTGCTGTTATTAATGTTTGTCCTGTGCCCTATGCCTTAATGCTATTGCCCTGAATATTTATAGTTGAAAAATGTACAGATTATAAAATGATATAGATTTATAAAAGTGAAAAGATTATTGATTATTTTCAGAAGAGCTTCCGATGTGATATTTCATTTACCTTTTAGTTGTTTCTCAAAATTCACTGTAACTCTCAATTTTACGAATATCGAGCAGTTATTCGTTGTACACTATCGCATTCATACATATAATTGATTCAATGCAGACGAGAACAACACATTATTGAACGAGAAATAGGGTTTAGTTTTTCTTAACAGATATATAACAGGTTACGTTATGTTAAATTTCCTTTCTGACGTTTAACCCGTTGATATCAGAGTATTTGTGTGCAATTCCTACCATTTTACCTTCTTTTGAATTATATAAGACTTTTGTACATGCTTTTTTTTATTTATATTTATTCTGTTTTGCGTGTAGGCTTCATTGGACTTGCAATCCGGTAAGAAAGATTCAAACGCTTCAACAAATTACATTTTTCTTGTACCCGTGTTGCCAAATATTGTCACAATCTTGAGTTCTCTTTCTGAAATATTTTTTAAGTCTCTGAACCTTGAATTTTCTTTTCGACCCCCCTCCTCAATCAAACTCACCTTTGTGAGCAGCAATCCTCATTTGATATTCATCAGGCCCCTCTCTCACTCAAGCCCCCTGAACTCTAAAGATGTGAAGCATGAATAAAGACGCAGGGTTTTGAATTTTATCTTATTAAATAGTTATCATAACATCAACACTCAAATGTGAACCTGGATATGCTGCTGATAACGCGCTCTTAGAGAAATTGTACCACTGTCGTGATGTCAGAAAGATTACGCTTGATTTGAATTATTCCTATCACTGAAATAATTGAAATATCTAATTAGTTTATGATCTGTTTCACAGGTATCTTGCACGCAGAAGAAAACGACTTTAAAACGGCATATTCCTATTTTTACGAAGCGTTTGAGGTACTTTTCTGTTCTAATCATATTTATCTCTCTAGTTTTGAACTCTCATGTTTTATTATTTCCCCGGATAAAAAAACTCCATGAATTTTTAGGTTACTTTGAATTTCATGAAAAATCAGTTGTCCACCAAACATGCTAATCCACCATCGCTGTCAATCGATCTCGAAACTTACAACTGATGATAACATTGCAAAGGAGATAAGTGGAGTGAGTTAACTTCTGTTTGACACGCTAGCTTGACAAAGGCCGGGGCGCGTCCCCATACAACGTTCTAGTGTATGTTGTTTGTTGCACCTATGAAAAATTCTTGAATCGATTTTACTTCAGCACGATTTCCTTTCAGGGTTATGATTCCATTGACAACGCAAAGGCTGTGACTGCATTAAAATACATGTTGCTTAGCAAGATCATGCTGAATACGTAAGATTTATTTCAAGCTTTTTCCTTCTCTGGAAGCTTTTTATATTATCTATTTTCAGAGAAATATTTCTAAGCAAATTTTCTCCATTCAAGAATTTTTGAACATTCTACTATATCCGCATTTCCTCGTGAAAAAAACTCTACATCTTGATTGACATGAAAATTATCTGAAAATGACTCTTCCTCTGCTGTCTCTTGAAACACGCTCGCCCTATTTCTGGAGGTTAGTAAATGCCAAGAGAAAAAAACGCCAGGCCTTGGCAGAGAAAACCATCGAAGGAGTCTCTACTTTTCTGTTTACCATTTAAGGGTCTTTTATAAGGCCAATCTCCACTAGACGATTTCTGGACGAAAGTCATAGAAATTTTTGACGAAAAAGCATTTTGATCTTCACTGATTCTGCTTTCGCTTCGAATAATCGTTTTCCAAATGAATGCGAATCCTCAGGCTCAAGGTGAGGCTAGAGAAATCCTGCAATGCAATTAGCTAAAATACTTTAATCGTCAGACGAATCGAACTTTTTCAGTGTGATGATCTGAAATAATCTACTGCGCATATGTCATCACAAATTTCTATGACGACCGTCCACAAAATCTTATAGTGGCGATCGAGCTTTAGTCTAGGAATTCAGAATAACAATTGTGATTATATTTTACAGACCAGAAGACGTGCAATCGATTGTGAGTGGTAAGCTAGCATTGCGCTATGCCGGAACTCAAATTGACGCGATGAAAAGTATCGCAACTGCAAGTCAAAACAGATCACTTTTGGAGTGTCAAGATGTAAGATTTGAAATTATTCAATATTCTTGAAATCATGTGCAACAACTAGTATTGTAAATCAAAAGACTTTTAAAGAATTTATGCACAAAGAGTTTTCAGAACATATTCATCTAGTGCAAGTGCTAGATAACCTCGACTTACCAGCTAAATGAGGTAGAGCCACTTTGAATATATACAAAGATACTCGGTTTTCATACAGAAGTTAGCATGAATTCTTTGTTTATGAATTGAAAACAACTTTTTTATTTCTTATCTTCAGAATCTCAATAAATACAAAAACGAGTTGTCTGCAGATCCAGTCATTAGAGTGAGTATTGAGAATTTGATTTGTTTTCCATTTTTATCAGCTTTTCTCATTTTTGATTTCCCAGCCAGGACATTTAGATCCCTTTTCGTTGATTTGTTCGTTTAAGGAAAATATTCTTATCTCTGGTGAAATTTCCTTATACGAAATGAAACTCATGCAAAAAAGTGCTTGCATGGGATAGATAAATCCACGAACGTTAGATTTTTCTTGTAACGTTATGGTACCTTTCCATTGAAGAGATACGGTGAAAAAGAAAGGGGCCACCATAGCTAGCTGCTCAGTTGGGGTCAACATACAATTACCCTTGTTTCAGATGGATTTTCAATTCTTTTCTTACCTTTTTGTTTTTCAGAGGCATTTCGATAAGCTGTATGATAATCTCTTGGAACAGAACTTGTGCCGCATCATCGAGCCTTTCTCCCGCGTTCAGGTATTCCATCACTTCATCATTTGAATTGTCCGATACAGCCCTTATCATGTAGCCCTGTCATTGCAATTCACACTAACATTCTTCTTGTTTGTTACTTTTTCAGGTCGATCATGTAGCAAATATCATCAAGCTGCCATTGGTAAGGTTAAAAGCTTGTCTTACTTTCATCATCTATCATTGTCGCCAATAGCTTTGCATTCGTCAAAACCTGCTCTAAACTTGCGTTGCCCTACTAAATAACACAGGCCTTTTATGATAAGAGATGACTATCATGTCAACTATTTCCACAAATCATTTCAAAAATCGTTGCAAATAGTTTCTAAATAATTCGAAATGTTGTCAAAGCGTCGAAATCCTTTCGAAATGTTTGTGAAATAATTGCAAATCAAATTATCTACCTAAGAAATTAACTTGAATAGGATATCAAGTTCATATTAACTTATTCTTTGTGCTATTAATACCCTACATTACCACATTCTCAAGAGTTTTAATATTTCCTCACAGCATGTAGTTGAAAAGAAGCTTTCTCAGATGATTCTTGACAAAAAGCTGAATGGTAAGATAATCGTAAAGCATTATTGTTGTAAATTCGTTACGAAAATCGGTGAACAATTCTGTCATAAATTCTAATCTTTCTACTTGTACAATTGTTGAGTATCAACATATAATGTTAAAATATAATTTCAATCATTGGCTTCAACCGTTAGTTTTCGAAATAGGAAACGATCAAGCATTTTTCAATCTTCGATTTTTCAAAGTTGTTCAGTTGTGGTAAATACCTGAGTAGCAGATATGTTTCCGATTTTGTTGGCTATTCTTATCATGAATTAATACTGAGCCATTTGTGTAAGATATCGGAGGCAAAGAAAATTGTGAAGTTATCGCATTAAGAGGTCTTCATGGTGGCACAAGCCCATGGTGACTTGCTTTATTTTGCTGATGTTTTATCTCGTTAAACTCTTATCAAGTACTTAGTATCATATACAGTAGGGCCCCGCATTCAAGAAACAGTATGTACTCAGAAGGACAATAGGAGAACAATAGGATTGATTTGTAATCAATAGGACTCAATCTGAAAAGCATGTCTCAAACGCGGGCCTTTCTGTATCATAAGACTCGACCTAGTTTAAAACCGTGACGTTGAAAATGCTTATTTGCAGGCATACTTGATCAAGGCTCTGGAATCCTTATCATATTCGATGACACGCCAGTGGACAAGACCTACACCAATTCGCTAGATATAATTCAGAATATGGGGAAAGTAGTCGACGCGTTATACAACAAGGCCAAAAAACTCTCATAGTCTGATAGCATTTACCGACTTTATCTTTAGTTATGATGTTTAATCAATTCTCTGAGAAGTTAGGAGATTTCTCGTTTTATTGAGTTGCTTCTGTTTTATTTCGGAATAAAAACATCTTACCTGACACACCCAGATTTTCTATTATACTTTACTCCAATGTTTATCATACCCCATCCACATTGATCGTTTAAGGGGTTCGCGACCGCCGCAAACATTGGGGCCCCCGATTTTCTTGTTTATTAATGTTTAACAGCTATTAATAAATAAAGCACTTGACCCCTTTCTAATTAATTCTTCTTGGATTGGAGTAACTCTGTTCCCATCGCATCCCCAAATGCATAGCAGTGTCTTAGAATTTTGGGATAATATTTCCCAAATTTGTTTGCGCTAGAGGCAGTTTTGTGTAAATAGAAAATGGTAGAATTATTCGGAAAGTGGCCCGTTGAACGCAAAAAATTCAATCCGAATTTCAAACGCACATGTTGTGATAGAAATATGTAAGGTTACCTTACCTTTTTCTTCTGAGCCGCACACGTATCATCTCAATTAGTGCTGACATGGAACGTCCTGTTGTTGACAAGCTTCGCGATATTGAATTCAGTTCCATCCACCTTTCAAATATTTCTTCTGACATGTTTCAGAGTTTCAGTTTTAACCCTTTATTTTCTATCTGAGTTTTAGTAGTTTTAGTATTAACCTCGTTTTTCTTACACTCAGAGCTTTTATTTGCTAAATTGATAAGAATGGTTCCGCATTTCTCTTCTTAATCTAAATCTTTTGATTTTGTTCCTTTACGCAGTGTTTTCTCAATAAACAATCTTCTTGACTTTCCATCACTTTCCTTTCTGCTTCGTGTCTGCTGCTTCTCCAAAGAGCATTCTTCTCATCGTCGAATAGGAACAGAAACTAGAGCGGTTTTTCTGTAGTTCTTCTTCTATCTTTCTCGCTGTGTACGCATGTAGGCCAAAACGAAAGTCAGGTTGTTTTAAATTCAAGTAAATATTCTAATTTTTGCGTGAAACGTCAATCATGGTCGTTTTCCGAACTCACAAGGGAACTGAATTCAATGAATTTGAATATTGCTTAAACCTAAGAAAATACGTTTACAAAGAATGATCATTTTCGATACAATAACATTACTAAGACTGGCCTAAAGCTTTTGCTGGAGTTTCGTAACAATATTTGCCATTAAACTTGAACGTTGGAAAAGCATAGTTTATAAAAAAGATAAAACAAATAAAAATTCAAATCCAAAAAAATTGTACAGATGCATAACTCATTGATGATAATGATTAATATGAATATCTATCTAAAGCAGAATGAACACATTAAAGAACAGATATGTCCTTTTTTTACTCTGAATTTCGTGCTTACGCACTCGTCAGACGGACTATACCAAGTAAATGCACTAAATAAATATCTAAGTGTATGTTTTGCATACTACAAATGTTAATGAAGCTAACATGCATTAGTGAGAAAGTTTCATCGCCATATCGACATTGGCACCCTAGGAAAGTCTGTGCAGATCGGTTTTAACTCCACTGTACTGAATATCCTTCAACGTATTGTATGGTATCCCCCACAGTACTGAACACCCTCCAATGTACTGATGAATGTATGATATCCCTCTACACTACAGAACATCTTCCATAGTGCTGAACACCCTCCAAAGTACTACACAGATATTCCAAAGGGTGATTAGAGAGTATACAAAACCATGAAATCCTCTGCTTTTTGAGCAAATTCATTTTCATGAAACGCATGACTTAGAAATCTCATTTTGGTCTAATATTCTTCAAAACTAAATAATCGAGGTAAAACTTGCTCATTTTGAAAGCTAGTTATAAAAAGGGAACGGAATTTTACAAAGGCAGTTACGATAACAGAGGGACGTCTGTCTTGCCTTTTGATTTTGCATTTAACTGCGACAATGCAAAACACAACGAACTGTGTTTATTTCAGAAGAATAGACAACATTCTCGCTAGCTTTGCCATCGTTGCTCCGAGAACTCTCGATTGCTGCATAGTTATCCAGACAAAACCTTTTTACCAATCCTTCAACCTAATTACGATCTTTCGCAGTTTGGTTGTGTCAGCGTTATGGCTGATTAATTAAATGCAACAACGTTTAGCATCAACAAACTGAAGAATTTAGCCCAAAATAGTTAAAGTCTCGTAAAATAAATGTCTAAGAAAACGAAAATTCTAAGACGAATTAGGTCTTTTGCGAGATCAACTTGATAGTACAAAATGATGTTATCCTCCCTCATTCAGTAAGTAAGGAAATTTAATGACCTTAGTTGAAGTCGAACCTTTCGCAATTATATTTCTAGATAGGGGTGTGTGCAACCCCTAACCCTGGCTCAGAGCCAATCAACTTCAATTCTACCTCTTTATGCTGAGGCTAACCAGAAAGGCATTAATGAGGGCCATTTAAAGACCATTGTTCGACTCGATACTTAATAGGACTTGGCAAGGGATCGAACCCATAACCTTCCAATACAGTTTCAGGTACCATAAGACGACTGCTAGTATTCTCACTAGGCTGGCCGAATCAAACAAGATATTAGAGCATCAGCGAAGAATCTAGAACATTGCGTCACCAGTGACTTCATTTACTGAGTCCGAGGTATTTCGTCCAGTAGTAGATATTGAACATCAGATATCCAGTAGGAAGAGCTACTCTGCCGACAAGATCTATCATGGAGGTCTCATGAGCGTCCTTTTTGCAAACGAAACGTTTATTGCCGTCCTTCTCCTGTTCAAACTTGAATCTTTGCCTCAAGTTCTGATGAGATTTCGACCCAGGGCAATGCAGGAATTGCATGTCTTCGCTTTGGATGTGTTGATGTTGATGTCGGTGTTGGGTTGCAACTCGCGGAGATGCCATGACAGAGCTACGGTCGTTGTTCATCACCAAGGGCTAAATGAATAAAAAAAAATCATTATTAAATGCGAGAAAGTTAAGTGTAAAATATTTGCTTCTGAGAACTTTATTTCGATGTACTGTCAATCTTTTGCAACGTCCAGTTTAAGACGCTGCAAAAACTGACGTATCGTCAATATTTTGACGTCCGTCTTCACGAAGACAATATTTACACTGATGGGGTCAACAAACTTTTGGTGTAAACTCAGGTATTTTGAAGTTACCTGCTCTTGACTCCAAGTACTGCATGGAACTTACTGAGAGAGCAAAGAGTCTACTCAGAATTAGAAAATATGAATACAATCCAATAATACCTCCTCGTCTGTCATTTGCTGCATTTCTTCGTCTTCTTCTGGTTGTTTTTCTTCCACTTTTTTTAACCGCGGTTTCGGGCAGAGGTTCACCACCAGTGTGTATTGAATTAGAGTGTAAAACACGAAGAAAAATGACACCATGAAAAACACATCCACTGCCTTTATGTACGAGACCCTGGGCAATGTCGAATTCACAGCTCCCCATATTGTAGATAAAGTCAGCAATGTTGTTATGCATAGACCTGAAAAAATCATGTATTTCCATGAAAGATGCAAACATCATGTAGAAAATTAACAAATCCAGGTAAAGAAAGATAATATTATATAATTCGAGAAAATATTAGGTCTACAAAATGTCTTTACACAAACTAAGTCCCCGCACATAAGAAATGAGAATATAAGAAACTGCAGTCTGCCACCTTGGAGAGTATTTCCTCTATTACAATATTTTCATACCATTATAAATACAGTAGAGGCTTTCAAAGAGTAGCCATTTTCATTGTTGACAGTTATGTGACATTCCCCGCAGTTTTGTCAAGTATTGACACACATCATCAAATAGTCATTCTTCTTGTATAAGAAACGGGACATCCTGGATTGATATTTGGAGTTTCTCACATGTGAGGACTTACTGCATATCATAATACGCTGTAATCGATACTTTTGACTGTCTCACTGGGAGGACGGTGCACGATACGTTGCCCTGGGCAATACCAATCATTCACCCCCTCTTCTTGTTGGCCAGGTCAATCCACTACTGGGCATAAACACGATCTATTACTCTGATTATTTGGATGGTGGACTGTCCAAAATATTCAAAATCATGCTTCTTCTTAACCCTATCAAGTAGTTGAGGGACTACGATGGCCCTCCTCGTTGTAAAAGTATTTGAAATTTTCGTCTCTATATTCGGCGGGTGGTAGTGCACATTGATATGGCTTGGGTTGCTCGATCAAATCGATTGTCTCGGTAACTCAGTATGCAGTGCGGTTGAGAAGCAGTTTAAGAAGTCGTGGGTTCGAGTCCTTCTCATGCTCACAAATGATTTCGACTGAATACATGATTAGAAAATTGTATGAAACGGGAAAGCAACTTACACACTCTAGCAGCGGTTGATTCTTGATCAATCCACAAAGAGATCCAAGAAACACAGACAATTGCTATCGTTGGAATGTAAATGCGAAGAATCGAGTTGCCCATTCTCCGTTTGAAAGTGAAGGCAGCATCCAATATGGAGTAGTTTCCTGGCAGATGAGAAAAACGGGTAACATCAATAAAAATAAAGCGCTTCTTACTAATCTTGTCCAAGAATACGTTTCATTTAATAAGTAGGTTAAGAGAAAGCAGCTTACAAACAAGCTAATTATTTCGATTTGGGCCCACTAAAACTGCGCAGGAGTGGAGGTGAGCTGCAGAGTAGCGAAGTGGAAGCTCTCGGGCAAGACTTTTTCTTTCTTATTTCATAATTTATAAAGGCTTAAGCAGCTTGCCTGGCTATTCAGTAAGGAACGCAATCTATTTTGAGCTAAAGAACTCCTGTAGGCTAGGGTAAAATATTAACATAAACAATAAACAGGAGAGTTGTCTGCATTATCGCATAAGTGCCTGAAACTTCAAGTAACAACTTGAATATGTGCTGTGTTCGTTATCTTACTCCGTATAATCTGCTCCGTCCGTGGCATAGAGCACTCTGTGATCTACGACAGATACTTAAAATACCGTTATATTTCAGACTATAAACATTGCAATCCTCTTTCGTTTCTTTGTACCAGTCGTTTTGCAGTATTCTCGATTGATTTCGTCCTGGAAGATCAATCTCAAAGAAACGGAAATCTCCGATACTTTCCTTCAATATCACGAATTCCAACTAAAGTCTCTAGCATGGGTTGGAAAAAGTTGAAGCTTAACAGATTGTCCGCATCAAATGGACCAAATAATAAATTAAACTATACACAATAATCAGCCAATCAAGTCCAGGAAGAGCGACGGAGACACTGCCCCACACCTCATTAAAGCAAACAATTCCAGGAGTTGTATTCTTCCGATCACGTCTAAGATGTTGAACCAGATCCAGGGCAACCACTTTTAACAGATCTAGATAAATTCCGTATACTGCATATAAGAACCATTGTAAGGCCTAGGTTAAATGTCACATTTCTGCTGTGTCAAATTCAATTAAATTCAATGCGACAGTAACTGGCAAAATGCGACAGTGGATTTAAACATCGAATAAAATTCTGTTGCGTCAAATTAAATATGTAGCAAATCTATTAAATGCTACAGTAGTTTACCAAGTTTTTCTGAAACGAAAGTCGAAAACTGACCTGTGATATGATGCTCAAATATTTCTTCTGTCTTGAAGTCCACCATCTCATACTGAGACATTTCTTTGTCTAATAATTTGATCCCTGGCTTGCTGTGCCATTTGTAAACCACGTGACTAACGGGATATGCATCTAAAACACAAAAGTATGCAAACTTAATAAAATAAAAAAATTAGGAACCAAGCAAAAAGTATCAAACAGCTTTAGTTTTATGTCCGATTATAGGTGAAAAGGAGAACAAAAATGAAACCTCACGTAACCAGAGGTGGTTGGAGATGAAAAGAGATGCATTGGAAGAGCAAATGGTCATCAGTGATCCAGTAAGCAGTCCATTGATAGCAACAATGGTAAAAACTCCTTCTGCCTACATACTGTTGGGATTCAAGAATTCCTAAGGTTGGGATTCAAGAATTCCTAAATAAATGGTAACAGCCTCACCCGGCTTGGAGAGTGTAGCTACATTTGAAAATAACATCTACTTCTGTTTACAGCAGTGAACCACAAGAGATCACTCAAGTCTATGGATTTCAACTGTTATAATTCCTCGCAAGATTCTCCCTCACATCAACATGACTCAAAATCTAAAACCCAATGAATCAAATCAAGAGACTGGGGTAATGTAACCGTCATTTAAACGTCATTCATTTCAGTCATTTCAACATTTTACAAGACAACACCCTGATCTCACTGACAGTGTGAAAACGATGACCAATATAATAAATAGAGAAAGCTTGCTCTTCAATAAAAGTTCAAAACATTTTTAAAAGGAGATTAAACTGCCACTCACAGCTTTCCAGTCCAAGATGACAGACTTGGGTGTCCATGGGATAGCTCCGTAAGTCCAGTCTACACGATCCGACGGATGTGACTCTAACCGAAATATAATAAAAACGTTATTGCATCACTGTCTTTTTCAGTAAAATACCTTATGTGATAAATTGGCAGTTCTCTCTTGTTTGCTTGTGAGCATTAGGATACTGATACCAAAAACTCCTAATAGACAATTCCGTAAAAGATAGCAGATCTCCTTTCACGCAAGGCACGGTAGGAAAATACCCCTAGCAACGCAGTAGTTACCAAAGCTAGTGGTTGCAGCATGAAATATGGATCAAAGCTACGATGGATCTAGGCCATAAATTGACACGAAAAAGTAAATCACCTTGTTCCCCAGAAAACCATGCCGTCAGGATGAATGTCGAGTTTGTCGTTGTTCACAGTCACGTGATGTCGCTTGGAGCTGACCGAGTTGATGAAAGCAGTGTCCGGCACCCACACCGTGTCCGCGGGGTGGCGTTTTCCCATCAGAAGGGTCAGGGGTCGCTTTAGTCGATGCTTGAGCCTTGGGTCGTGCCACCTTTGGCGCAGAAACATGTCCACTGGGAAGACCTGGAAAATTATAGTTGTTTTCTAATTTATTCCAACTGAAAAAATTATTTATTTTCCCTTCACTTTTATAGTATCGTCTTTTTGAGATAGACAAACAGAAAGACAAACAGGTCGTGTTTTAAAAGTAAAGGTCAGTTTAGCAAGATTATTGTACAGACGCATACTAGAGAAACTAGCATATGGCTCATATGTACTTCAAATCAATACAGCAAGCATTATTACTAATGTAAATATCAACAATCTCCTACTTTGAGTGGGTTGGGGTGGGCTATCTGTGCAACGATAGAGCTATCGACGTGTGAGCTTAAGTTCTGCTTCAAAGCCTTTTTACCTTGCTTAGCTACAACAATGGCACCCTTTTACTGTATCATCTCGTGCTCACCAGCACGCACTGCCATTGTCTGAACAAAGCCTCTGACATTTACCTTGTCAAAAAAAATAAAGTTACTCATCAATGCAACCGAACACCTTACACAGTGAAAACCTGCATATAAGAAGAACTTCTTTTAAAGCATCTCTCCCCTAAAATATAATCAGTACAGTAGAATCCCGATAACTCGAACATGCAAGGGACGATCAAAATAGTTCGAGTTATCAAATAATCGAGTTATCAAGGCTTTCGATAGCTCGAACTTTTTAGAAAATCAGCCTATAATTCGAGTTATCGGGATTTTATCAAGAGAACAACAAGAACAAAACTTGATAGCGAAACAGAACGCAACATGAACTTGAAAGTTTTTCATTGAAAAAAGCTGCGAATGTCTGTTTGTTTCCACTTTTCCTTTAATTCATCTTCAACTATTGCTATAATCTTATTAAGATTTCTTTGAATCTCTCCACCCTGTGTGCTGAAAATCCTATACTCGCGCAAAACACCCAATGTGCTAAGTGCGTTGCCCAAGTCACTGGAAAGAGGTGCAATCAGGGGGGATGGAAAGGGTTTAATTGTCGCATGCAGCCTTGAAGTCACAGGACTTAAGAACTTTGACTCTATTTAAAAAAAAAAACAGCTTGATTCAATTAAGAGTTTGTGATTAAAATATCGTTATCATTGTTTTTGTTAGTACAAAATTTCGAGTTATCGAGAGAAAAAGCCGCAGCAGGTATAACAATTGTTCGAGTTAGTGAAAGTTCGAGTTATCGCATGTTCGAGTTATCGGGATTCTACTGAATCTTTTAAGGATTCTTTTAATCAAAATTTGAATTAAAAATAATTAGTAATTCTACTCACCATATCAACTTCTTCAATGTTCCCAAATGAAAGAATGGACAAGTCCAAGGATATTGTGAGTGGTGAACCTGAGAAATAAACCAAAAATATCATAGTTAGGATATAGGAATACATATGAATTCGCTTTAAAAATCTTTTCGAATCAAACAGCAACGATTTTGTCGAGAAACTTGTCTTGAAACTTCTATCTGGAAAATGCATTCCACTTTTGTTATTGACTTTTTGAAAGCTTTTTGCGATATACCCAAAACCTGCACTGGCACAAAGGGTGCAGCAAGGGGCATTTAATTCATTTTCAAGTGAGATTTTTTCAAGAGCAAAAGGATTTCCAGAGATTTTCAAGAGATTTTCTTCAGAACAAAAGGACTTTCTTGAAAAGTATGCAAAAGTTTAGATCGTGATTTGCCCCTTGGGTTGCAGTGTAAGAAAATGACGTAGAGTAGCCGCTAAAAATAGGTAGGAGTGAAACTCTACATCTCCAGTAATTTTCACAGTCCAATCCCTGTATCCCTGTATATGATTACAAACCTCTCACCTCAACTATAGATTCACAGGGCTGGAATCAAGAAGGTTCGTCTCAGCACTATATCTAGAATGGCACATCTGAATGTGAGGTTTCATTTGCTATTTCAAAATGAGGTTTTAAAATGGAGAGGTTCGCAAATCGAGAAATTATTTTCAAAACCAGACTTACCTGTAAAGTTTGGGCGGATTCTCGTGTCGTAGTTATCCAGCAAATCATGCAAAAGTCGATGCACTTCTTCTTCTGACATATCATGTGCACTGTAAAGAAAAATTCAAATTAAATTTTTGGGAAGTGGATCGAGGCCACTGTTCACTAAGGCCTGGCAGATTTTCATTACAGTGGGATTAAGGGGTAAGTTATCCCCCAAAACTCTTCTACAATTTTTCTGAAAATAATATTTTTCAACGCAAATTTCCATGAAAATCCCTAGTAATCCTTTTGTTCTTCAAAACATCTCGTAAACTTTGAAAGGAAGTGAAATTTCCCTCGAATGAGATCGTGAAAGTATTCTCAAGCATTTCCTCAACTTTCCGAAACATACACATTTATAAGTAACGAAAATTTCTATTTATCAACATCAACAGCAACAACTCCAGTTGCACTAATAGTCTCATTTCTATGTCGATGTCTTTTGACTTGGACATGAAAGAGAGGTGAAGTGTGCAATGTTGTCAAATTTAAAGAGGCCTACCTTGAATTTACGCGTAAGACTTGGGATGAAATTGTTCCACTATTGCACACAATCAACAGCATAAACCATTGAAGGTAGTTCATTATAACAACCATTATGTGACATAGCCTAAAAAGAAACCATATTATCAACTAATATAAAGTAGAAAAAGTATCACGCAGGATCAAGTAAATATAATAAAGCAAACTATATAGTTTAATCATCTTTTCTTTTACTAACATTTAGTGCTGGCTTCTTCAAAAGATTGCGTGTGTTGTAGGAAAAATTATGTTTTGGCAAATTCATTTTCCTTAATCAAAGACACGTGAAATGTACTTACACTTATCTTTTCTCAAAACATTTTCCACCCCCCTTCGGTAGCTAAATCAGTGAGATCTCATGTATGATGATGTAGGTGCCGAAGGGGAGTGAAAAAGTTTGAGAAAAAATAAAGTGTATGTACATGTTACGTGTGTTTATTCAAGGTGCCAAAATAAATTTACCAAAATATATTTTTATCATCATTAAGAAAGAATCAAAACCTTCTACTTCGGCGTTCGGAATCTCTAAATAAAATGCCCTGATTTTTATGCTTGCTCTTAAAATCCCCACGTGAAATTTTAAAGAGCTCGGTGTATGAAACATTGAATGAAGCCCCATAACTACGCTGCTCTACTTAGCTCTCCTCCTCCACAGTAAAGCTTTATCCTCCGCAGCAAAGCTTTATAAGCTTACATCAAAATAGCCTTTGACATAATTAGGACTAATTCTAATTTACTTCTAGATTCAACGAGAGACAACAACAATTATCAGCAAGTCATGCATTTAATACATTTAACTAAATCCCTGGAGACAATCATAGGCAGAACATTGTTGAGATGTTAAAGAGAGGATGTGTTTAGATTTTGGCTGACTAATCATGCAAGCTCGCAATTTCAATGCAATATGCGTCAACAATGCAGCCAAATTCAGTCAAAGATTTAAAATGTTTTGAATAAATAAGAACAGTTTATGATTTAAAAGCTATCACCAATATTCTGATTGAAAAGGAGAAGCCTCACTGGGGTTGAAGATATAATTGTCTGTCAAAACAACATATAAACAATCAACATTATTTCTGATACTTACTTATCACGATACGTTATTCATCTTTATTTACATTTATCAATTCATTCATCTCCATGTTTACAACAAGTTTGAATATTATAATCGTATTCTCATTTTGCAAGCTCTATGTAGTTGAGAAGTAAAATGGATGCAGTTCTTAGAATCAAAAAATTCTCAATATCAACAAATAAGGCAACTAAGCTCACTAAAGAGTTTGCCACAATTCGAATTTTCCACGTTATCTCGTTTATCAAAGTTTAAAGACATTTCAACTTAATACCAATCACAGACTTACCAATAAAATCCCTTCATTCAGTGCACGTCTGTTCAGCGCAATGCAGCATTTCCCAAATAAAGCAGGAATCTTGTGGACTCTCAGGCCTCTACACTGCATTTGTTTTACAATGTCTGTCATTTGTATTCAGTAATTAACAGGTGGTTTGTATACGATGAACCATTTCGTATCGCGAATGCAAATTAAATTGATATTGTGATCAGCAGGAGGACGTCTGCTACTACCAGCTGTATCAACACAACTCAAACATCAAAAGATACCGGATGAACCAGTAAAAGGCCTAGTCGGAAGAAAGATGATTCCCAATTTTCTCTGTATCGGGGCAAATCTGTGGTATTTTCTTAGGATATGGCACCACCGTCGGATCGTCTAGCCCCCCCCCTTATCGGAGGATAACTGGCACATTATGCGTTTCGTCAACACGTTGCGTGGCGTGGATTTTACCATCTTCGTGAAATCACGACGCAAACAATGCAAAACGCAATGCGCATTATTAAAAATGACACTATGCAAAATGGCGCATCGAATGTGTACCAAATAGTTCGACTAACCATGCAATAGGGAGACAGGGGCATATCTGGGGTGAAGAGGTTATTTTCCTGTAGTTTATGGACATGTATTAGGATAGCTTGCTTCGACAAATAAGGCACAACTACTTTGTCAGAAAAGTTTGTTGTTAATTTATTTAGGATGGGCCTAGCAAATTAAGAAAATTCAAATAGGGTTTTTTTGCTTGACTTACAAAAGATTTTTAGCGCTAGCCCAAGGTAACAAGGGATACACCTCGCTGTTATCTCTACATGAAGAACTTTTAACATCCTAAAACTCGGCCCGGACTTCCAAGTAAACTTGGTGTATCGAGGCCTCTCATGGTTGAGGTGCTTTATCAACTTGAGTAGATGTGAATTTATCACGACGATAACCACAGGGTTCTATTATTCACCGAGCCATGGTGTTGGTTTCATCGATCAATTATTCATCAGAACATTTAGTCTGTGGTTTTTCTCTCTCTGCAGAAAGCTGTTGAGTGGTGAGCCTATTCATTTTTGACAGCAGGAAAGCCGCCCGTCAATTGCCAAGAAATCAAAATAAATGAATCATTCAAATGAATTCGTATTGTCAAAATGAATTCAACATTAGACCCAAATCAAAGACAATTCCCATCATAAGAACATTCTCAAGTCTTTCCTTACAATTATAAGCACATCGGATTTCAAGTGCTTTATACCAGGTACCATCCCATAAGTGTACGAATGTTCAATACGAGGCTGTTAAAATGTTAAAAGAGAGTTTTAATAAGCCTACTGCATATTGATTGTCAGGGGAGCTTTGTAACCTTTGCCATAATGGAGTAGAGATTTGAAGAGTAGGCCATTGGGGCACCGTAGTTCAGTTATACGGCCCGGCATTCACACAGGGGGGGGGGGGGGGGCTATAGCAGGTTTCTAAGCATCTCTTCTCCCCCTCAGAATTTGGCAATTTCTCCTTTCTTCTCTGAGAATACGGGGAAAGAATGGTGGTTTTGCAAAGGTGGTTCACGAGGAATTAGACTTCTTCTTTGCGGTTGGTGGAAATACCTGCAAACGTCATTGGCTGGCAGCATGCCTCTTGAATCTGGAATCTATACAGGACTTTACAGCTTCAGTGCTTGGTTTCAGCATCATGCTTCAATGACTACTCTCTGGTCTCTAATACACGATGTAGCATCAGTAAGATGTTAGAAATACAGTGCACAACTTCACTGATTTCACTCCAAATTCTCAATCTCATAGATTTGTGTGTCTCTTATTTTGCTCGCAACTCGTTACCAGAATTGATTAGCGGGGGATTGGAATAAATGTCCTGGGTGGAAAAAGTTTCTAAGAATTAATAAGCGGGGGGCGCCTATTAGGGACCAGAGGGTAAGAGCTCCTTTAATCGATGACTTATTGTCCTGATTTAGGGCAGTGGTTAGCACGCGCTCACATTTAGAGGATAAGGTCCCGGGTTCGAGACCTAGTAACAGCATTGTGGTAACCCGCCGTGGTGAAATATGCGCCCCTCGAATCCTATAAAGGAATCTGAGAAAACTAGCAATCGTTTTATTTTTCATCTCGCTTGCTGTATGCTGCTGCACCATCACAGCATGGAAATTTCATGCAAGGGTCGCATCAATAGATACTTGCTACAGACCATATTTGAAAGAAATTCGCAACACATTTAGGTGACTTTACGACTTATTTGCGTCCCATAGAAAATCCCAACAGATAGAGATCTAGCAGAGGTTCATGGGGCGGACCCAACAGAAGCTCGTGGGGTTTTCACTCTCAGGTCTGACTGATGTACTGACAAAATTTCCAACTTTTGTCCAACGATTTCTTCATGCTAGCCAGACTCAAACGATTTATCAGTGCACAATTTTCCATTTATCAAATGTCAAAAAGCAGTTTCATCATAGACAGAGACTTGATTGATATTCTTCCTGCAGAGTTTACTTTTAAGCAAGGACCTCAGTTCTGCCTGCAGAAATATGTAAATGACAGGATCCAACATCATGCGAGTGAACCACACGATGCAAAGAGACTCGAACACGAGTCTGGCATTCTCAGGGTAAAACACGTACACGACATCTGGGAAGAGGACGAAGAAGATGAAGGAGAGAATGATCAGCGAGGCGATCTTGAAGAATCGATTGCTGTTGTCTACCCATCTTCTCGATCTGATCTTCACGAAAATCAGCCCATATGTAGTCGAGCAGACAATCATGAGCGTGACCTCGAATACGACCCACAGGTGCGCCTTGTAGTAGAAGAAGACGAACCATGCATCGCTGACGAAGAAAGACCCTCCGAGAACCAAACCGAAAATCCACATCGCCCACATCGTTCTGGTCAGTCGTTTCTTCGTCACACAAGCGCGATACTTCAAAGGGTATCGAATGGCAATCAGTCTGTCAATAGTCAGCAGAAACATTGCGAAGTAAAGTACGATCCAGCTCGTCGTGCTAACTTTCCTAAGTATCAAGACGCTTTCCTTGTCCGAGAAAGAACGCAGCGAGCCGTAAACGATTTGAATTACAGAGTTGACTATCTCGGATGCTGCCAGGTCAATGAGGAGCACCTTGCTGTTGTTTAGAGGCCTCGTGGCGAAAAGGAGGTAAACCCCTAATGTATTTAAAATAATGGAAACGAGGCAAATAAAACTGCTGACAGAGCTGAAGAGGACATAAATGGTTGGCATATCTGCTGTTAGTATTCCCTATTAATCCTAGATATCCAGTTTTGACTCTACACTCTGTTTGCATCCAAATTCGCGTCGTTAACGATTACTCGTCAGATGGCTACATCTAATTAAATTCATTGACTATATTCGAAATGTGAACTGCAAATATCCGTTCTTCACTTGATGATAAGTGATATCTTGATCAGAAAAGTAAAATTATTACCATCACTCATGTTGCAATTCTGTAGCAAGGTGTTGTCCTAAATTGACTATATTCATTAAACAGACAGAGTCAACTGCAGGATTCCTTCCATGCTTTGAAATAAGTAAAGTCGATCTGAGGAAGGAGATGTTGCTGTTCCTACTCTTGCAATCTTGTTCTCTGTTTTCATTCTAACTATGTCTTTTACATACTCCAGCAGCTACACCCATTGACTTAATTGATTGCATTTAAAGATTAAACATATACACTTTGTACACTCCTCAAAAAGGATTATAAGTCAATCAAAGAAGATTCTGCTACCACTGGATGTACTTATCTTGTATGCACTCTAGTACAGATGATAGATGAAATAGTATCCCTCCTGCTCCAATTATGAACCGTGTTTTGTTTCAAACTGTGTTTTATGTGATCTAGCACAGATGTTTGGTGAATGCATCTTTTGACTTTGTTGACTGCATTTAAAGATTAAACAGCAACAATTGGTATTCTCCTAAAAATACTTCAAGTCGATCGGAGAGGAAGATTCTTCTATCCGTCTTGTTCCATCATGTTTCTATTTGAGTCTGAACCCTTTATACAATTGAACAGCCGTTTGTTGGCTTCACTATGAAGTTAATTCATTGGAGATTGGAAGACATAACTATTTACTCTCCTAAAGAACAAGTTAATTCGACTCTGCTATCCTTCCTGTTCCAATGTTGCTCTCTGTTTAGATTCAGATCTAAAATGACTTGAATACACAACGATTTTGGAAATGAAAGACATACAAGACTTTTGTTGCTTCGCAAAGTGAAGATATACATATTGATACAACATGCCTTTGACACACAGTGCCGCATATTCACCCATAATTAGAACACCAGCAATGCAAATGACAGGCCATCTACTTGACCAAATATTGAGAAAAAGATGGGCGGGCAATTTAGTTGATCAAATATTTAATGCACCATTTTGATTTAAAATTTAATCAAAAACAGAAGTAGCTATTGTTATAGAGAATTGAGAAGAAGCAGGATTTGGAAAATTAATCAAGGAAATTTTTGAGATATGAAATGACCCACGACTCGAACCCACGACGTTACAAATTAACTGGATTAAATCATCTTAATCACAAGCTCGGAGAAACAATTATCTGGGGCAACACCTTCAGAAATGGAATTAGCCGCCTCATTACATTATCAAGAGTATATGTACACCGTATTAGGTGATTGATGAACCCCTTTCTTAAGTGGATGCTAGAATCGGCATCCAATGCATTAAAAGCATACTATATTACTCTGACAAGACACTGTGATGACAAAGAAATTGACAAGGCACGATCTGTTTGGCGCATAACTTCTGTCTACGGTCCAGAAGATTTCTCATTGGACATGAATTACTAAACACTTAAATTGGGGTAATATGCCCAACTTAACAGAGCTGAATACCTTTAAGGGGGTATGTAGAATAATAGAAATTACAGAAAAAGAAAGTCTACGAGAATAAGAAAGTCTGAAAGAACAGAAAATGTTCGAAATGCTGGCTAAGTCCATGAAATAGAAATTGACAGCACGAGCTGCAGAGATACCTTCAATATTTTCCGACTCTAAAACATAAATTCAAATATATCTATTACTTCTAAAACAAATCTATAAAGCACAATGGTGTATCCTAAAAGGTTCTTCCTCTGTGATATTTTGGCGTTTTGAGAAGTTTTTCAGAGTATCGCACCTTCCTTATAATTATGAATACCCTGTGTTAATTTGCAACTTCAACTCTGTTGATAATTTTGAGAGGTTGAGATTAATTTTTAATTTCAATTTTTCTACAGTGACATGCAAGCGAGATTTCTGAAGCAAGTAACCTTGCTAAATATTTGTAAACAACCTGATCAAAAGCATCTTTCCACATTTCAAGCACTTCTATCAATCATGTTTTGCCACCAGTTAGCAACAGAAAAAGTTTAAAAAGCTCACAACTTTTTCGCACGAAACTTTCTTTTCTTTTGTTCCTGCTTAGCCATATTCCGTCTTTTCTTTTTGAGAGCGAACTTCTCTTGGTCAGTTATGGCCTAAAATGCAAAATGATGCATTAATAATTTAAATCCGAGCCTACCGAGAAAATACGACTAATGCTGCATTCATTGCTGTGAGGTATTCTTACATCCAAAATGGAACTCAATACCTGTTGCTGTAGGCAGAACGTTATCATTGATTCAACCCTATCAATCTATTTACATGAAATACCTGCCTTTTGAGAAGAAGATTCTGGCAGGAGAATATAGTAAATACTAGCCTAGTACAGTTACTGTACGCCCAAGTACAGTAAATGCCAGCAACTCTGCATCATTGGAGGTGTAGTGATATGCAACAGAGATTCTGGCTTGCGTGAGTTTTAAACCACCATGAGTTTAACTTAAAATTGTGAGACTGTGTTGTGGGCAATCTACGTCAAATCTAAAATTCATTAGAACAAATACATCAACCTAACCCTAACCCTAACCCTAACCCTAACCCTAACCCTAACCCTAACCCTAACCCTAACCCTTAACCCTAAACCCTAAACCCTAAACCTAAACCCTAACCCAAACCCTTACCCTGCCACTATAGTCGCATTTAGACATATTAGGATATATCTATGTAGTGATGATTATACCATACCACTGCTGTAAACAAAGCCAAGCCTTCGGTAACCACGTCAAACAGAAATTCACTCACTCGGACGATTTTTAAGGAAAATCAAAATATAAGACGCATGACGTTTATTACCTCTTCGAGCCTTTGTCGTTTTCTATTTTCTTTCTTCTGAGTAACGCTTCTCTGCATCTTAGAATAATTCTCTGCAAACACCTCCTTCCCAACAATTTCTTTGATTAAACTGATCACTTCTCTTGCTAACTTTTGGAGTTCAGCACCTTTTTAAAAAACAGACATGTCGTTCACGTGTGAAATTTTGTAAATTTACTCCGTACAGAAGAAACTCTTGAGATGGGGTGACAACTAGAGTGGAACTAGTAAACCTGTGCTCATGATAATCCCAAGATGGACACATAGCCAAGGCAAACCGAGTTTGATGGTAATTTGAGCTGATACTAGCGTCTATTGTTGCTAAAACTCGTCAAAATTGCCATCAAATCCTCTTCATCAAGAACCAACTTATTCTTCATTGCTCGCTCGCAGAGCTTGCATTTGTCGCAAGAACAAGTTTGTGAAACAGATAAAGAAAATATTAGAGCTTAAAGCCTTTTTCGAACTTATGTTTTAGTAAGATACAAGGAAAAGTTACTTATGAATATCATAAACCAAAACCTTTAAAAGCTCTTTTCCACTTATTTTTGAGTAAAGTGTAAAGCGAACCAGGCAACAGATTAATTTGTTAACGCAGTTTCGGAGTATGGCAGCTGGCTGCTGATGTGGACCTGCAGCTTTTGCCCCCAGAATTAATATTCAAGAACGAATATCCTGGGTACTCATTTATCTAACACGGAAGGATGGACAGGTGAGTTGGCTGATGGCTTGTAGTTCACGATTCCAACCGTTCGTAAATTCGCACCAACGAAGGTTACCCTTCAAGGATTTGAAATCCAGCACTATAACCACTAGGCTACACCACCCAAAAGTAAAGATGAAATTACTGATGAAAGTCATAAAGCAAAATCAAAACTTATTTTTGACTTTTTTTGATCAAGTTTCAAAGTAAAAACGATGGTTATTCACCTGCAGATACCGCGCTGACCGTCTCTCTGTGCAAAGGTTGTAAGATTTCAGTCAATAGGGGCTTCAATCGCAAACCTCTAAGATCAAGAGATATTGCTGCGATCCAACGAAAAACACAGACTCTCTGTGAAAAAGATTCAATATACACTTTAGTAAATTCGTAACATAAAATAAAGAATAGTATAATAAAGGAGTCGGTAATCTAATGTTTACAGAGACCGTGCTCGATACAATAATAGTAGAGCAGTGAATACACCTATTAGTAGAGAAGAGACGAGAAGTTACTTGTTACACCTTCATCTCTGATGAACGAGTGAATTCTTGTCGATTTCCTGCTAATAAGTGAATGATGTAATCTGACTTCCGAGACTCCACATGGAAATGAATTCTAGCTGATGCTGACGCAACCATAATAATCTTTGATGGTCTTTAACAAATCATGTTTTCAGCTGAAAGACAGAATGGTGTTAACCAAAGGTGTAACATGTAAACCAGGTGATTTGAACGACATTAGTTCTTGACCGCCATGCTCACTAAATGCAGTGATGTAGTGCACACTGACGCACCCCTGCTGGAGGCAAGCCTCAGCCTAAACCAGGCTAGCACTATCAAAATAAACTCACTCACTCAAAAGTGAAGCAGCCTATGGTCAATGGACCACTTTCCAATCAAGTCTACCATCTTGGATTTAGGAACATTTCCCCCCTAGCGCAAAGGAATCTGGGAAATATCATCAGATGATCCTTTGCAAAAGACAACGCAATGCATGAAGGCAGCATTGCATTAATCCGAAATGGAAGAATTAATCAAAAAGTGGCAAACATTACCCTGAAGGAAGAGTTTTGTGATTGAGAAGCTTCCCGGCTTGCCAGTCGCAACATTCTCCGAAGAATCCATTTCAAAGACACTCCTTTTGGCACTTCATCTTCCACAGCGACGTTCTCTTCAGCCGAACCCTCTGTAATCCCCGGTTTTCCATCTTCCATTACATTTATCATCTTGGCCAAGTATATCAGGTTTTTCGTTATCTGAAATACAGGAAATTACAAATGGACGAGTTTCAACCTTGCAGATATTTCGAAAAGGATGTGATGTTGCAAAAAAGTTGTTTCTGTGAAAATGATATGCAGTTTCTTCTCTGGAATGTGAATCACTCTGTGTGAATCACCTTGTATAAATAATGTATTTATCATCATCATTATTATTATTATTGAATTCGAAGGAGATTAATTGCTACAATTGTGGAAAAACCATTTTAAGTTCACAATACTAGCCTAACCCTTTCATTGTTCACTTTAGTAATCATTCAATCTATAAGTATTTTTAAAAATCAAATGAAAGCTTTTCTTTGCAGCTGTTTGACGATACGTATTTGAAAGTATAAAACCTCACTGAATTGAATTGCTGTAATAGCTTCAAACTGAATTGTTTTGAGTGAACAAATAAAAGTCAGAAAGGGAATGTGGAACAAAAGCAAGGAATTACGTAGTAAACATAAACCTACTTGCTCGGCGAATTCATTGCTTATTTCATCTTTTAGCTGCTCAGACAATCTCACACACAAAAGCCTGACCTGTAATGAGAAAATAATGAAAATATACATAATAATCATAATTCTTCCTTACCAGATCGTCCACAATGTTTGAGCTGAACAGCTTAGGATTCAAATCCCCAAGTACCGAGGGATTGTCTAGGGAGCGAGCTTGTTCCAGTTGAAAACTCTGTAGTACAAGGTTCAATGACACACCTGGGTGCAATGACACATTCAGAGGAGTTTACTTGTAGCGATGTATTAACGTGCTATAGTACAACTGTTGAAAACAAGACCATGCCTAAGTCAGGTTTCCACGTGAAACAGAAAGTCACTCGCTTACACATGAGAGCAATTAAACACACTAGAGCCTATTGATAATATCATCATGCTACCGTGCCCTTACTGAACAAGACCAAGCTTAAGTCAGGCTTGCGCGTTAAAAAGAAACGTAATCACTCACATATGAGAAAAAGAAATACCAGAGAATCTCTTTATCCTGTAATTAGTATTTATACTATACAAGCAACTGGGATGCACTGGAAAAAAGGCCTAAGGGTGGTATATGAAACAGAAATGTATGCGTAGCAGAATAGTTTCATCCTGCCAATATTTTGAGACAAAATCAGAAATATTTACTTTTGCAGATAAATCCTCGGCCCAGTAGAGGTATTTACTCGTTCTGTCTTTAGAAATTCGAACCACCTCCTCTGGTGTCCAGGCCCCAAACAGGAGACCAAAAAGTTGACAGGATGAAAGCCGAATCCAGACATGTGGATGCTGCAGAGCGTCTTCGCACGAAGCTGCATGAATAATCAAAATATCAAACACAAGATCAAAATACAGAAACATTAAAAAGCAATTACAGTGAAACACTGTTAGTACGGCCAACAATGTTTAACCATATTTAACAATAATCAACCATGGCCCAACAACGTGCTTGTTCCTATGAACAGGATATTTTCACAAGACGTGTGTGATGAGAGAAAAACACTGCCCGTAATGACGAGGTAGTCAGTCGTATTGAGTTGGCTGTAAGGTGGTGATATCTGAATGTAAGCAATCAACTCTTTAAGAACACATATTCGATAATCGGAGGCTCTGATCCTACTCAAGCCATATTTTTTACCAGAATCCACACATCCTCTGTGTTGCTTAAGATCTTTATATTCTTCGACTCTACGATTTATTACCATATTTCACAAAGAGTTTTAGCACTTGTTGTATCATTATCATAACTTTTATCGCTAGCCTCCTTTTCGTCATCCAGATAGCCTCGTATAGTGACATGTATTTGCGCATACGTAGTAGACTTTATAAGAATCAATTACTAAATATATGCAGTTAACCACTAATACTGAAAAAAACTGCCATGGATAACAAGGTGGAAAAATGTTTTTGACCAACCAGGGCATTCTTTGACCAAGAATTCATCCAATCAAATCACTGAAAAGACAATAGATTTCGAAGATTCAACAGCTCAAGTGCCCTGAAAATGGCGGAAAAACGCGAAAGCTGTGGCAAAAATAGCGTTCAGGGTTCTGTTTTTCTGCCGTAAACACGTAAACTATTTGATACCATTCTTATATTTATCAAATCTGTGATAGTTTAATCTAAATTTTTACCGCTTACGAGGTTGATATTTTACGTATTTGCTGTAAAAATCCACTCACCAACTCGCTCAGAAACAATCTTAGCTTTGAATTGCGAGTATGGCATAATAAACTAACATTTTAACTAATAAACTATAACTAATATTTCTAATAAACTAACACTTACCTTGCCAGAGCCCTTACTTTTGTTTTAAAACTACTCCACCATCTTTGCAAACCATTAGTTATTACTTGCAGCTGTTTGAAAATTTCAGTTTGAGTTTCCCGCCGAACAAAATTCGACGTCAAAAGTCATGGAAAAGCTCGGACACGTTGATGAATGAAATTGAGCAGCAGCAAAAAACGGGGGTCGAGCAAATTTGCAAAATTATTATTTGAAAATTGAAATTGACATTTATTTTGCTCATATTCTTTCTCATATTTATTTAGAATTGATTAATATATTGAAAAAATCATATTTGATGCATAAATAGATTTCTAATAACCTACATAAAGATAAAATCTATCGTGCTAGGAAGATACGCCTATTTACCTGTATTCTGAGGCTACCCCCGGTTTAGCTAGTGTTTTTTGAGCGAGTTGTCGGGTGGATTTTTACAGAAATTACGTAAAATATCAACCTCGTAAGCGGTAAAAATTTAGATAAACTATCATAGATTTGAGAAATATAAGAATGGTATCAGATAGTTTACGTGTTTACGGCAGAAAAACAGAACCCTGAACGCTATTTTTGCCACAGCTTTCGCGTTTTTCCACCATTTTCAGGGAACTTGAGCTGTTGAATCTTCGGAATCTATTGTCTTTTCAGCGATTTGATTGAATGGTTGATTAGTAAACAAATGCCCTGATTGGCCAAAACATTTTTCCACCTTGTTGCCATGGATGAATAAAAAATGTCCCTCTTTTGAAAAAGACGAATGAAAGCGACTTTATGCTTATGATTGATTTGGATCGTTTCACAATAGCGTTGAAATCGTTTGAATCGTTTCAGAATAGTTTCATAATCGTTCAAAGGTGTTGCAATATCGTTGCAACTCGTTCCTATAAGTCATCAATTGTCGCAAATCGTAGCAAAATCTATTCCAAAACATTTTAGAGGATATCTGCAAATATTTGAAAAGCCATTGAAACTCCTTAAATATGAAATATCCTTAAAACTGGGCGGGAAACAAAAATGGAAGTAAGTAGCACGAATAGACATCGCTTACCCAAAACTTGTAGCAAATCATCTTGCACATGCGTGTTGGTCAAAGCGTTACAGTTTTGAAAAATCTTCTTCAAAGAACACAACGCAAAGAACAGGTATTGGTCTACCATGTCATCTTCCTCCTGTAGAATAACATTGATTGGATTTCGAAATACGAAAAGGTAAAAGGGCGGTTAGATTTTACCGGAAAGCTCTTCGTTCACAACGGAGAGCAATAAGCAGAATGAAGAGACCTTGGCATCGTTTTACCAAATCTTTCGGTTTTTTGAATGTAAGCAATGAAAAGTGAAGAAAAAGATCTTACTACAAAACAGCATTAGTCTACCAGGCACTAAACGGACTACCGCTTAAATATATGTGAACGACTTGTTTACTTATCAAAATCAGTTTAAACAATAGTTAACGATAAGTATCTCAAACAACTTATACGTGCTAACTTCCGAGCTGAAAACACTGCACTGATCAGTCAAAGGAGGTAAACTCTGGAATGAACTGCTACTATAGACAATAAACATCATTGAGTATTTCCTTGAAAAAAATATATTCGTATTATCTTGACTTAAATACTTAAACTATACTTTAGAAAATAGATTTAGAAAATAGATCATATTCTTTGAAAATCAGATTTCAAAAATAAGTCATATCATTTAGAATTGAACACTATTTGATTGGTTTTTTCCGATTTATAATATATCTATCTATCTATGTAAAGTGCAGATAGGAGTTGAAAAATGTCATGAAATCGAGCCTACCATGAAGATGAGGTATGTCTTTAGATTGACTTGGAAGACAGGCAATAAACTGTTAAGTCTTTTCTCAAACGCTGCCCCTTCGACCTCGGCAAATGTACCAATCAGCTGTGCAGCCAGTCTTTTCAACGGCACCTTCAAATATTAAGATAAATTCAATGAAAAAAGAATTCCTAACCAACCCCCGAGATTAAACTTTTTTTACAATTTCGTTCGGCCCGAAACTGCATAAAGACTAGCCAGAAAATTGTATAAATATGCAAAAAAAGTATTTCGAATTGTTTGCTGCATAATTTGACATTCGTAATGATAACTAAATGGGGCAAAAGCCAAAGAAATAAACTAATTTTGCTAAAAGCTACGTCTAGTCTAAAAACTTTTGCTGGAGGTGAAAAGATGTAGAGGGATATATTATATATAATATAAAATACCATATCGTTACATATAAATTACAAAACATACAATTTATAGTGAACATAAAATATCATAACGTTACACATAAATCATAAAATATATAATGTACAGTAAACATAAAATACAAAATATCATAATATCACACAAGAATAATACAATATACAGTAAACAATAAATATGAATTATTTGATTTGTGTGGAACTGTTAATAAGACGAATAAAAGAACAAATTGTATGAGTAGTACAATGGTCTATGATTAAAATTTTAACTTTATCACTTGCTACTACTCATACAATTTGTTCTTTTATTAAATATGAAATACCATAATGTTATACAAGAATCATTAAATATACAATATATAGAAAACATAACATACAAAATATCCTAATGTTTTACATAAATTATGAAATATACAATATATGGTAAAATTGACATAAAATATCATAATGTTCTAAAAAAATGAATATTCAAAACTAGCCTTTTCTTGTTGAAGCCAATTCAGGACAAGTTCGTACAATTCCGTTCTCGTGTCAGGGCTGAGCTGCAAAAAAGAAAACGTCATTAGAAAGTCGGGTTCTGATTCCCAACACGTTCTTAATGATGAAACAAATAATTGCGTCTTTAATTAGGCCATCCCTTGTGAAAAGGAGCCCTGCCGTGAATGGAATGGTACCTGAACAGAATCGCACCTTCGTTGTTCGTTTCTTAATCACTTAATCATCCATGACCCCCAGTGGTTGCAGTCAGAATTCATCCACCGTATCCCTGCGTGTCATAAGAGTCGAAAAAAGGTAGCAAGGGCATCCGGTCATAAAAAACTTTGCTGCATAACCAAAATCATAGATTTGTCTTAAGAAAAATTAATGGACCAGTCAACCCTTGCTAGTAGGGAAAAGAGCCAGAATATACATTCTGTGTGTGAGTTTTATCATCCATGATCTATATATACGTAGGTACGTATGGTTGGCTGTATATGACCTAATTTCAACATGTTGTAAATACGTTTTTAAATCATTTTGTGATGGCAAACTTTAATATAACACCTCTTACCTTCTCGAGCATCGTTTTGATGACAGCAATGGTCAGCTTGCGACAAATCGCAGAGTCATCGTTGATTAGTTTCATCACCAAGGGAACAAAGAAGAAGCCAGCGTATTCTTTTAAGCTTTTCTATATTGAAAATAAAGACAATTTAAGTTTTGGTTGGAAACATGCATACTAAGATCGAGACAGGTGGAGCGTAAAAAGTTGCTTCAAAATCTACTAGGTACTTCAACTTCTGGCACCATAAAAGAGCGAGGAGGCGAAAGCATGTGCATAGTAGGTGGGAGGACGCGAACTCACAGCCCCTCGCTTTTGAACCGGGCAGCATCAACAACGGAGCTAAATAGCACAAAATCTAGGGCAGTAAGAAGCTGGATTTATTTGGTTAGTGTGAGATGTTATTCCTGATAAAGATTTATAAAAGGAAGAGTTTTGACTCTACCTTTCTTGAAGCTATTCTGACAAACTTTGCTGGTTTGTGGGAGAAAGACATCTAATAATTGAAAGTAGGCGTAAAATATTCTCAGTTCTCAAGAAATAGTTCCGACTATGAAAGTTTATTTCATATATAAATAATGATATCATCAAAACTTATCTATTTGATTGGCTATCTAAACAGCACCTGAATTAAATTTCAATCTAATTAAGCAACAAATAGGAATAGAAGTAAGCAGAGAGAGACACTACTCATGGAAGACTTCCTCGCATATTTGACAGTCACAGAAAAAGCATAAAAATCAATAGCATACCTGCGGAAAATGCTTGAAAATCAAAGCCAGCATTTCAAGTGCTGATTGTCTTCCATTTTCCCATTCATACCTGAAAAATATGAAAATTATGAAGAAGACATTTGTGAGCATGGCATACACCTGCGTCCTACGACAGCAGGACGACAATTTGGCAATTATTGTGGAGACGAAACAATGGTTTGAAATAAAACATATGTGAGCTTTCCTATTGTTTTAGAAAAATAAGCTATTCTTCCTGTAAATTTTGGGGGGAACGCACCCCCTGGCCCTCCAAGTGTCTACCACTGTCCATGAGGTATTCTTTCTAAAGCAAGAAGAAATTTAAAAGAGTAACTTACTCTAGTTGGTTGATGTAGAATTCCAAGTGAATTTCTGATTTTTTTCCAAGAGGATAATCAAGAAGATACTGAAGCATAAGCTGCAATAAATATAAATGTTTTAAGTAGCTAACTTTAATATACAATATATACAAATACACACACAGAGAATTCATATTCCAGCTTTTTCCCTGCTAGCAGGACTTGACCGGTCCATGGATTCGTCCCCGGACAAATCCATGATTTTAGTTATGGAGCAAAGTTTTTAATGGCCGTATGCCCTTCCTAACGCCGACTCTTTTAGTCACCTCTGATGACACTCATGGGTAGGTTAAGTATATACACAGTATTCCAAATAATGTTTGTAGTATGGGTATTCTAATTTCCCCTACTCCCCTTCACGAGCTCACCAAAAGGGATGACACCCACTAGCAGATTACACCCATCAACAACATGACGGTTCCAGCCTTCAAAAAGTGGGAGAAGGGGATAGGGTGTGGTCAAGGATTTTAGGAAAAATTTCCTAACTTGACCTCATTCACGGTCATTAATCAAGAACCCTCTTTGGTAAATGTGGGGTCCCCCTACGGCCCCACTGGTGCCATCACTGGTCAACACTTGATTTCAAAACTGTGTAATATGACAAGGCCTTGCTTGGTTCAAGGTCGATAATATGGAAGAATGCCAGGCAGCAGACCGATGAAGACCGCATCGATTCTAAGGAACCAGGCAAGCTACTACGCATGGGCTTACCAAGCTTGCAGTAAATAATGAGAGACCGCCTCAAACATGGGGGACTCGAAACGTCTGCAGCTTACGTGACAGTGATCATACTGAACATTCAGTCGATAATAACAATGAGTAGTGTCTAAGCCATAATAAACCCTAACCCTAATATCGGCCCTAACCCTAACCATAACCCATACTCTTACCCTAACCCTAGCCCCAAAGTGAACCCTTACCCCAAAGTGAGCCCTGATTATAGCTGAAAGCGTAATCCTATCCCCAACCCTAATACCTAAGCCTCCCGGCAGCAAGTCCAGCATAGCTGTTCTAGGTAAGGAACAAATCATGGTATGCATATACTGAGCCGTTGGCGTAAACGTAATCCCCAAAAAGAATATTTCAAATAAATCATCAATTGCTTACTTGTCTACATTGCAACTGGACCGATTGAGAATGACTGGTGATTGAAATTTTGCTGATTTTCTCCATCAATCCGGCTATCTCCGGAACATTCAGTTTTCTTGATAAAATTGCCTGAAAAATCAATTCATTCAATTCAGCAACCGAACACCACAAACCTTTTCTATTAGGTTTGCCGTTTCAGTCACCTTTGAATTGGTCAATTCCAAAATCTAGTAGATTCAATCTCAAGAAGTGTTCAAAAGAATGGAAAAACTGATATTCGTACCTTTAGAAGCGGAAAAGCCGTTCCTTGCTGAGTGTGATCATATATGTCCTCCTCCACGAAGGTTAGAAGAATCTATGAAAGGAAGTATAAGGAATTGAACAGTTTGACATTTTCATGATTATACTAGAATATCAGTTTCATCGCAATACAGAGAGGGAAGAATTTTTACTGACCTTTAATTGATCCTTTGAAATTTTGCATTTTCTTTCATCTCGCAAAAGTACCGTCATGGCCTGTGTAATAAAAGAACTGATTAATCAAATTTAGTCAAGAAAGTGAAATTTCAAAGTTTAAGTCAAGAAAAAAAATTGACTGGCTCTATCTATTGTGATCCCAAAGATATGGGTGAAGTATCTGCATTGTGAATACTTTCCGTTTGCTCACGCCTATCTTCTGCAGGATGTTGCCTGATGCTACCGAGTGGTACAATGTGGATATCGTTATCATTTCTACCCTCTTACGTCTCGTGATGTATGCATGATTCTGCAGAACAAGGGTAAGGAACTTGAAATACAGTCTGGACTATGCTTGTAGGGAAAACAAAACTAACCTTGAAAGAAGAAGCTACAAGTTCTCGGTTTTCATCCGTGGCAGTTTTGACTCTGCAAAATTTCTTCAACAGCTTGAATAGCGAAGCAGCTAAGCCATCAATGTTTTCTTTGATGGAAGGCAGAGGAAATTGAACCAACAGAGCCAAACACTTGGTACTAAGCTGGATTACCTAAAATCATAAAAGGAACTTTTGATCGTTTAAACAAAGGTAAAATAGTTTTCCGTTGCCCAATCGATAATAAAAAGAAATTGTCAACAAAGATAAAGAAAATTTCGTCAAAACTTGTCACAAGGAAATTTTTAACTCAATCTATAACAAGTTTTCAATTGATATTTCTAGAACAGGCTTTGTCTTCTTTTCATGACGAATCACGCTGTAACACTCTATTATATGGTAGATCTAATCAAACCACGAGAGCAAATACTTTTATTCTGGCATAACGGTAAATATGATTAAGATGGATTTATAACAGAAGCAGCCCTTCGATATTATTTCTAGGTATTTCTTTTGTTTATTTAGCTTTCTTTTGAATCATTCTTGGATGTAACCAATAATCGAAAGCTGTGTGTGCCATCCATGGCCAGAGCTCTGTGACCATGTGTTGTCTTTTTTGGTTATGGGTGGTATATTGGTTGTGTTAGTCACTAAATTGAGTTTTACGAAAGTGGAACACCTTAAATAATAACATATATTCACTTGATACCAGCCTTTTCATTTTATGAGGGCGATCGTCAAAGCCCTCGCCAAATCAGTTACCAGGGCTTTCAACCACCCTCATAAAATCGGGTTTCGTCTCCGAGAAATTAATGATAAAAATTTAATTAGGGCAGTTCTTACACTCATCTTTATTTACCACTGCTCTTTCCGGAAATCACGTAGTTATTTGGATCACCATAGAGTAAATGGTCTGTTATTAAAGATCTTCTTTCAATGTTACAAGCATTCGAAAGCATTTGTTTGAGTTTGGTTTAACCATACCATGCCATGCCGTGCCATGTTATCAACATGTTGTACTCAAACAACTTAAAACCAGAAGAGGTTGAAATTAGGAAATAATTGTTCTGCTAACTTAGTTAATATCTCTAGGATGTGTATGAACCCATAAAGATAAAACATTTTAGAGGGGTAATCGCCTTCCTAATGTCATTTACCAGGGTGATTTGCCACACCGGTTGTACATTTTTCACGAAAAGTGAAATGCTTGATATCATAATCATATCTTAGGAGACTTACCTTGTTATGTTTCGAGTCAAGACATTTACCGAGAACTGCTACGTAAGGGTCAAGAAGCTCTAATACTTCTTGCTTTAATGTCTGCTGCCGACTTCGTTTCAATGATAAATGAAAAAGCTGAAAATTTAAAACAACATTATGATGCCGAATATCAAAAAGAAAAGAATTCGATAAGAGTTTTGGAAACCCAGTGAATGAGAAATTTACCACTTTCAAAATTCAAAAAAATTACAACTTTAATTTTCGAAAAAAGAGCTGCACCACAGCGAATAAAGATTAGCATGACAAATATTTTGATTTCTCTCCCCAAATATCATGGCTAGATCATCACGATTATCACAATACACCAATAAAACCTTTTTTATCTGCTCATTGCATACTAACACGACTAAGCCGATTTGATGGGGTTTCATTTCCAACAAATACTCGCTGCAAAGTTTTCATTTCGAATGTGGATGGAAGGGATACTTTGAGGAAACTCCTTACTGCTTTCATCGTCATAAACACAAGGTAAGATTTAAAAGTCAAAAGCTCCAATACAGAAAAAGATGACGATTTACCTGCAGTCCGAATTCACTAAGTAGATGCAAATTAGCATTCTTATCTTGGTGCAGTGTTTCTTTTAAGCGTCCTGGCTCTTTTTTAACTAGGAAAATGTCTTCTGTAGACGTCAAGTCACCTTTCGATTCGCCGCCATTTCTGTAAGAAAACCAATATCATTCTTAGTCAACTGGCTTATATACCAGATTCATCTTTTGAGGACGATGTTTCATCCACTGATCTCAGAATAAAGACTGGATCAAGCATTCTGTTGTTTCTGGATTCAGATGTTGAAGCCCATTGCTCTGGCTTGCGTTTGGCATCCCAATATGGCTGCCACAGAAATTATATTGCCTGTATTCTTTGCTAACTATAGCTGCACGATTATTCAGTCTAGTGCTGAGCATTCATGACATTCCAACAATCGTCAAAGGAAAAGCAGCCCCTAGTGAAATCTTAATTTATTAAATTGGACCTACCAATATGGCCGCCAATGACTTCATTTCAGAACAATATATGCTCGATCCAGTCTTTATTTTGAGATCAGTGTTTTTCATCATATTCGTCTATAGAGGAGAACTCGACTAACCGATACGCGTTGAGAAATTAACGAACAAAAACATTTGAATAGTATCCTAGTCGTCTCTCGTTGTTCAACTACATCATAATCAATCAATGTTCATTTATACAAATATTGATTGATATGATCATTTTCTATTGTATCCACTACATAACAATCAGCGCAGGAAAATCACCCGCCTTGTCGAAGGAAGATTTCCAGCAGGACATATTGAATAATTGCTTATTTGCTTAAAAGGCAAAATTAAGAGCATAGCATTTTATTCTGTGATTCTGCATTTAGGAATGTTACCGCGTAATACGAACAATTGACATCCCCAATTGTATGTTTTATTCTATTTTATTCTATCTGTTTTATTCTAAGGTTGGAAGAGTTTTCTATTTCTAGTTTTCTTCTACACGAAATTTAACACGGTAATTCTTGGTCGTGAATAGAGGAAAGTAGAGTAGAGAAAAATGTCAAAATCCCAAAACAATGAGAAAAAAGAATATTTACCGTTGATCAAGAGGACTTTGAGAGGGATCGAAGAGCGACAATGTTTGATAAATAAAGACGAGGAGAATCTTTTGAGTTAATCCCAAATTCTTCTGAAATCCAATGCTTATTCTTCTTAATACTTCTTTGGCTTTATTCCTGATGACATGAGAATGCCCAGTTTCGAGTAACTGCAAAAGAAATAATTGGTAGACGCATAATAAATGGAAAGGAATTGAAAACATGTACATCCATACATGAAATCATGGAAATCTACCCCCACATCATTACTTTACACCCATAACAGTTGTTACTTAGAACAAGAAATATAATCAAATGTATGCGAAAATATGCTAGTCAGGAAAAGTTATCCACGTAACATGTGTTCACAATGGAGCGTATTCAATATGCACCATATACGGAAACCGTAATTCACGTATGCAAAGGGCTGCTATTCGAAGCAGAGCAAAGTGAAAGCATGGCCTGAAACGGAAATGTTGTGCACCGTGTTCAGTCATGTCATGTTCTTTCATATTGACCACCAACAATAGTAACAGATAAATATCATACAGACTACACATCAACTTGTATCAACATATCTGCAATACTTTCAGGAAGAATCGATACACATTCAACAATAGTAAAAAGGTCATATGCAAAGAGAAACAGGAACACCTGAATAAAGATATAAATTTAGGCAAAAGCGAAAAATCTGAATAGAAGAAAGAAGAATGAAAACATGAAACAGAAAAATCAAACCTTCTGGATAGAATGCACGACATCGTGGAAAGTACTTTCTGATGAATATCTAGCAACAATCTCAAAGGAATCGTAGCTTTGGTTCGACTTTGCCTCGTGCAATTTCCCCTTGATTCCCTCCTGTTCCTTTTCATCGGTGACATTGTGGAAAATGTCGTTTATCAAAACCTGGAATAAAGTTCGTAAGAAATGATTTTAAATCAGTCAAATCCACATTATATGGGTAATAGGGGCATTATACGTTGCAGATAGTGCCCGCATATAAGAATATCAAATTATGAAACCAGGCTGTCCTATTTCTTTTACAAAAGCAATAATTGAAATATTCATTGTGCAAGGATAGGAGGAGAAGTGTTGGCGGATAAGAGAAATGTTTCGCAGAAACGCCGACGATCCGCCTATAAGAATTCGAAAAATTGACGGTAAACGTTTAATTTGAACAGAGGTTAATCATCCATGTACGCTATTTTGATTGCATTTGTTAGGGAAATGTAAATGTCGTTAGCAATGGTCAACAGTTGGGGCTGTGTGGGCTTATAGGAATTTATGGCGTTGTCCAGCATCAAATCACCCTTTCAGACTTTGAGACTAGCAACAATGTGGGGGCTGGAAATCCTGTTTCCTCTCTCCAGGCACTGGCCTTTATCCTCTGGAGGTATATGCTTTGTCCAGGTCCTTCGGGGTTGCTCAGGGTGGCTATTACACAAAGCTGAACTTCCTGATACGGGTCATGGGATAGGGATTAAATACCTCATAAGGGGGAGGGAAGCGAGTCTCACTGACCAACCAGGCACATTCCCGTAGGAAGAAAGATAAACCCAGCTGTCTGTGACAAACAAGCGGCGAGGAAGCTGCTCATTCTAACAGCAAAGCCTCCACCAGCAAGTGCCGTAGCTGATGGAGATGCTTCCATGCCCATATTGAACTTGTCAGCCACCTCCAAACCAACAACTTGTTTATTAAACAGGCAGTGGGATATCCAACTGTATGGGTGGGTACTGATTCATGATTGATGATAACTTAAAACAGGAAACTGTTATATAAATGAATTATGGATATAATAGTCCAATTTCATAAAAGATTTATCACTCTTATAAACGAAATTACTATAGGGTCAAATATCTCTGCTGCTATTTGCTAAGCGAAGCGTCCTGCTTTATAATTGCGTAGAATATTCCGCATAACAGTGGCTTACCTCTAGAATAGGAAGCAGGCATGAGTCAAGATCACCAGGGCAGAGTTGCTCATCCAAGCCATCCAGAACTCCCTTCAATGTGTAGCTGAGAACATGAAGCTGCAAGAAGACAGAAGTTCGAAGCTTGAGAAAGGACATGAGTTTTAATTATCGCAAAAGAAATTTCAGGGGATAAGCCGTTTTTTATGCATGTTTAATTAAGCAATTACTTGTGTAATCTAATGCTTGAAGATTATGAGTTCCAACCCAAGTCGAGTCATACCTAAGACTTAGAAAATGCTACTCGTCGCCTCTCTGCTTAGCACTCAGCATCGAGAGATGGATAGAAGGTAATTTATTTTCGGACCAGGGATAAGAGTCGCGCTTTAAAAACATCTGATATTTATTAGAAAAATTGGAGATGAAATCAACAAAGAAATAAGAACCTGGTATCCTCTTTTCAGCACAGATGTCATTTCTTGCAAAACATAATGGAAGCATGGCGGACCAAGAGAAGACGCCATTTTGATGAGGGTTGTTCTGGCCGTGTCTCGCACATCTCTTGCTCTGCTCTTTAGAGATTGACAGACTCGCAAAAGAATCCTAAATTTTAAAAGAAAATATGAGAAAACATGAGGGAGCCTGTGGAACATCTGATCAAAGGGTGAGGGGACATCATTATTAAAAACAGATCCTATTCCGAATCAAGTTCTGTATACTTTAGTAAGGTAAACTTTTCGACAAAAAACGTAGTCGCAGAATACTGGAAGGAATTGCGTTAAAATGATAGCTTAGCCTTCCAGAAAATACCTAGCATGTAATCGAAGATTTGAGCCTGAAAGTCGTTCTAATATTCATTTCCTGCTTTTGTTTGCAGGCAGATGTAATAATGAATACCATAGCTATAACTTTAGCATCCGTTTATAGACAATCTTTCTCTTGTGACTGTGATTTGAGATCAAAGATTTTGTGATGCATCACTTCTTGCTGGTAGGTCTTTCAGGTCCACCCAGTGCGATATACTACACTCGGACAGGGGGTCGCATCTTAATGCTGTATAAAAACTTATTGCAAAATTTTATTTGAATGGGTTTAGAAGATTCAGTAATCTTTCAAAGATGACGCAGAAGATGGAAATACACGGAAGGAGGCAAAGAGAGCAAACACGAAGGGGGATAATCATGGGAGGAATTAAGGGGGGATAAACAAGGGGAATAAATAAGGGGGGATAATTAAGGGGGATAAACAAGGGGGAAAATTAAGGGGTAATAAATAAAAGGGGTGATTAAGGGGGATTAGAAGAATCACAGGAGGGGGAAGCTCGGGAAAGGACAATATATAACTTCAACCAGAGACTCACCCTGGAAGATTTTTTTCCAATGTTGCTTTAGGCAGCTGCTGCAAAAGCTTGGTCATAGCGAGGGCCAACGGAACACGAAGAATCTCTTCTTCATCTACCTGCTTGTTTTGACTCTTCCGATGGAAATCCTCAACAAATGACTGAAATATATACGATACCAGTTAATCAAAAGTCCATGAATTGGTAAGATAACGAAATAACTACATTAATATGCGTAGGAATATATTTTGATATAGAATATGCAGAAACATTGAATTAGCATTGTTGAATGCCACATCATATGCCCAACATACATTATACTTCATATTGCTACACAGCCAATGAGCACTTTGGGTCTCTTGACAACATTCTTATATTTCACTTATTGCTGTTGTCATTTCTTTAGCACTCTTTGTGTATCTCAGGGAAACTCTCCCATATCAATTTACTCTTGGAACAATTCTTCTAGCTATACAAACGCAAGATTGACAACAATTAAATGCAACAAGAAGACTATTTCACATACCTTTTGAGTAAGAGATTTATGTAGCAGAGGTAATATCTTAGAAACAATGGTATCATGGATTTTTGTAGCTGCTGCTAAAGTTAAAGTAACAGTTGCTTTTACAATATTTTCAGAGGTAGACGGCTCTTCTAGTTCAGCTGGTTCGTCTATCATTTCATCGTCACTAACGTCTTGGTCTGTCTTCTCAGTTTCCATCTCATGGTCGTCATTACTAGATGCATTGACGTCAGGAGGGCTAACTTTTTTTAACAAGCTGTCTGTTGTCGTATCTATGGGCAAATCATTAGAAAGACGTATTTGTCAATTTTAGTTGAAATGTGATAGATTGAATGAAGAATATTAAATCATAGTTAGTAATGGTGGAAGAATAAAAAGAGACAAGGAGATGCAGTACGTACCATTAAGAATCGAGAGGTCAAAGGGAAATTCATTCAATATTGACACAACTATCCTGAAATTGGAACATAAATTTGTTATTTGCGAAAACGTAGGAAGATGTCTGGAACTTTTAATGGTTTGATAAACAAGCCATTTCAACAAAAAGGGACAAAATAATTTTGTAATAATCGCCACGAAAAGATAATTTCTGTAGTAATTGCATTGTTATCCTCAAATCAGATACTTGCGAATCTAGCAATATCATTGACAGCTTCATTTGATTCATTCATTTTCATCTTTTACATTGTTCATCAACAGAAGCCCCATCAGACTGCTTTTCAGAAGGCCGTGAAAAAATGCAGTCAAAGTGAATGAAGCGAAATGAAGATGAAAAGTGAATGAAGTGGAGATGAAATTAAGTATTTTAATTCGAAAAACAGGATCCAATCATGGATTCTGTTTTGGTAGAATTCTGTTTTGAAATTAGGAAGGTTTCTGAAGTTTTCGTTTTTCAGCTCACAACCCATTGTAGGTTTGCTGTCAGTCAAAACGAGTTTCAAAAAGTAGTAATTCATGAGACAGACTTGATTACAGCATTCATATTCAGTCAAGGTAAATAGAAGAATATAAATAACAATGATGCTGCACAAACCTTAACATCGTTTTTTGTTTAATCTTCTCTTTAGAAAGCAGTCGCAGGTAATTTCGGAGGATGTGGCTGTATTTCTGCCACGTCAAACAGCCAGTAATGCATCCTATTGATTCGATGGTCTCACTGACGATGTTGTGGTCTTTTGCTGAGTCATGCTCCGTTATGAAGTGACTCACCATGGGCAGTAGGAACTGGTGCAGCGAATGCATTTTCAGTCTCTTCTCTTTCACACATAATGTCAATTGTCTTACAGCTTTTATGCGACGATGCACCTGGAAGCAGAAAAGGCAGCATAACTGAATAACTTGCAAATGGTGAGGAACAGATGATTCTGCAATTGATCACATGTAAGGGCAATCAACGCACGATATGAACACGTCCCGTGGCAACGTATAGGTTCCCAAATTGCAATTACCTGAATCTTTTAAGGCTCCAGTCAAGCTGGAATTCATAATTCTATTGGGTCATCTTACCGTTAGGCCGCCAAAATATGCGGCAGATTTTATCCAGGTGCTTGCCCTTTCAAACGTTTTCAGCCTAGTTCACATATGATTAATATATGCAAGCCACATGTAAAATTGAAATACACAATGGGGGACGTTTGCCGGCGTAGTGCCGGCCCAACATGTCACCGATGGGTCGCTATCAAGTGCAACCTTTCGGGGCATTAGTGACGCGGGCAGGTCGTAATCAGACTGAAGTTATATGCGAGCCTAACAGCAAGTACCTTGCCCCCTCCCAATGGTACTGGTGGGTGGTTGTGTTGCTTACAGCTGACACTCACTATCTTAATTACATAGGGGTCTTAGGGTGAGGGTCCTACAGCTAGCTGAACAGCCTGTGGGTAGGACTCCTTACAACTGGCCTGAGTTGCTTACATTACATCTTGCTAGAGTAATGTTATTCTTCACAATTTGCTCATATAATTTGTTGCGAGATACGACCCTAAAAGCTGCCAAAGAAAATGTTTTTTTGTTTGTATTAAACCAGATATCAGTTAAATCGGCACCTAGATGATAATTTACAGGCCTCTATGCGTTATAGTTGTCTGTTGCTACCATCGGTAGGGTTTCGTACTGGCAGGGATAAGTAGAAAGCTAAGGAAACGTGCAGAATAAGTTAGACTTCGAAGATTATTGACGAGTTTTGCATCTGACCTCAAAGAAGCAAGGATGAAATATCGTCGGTCTTTTATCATCTTGGAGGAAAATCATTTATTTAAAAAAATTTCAAGCTTGTCAAAGTTTCTAAAGAGCCATTAACCAAATATCACAATCATGGGTTACCACTGGACTGCATTGACTTTGAAAACTCACAGGGATGGATCAGGAAAAATTTGCCCTGTCCCAATGTCATACTGATTGAAAATATTTGGGTTTAAATCTGATAAGCACATAAAGCCTTTAAACACGCATAGTGCTCTACGTTGATTAACCAGGTGTGAAGAAGTTGAGTATTCGATAAGGAATTAGCATGAAAATATTCTATTAACTTGATCTTGATTCGGTACGACAGTAGCTAGTAGTAAAGAACACTTTAGCTAATTCAAGCTTTTCAATATTGGTGAAAATTATTTGATGCGTGTGGCACTGTTGATAAGTAAGGCAAATAAATAAACAAATTGCAGTACCATGTGATTCATAAAATATCTACGCAAAAGTTTCAGGCGTATGTCCGCTATTAAAGAGACAGGGAAAAGTCGAGTAGAAGGAGAATAAGGAATAGAACATTAAGCTGATGAATTTTCGGGAATGGTCTCGTTGCAACAGTTTGGTATAGAAACTAGATGATTATTCATTGTATGGCAAGGCGTTATCTACTCTTTTGTCCTTCTCTAAAACCCGAAGGTTTAATTTCGAAAATGGAAGAGTTTGAAATTAAGAAATTATAAACTTACTTGAATGTGTCTGATATTCTCAAAGAAATCCATTTCGGGGTCATCAGAAGTCAGAGTTTTGAGGTCACTAACAGGACTCGAGTCAAAGTTCTTTACAATAACAGAGAGAATATGGATGTATTCGGCTCTGGTAATCTGAAAAGTAATAAAAAGAAATTCATGAATAACTGCTTGCAGGATGCTGAAACGACCGTAGATTGGATCTCTGCAGACACAGACAGCATCTATAGACTCGAATATTCAAAACGTGTTATCATTTCATGCATTAAAAGCAGATAAGGATGGTTTGGTAATTTGCATGTTGCCTGGTAATTCAATTCAAAAACATTCTGAATAACTTGCTGCGGACAGGCACAGGACGTCGAGACTGCGAATAAGATTGGTTTCAAAACATCCTCGCAGACGCTATCGTGAAACGGAAAGAAAATTATGCATTTCTAATTTTCTTGCCCTTTTTAAGAAATCTTGAGGAAGTAACAAACGATTTTTCTGCTGAGCAGAGATTCAGGTGATTTGGGGTCTCGCAGAGAGTTTTCCAGGCTGCTTGAATTGAATTATGTTATATCACATGACCTATCCTTGTGCGTCATTCAAGATTGAACAACGAAAACATCTCACCTCGTTCTTAACTCGCATGGCAGACTTAATCCGGGGAATCAGAAGTCCTTCGACCAGCTCCTCGTAACACTCTTTCTTACGCAATGCCAGATCGATGATGTGAGCTATGCAGCTGAGGGACGAATCTCTGATGGAAATATCAGAACTCTCGAATGAGTAATGAATGCAGGTGCACAGCAGTGGCTTTATGTCTTTATTCGACATGCTTCCATTGAGCAGGACGTCGGAAAACGCAGCGAATGCCTTTAAACGTCGGTCATAGTCAGGCTCCTCTACTCGCTTCGAGTCCCACGAATTCATGGCGGAAACCAGCTCGCTGACATTCGAAACATCGCCCTCTCTGCTAACCACAACTTCAAAAATATCACAGAGCAAGCTTCTGGTTATTTTTCCTTTCAGTGATGCGAACATTATCGAGAGGCTGCCGCAAGGGACGACGGCTGACTGGCAGTTCGCAAGCAGGTTCTTGATTGTTTTCAGGGTATTCACTTGATGGGTTTCGTCAGAGATGGATCCGACGGTTGGGAAGAGGATGTTGATGATCGATTGACATTGGTCTGGTTCTCGCACAAACAGGCTGACCTCTGCCAATACTTTCAGTTCTAGCTGGTGATTGTCCCCTCTGCTACTTCGCATTGCAGCAGGGCTTTTCGATTTTATCACCGTATTCAAATGCTCCAGTATCAAATCCAGGTATTTCATGATGATAACTCGTGATGCCGATTCCCTGAAAAATAAAAGTTTGCCTGAGTATTACCAATATTTTAGATTTTATATTAGAGTTGAATAAGGAAATCATTCCGTCAATTGCAGAATATGGTTTTCCTATGCGTGTTCGAATCTTATTTTGAGTTTTAATATGATACATTAAAAGTAACAACTATGCCACATTTCATTAAGTCCAGGCAAAAGAAAAGCAATAGTGCAGAATAATACATATGACGAGCATAGAAAAAATTATGACCAAAGGCAGAAATAAGACACAATGAAACTGCAACATAGAGACCACATGACACAAAGAAGCACATTATAATGATGACGTTCATGATAAAAAACATTTAAAAACATCAAGGATCATCAATTGATGACTATAACTTCTTTTTCTGGGATTTAAGACCAATAAATAATGATTTATGACTGCCAGCAGTGTTGATCAGACACTCTCTCAATGCTGGATGAATGTCATATTTGATTTGGTTAGGGCCTGCTTATATGGACCCGAGCTAGCTCAAGTACCCGTGCCGTAAGTGAGATCTCACCTACGCAAAATAGATTAATCATCCTACAGTTTATATGAAAGCCATGCTACCCTGGTCAGGTGATAATTCGCTTTCGTATTGATCGCATGACAATTTTCAAGCCAATGTCGCCGGCCTTAAAATTACCTCTCTGGACCAGATCTGCATATGTAGGCGGGCTGAAAGTCATTCCACCAAAGTGTGCTAACCTGGTTATTGGGGCTAGCCCACTTCTTATAAACAGGCCCTTAGATGACTTTTTAAAATAACTGAAAGGTACTGAGATGTGAAAAAATCATAATACAGTTATTTGCTTTAGTAGCTTAGTTTCTAAGGCCCTTTGGTTTACCATTCTTTTAAATAACTCTACCACAAGGAAGACTCCATAAAATTTGGGATAAAAAGAACCATAGAGAAATGTTTATACTTATGTTGACCTTGTGGTTAACAAAACGAAAATGAATATGAAAAATCAAGTACAAAAAATGGAAATACCCGTTTTCCTTGTCTGTTTGCAGGAGATTTTCAGCAATTGACATGAGCAGTTTAGAAACTTCCATAGACTTTGTTTTCGTCTTCAAAGCAGAAAACACCCGAAGCAAGACCGTATCACCTCCTTCATCTGAAACGCTTCTTTCTAGTAGTGAATGATAAAGCGGAATCTTGCTCCAACAATGAATCAGCTTCAGCAGAGGTGTGACTTGATGCGCTTCCATTTCTACATTATCAATCTAAAAGTAAAATGTTTACATTTATTGAAAAAACAATTACATCACCATAAATCAACAACCAATTACTTGATGAATTACAGACTTGAACATTTAAAACTCGGCAAAATATTACATGGATGCGAAGTCAAATTTTACTGATATCTTTCTTAAAAATAGACCCAGCCCTTTAACGTTTTATACCTCAACAAACTTGATTTAAGCTAAATTTTATCGTTACTAAAACGCCTAACTTTGCTATAAAATCTTCCTACACGATTTTCTACGAGAACAACCTTTATAAAAAAACACCAAGCTTCAATTAGGGTCAGAATTAGTTGCTATCTTCAAAAATTTTCGAGATAGACAAAAGAATAGTCCGCCAATATCCTGCCTAGAAGCATAGATTGAACATATTTTTAGAGGGGAAGGGTGGAATTGATAAAAAATCTCAACAAGGCAGGCTAAAATCAGAGCACATTAAAGATAATTCTCTGCGACATACCTGAGGCAAAACAGCAGACTGGAAAACTTCTTCAGCAAACACATTGAAATCAATTTCAGTGTAAATTTCAAAGAAGTCGACGATTCTCGCCAAACCTGTTTGCCTTATCGTCTTCAACTGGCTAATCGAGAATTGGTCAATCTGTAAATTAAGGAACATTCATAACAAGATATGAAGATAAACAAGGTATATATGCAAGAATTCAATATTAATTTTCAAACGTTATCGGCTTACACTATTTTTGGAATACACCCTTCCTGAATATGGCATAGACTGAAAATGTTTGAATACTTATATTATTGTATATATGCTTCATTATCTTCATTATGGTGAAGAAATTATTGAACACAAGATATGAAGAATCATTGTTAAGAAGATATGAAGAAGAATCAAATAGACCAGATGTAGATAATGTGGTATATTATCAGGGGGGGAATCATGTGACATGTTGCATTGTTTTAGAATCAAAGGCAATTGTTTCTCAAGTATTGAGGGTGACTGCACCTAGCGACCCTTAAAGTGTTAAACAACAGGACATAATCACAAACAAGTAACTTTAATGTTGTAAATAGGCTTCAGAACATCAATTTACTTGAAATATTGATTTATGGACATATCTTTAGCCAAACAAGGATGGGGGCCTCCTAGACCCGTAGTACCAAATCTAACTTTTGTTTGCATTGCAGAACTTTGAAGACACTTTTCAAGTGTTTAGAGTCAACAGGGCGAAAAGGTCCTTCATTTGTTCAAGACGACAGTAGAAATAGATTGGTAATAAACACACCTCAGCTCGCTGTTTAAGGCATAGTGCACATATGCGAAGAAGAGCAAGGAGAATCTTAAACAGCTTTGGCACGTGATCTTGCACAGAGTTGGCCAGACGCTTGAGTATGGTCTTCAGCATATTCATGTAACCTATCTGCTTCCGTAGTGGAATCACTTTATCCAGCCTCACATCCATTACTTCTTCACTCCCTTAAAAAAATGCAAATTAATCTACAGTGCACGACAGAAGATTACTTTCTAATCCAAAACAATACTTTACCAAATAATATCCCTATTTCCTTGGTCATGACAAATAATTTCGATCTACATCTATGTATAATTACTCGTTAGGTTTCTTTTTTGTTTTCTTTCTGACGCATTACTCTGATGAGTGCTAGACGCAAAGCTTCAGTATGTTTCGCTTTATTTTCTGATTTTCCTCGCCAACCACAAATAATATTGGATTGCAGACAAAATTTATGTTTAAAATTCGTTATAAAAATCTTTGAATCAAATGAATTCAAAAAGCGTTGCAAAACTTTTTATGGTCATTGTCAACAATCATTCCTCTACTGTTGCGAATCGTCCAACAATTTCACAAATCAATATAAAATTCTTCAGAAATTGCTGTAAGATGCCTTATTTTTTTAACTTGAAAAAGTCATTTAGGAAATACTCTTTTACAATGAACGTGAAGACAAAAATAGCTAACCATCTTCCAATAGCTCTCTGAATGGTTCACTTATCAATCCGAGAAACCTTGCAATATCTTTGTCCGTGCAATTCGACATGAAGTTCACCAAGATGTTTCTACGCATTGCTTGATTTTTCTTCCCACTCACACCCAGACCTGATCGCCTTTGAAATTTTCCAAACAGCAGTCTAAACAGATGAAAGATTCACAAATAAAAAAGAATTAGTGAGTAAGTAAAAGGAGTAAATATTAAGTAGTACAAGTTGGCTGCATAATAAATTCCCAAAGGGAATTCCCCTTTGGTGGGCAAGGTCCCGGGTTCGAGAACTGACAGAGTAATACTCCAGTAGAGGTAGCCTAATTGTGATCACATTAAGAATTGCCTTTTTTATCTTCCCAATTACAGCCCCTTAAACATGTACGCTTTAAAACTCCACACTGGCCAGACAAGCACGCTTCACTGTGGCATATTACAGTAGGATGGAGTCGCACAATAATAGTCTGGCCAGTATACATCTGGCCAATAACAAATAGTCTATTGGTGCAGAGTGATTTTCACTCCAGAGTGAGGCACAAGAGCGCAGTGGCACTACGACGCTTCGCTTGCTCCTGTATAATATTCCTCCGCATTTCTGAAGGGGTTTTGGATAAAAGTGTCTCTGATTCATGTGATTAGACAACAAGGGAGTGACTGCAGAGCGAGTTGGTATCAGATTCATATAATTACATGTTTTTCATACCAACTTTCAGAACGGAGAGATTTTCACTCCCCTAATCGTAGCGTTCATGCAGCGTAGTGTAACTATCTGATATGGAAGTCACTTCGCTCTGATAGTATTCCCTCATAGTGTAACTCCAGCTTGTAGACTAGCTATTTGGTATTTAAGGTCCTCCATGGCAGGGGTTCTAAACTAACATGCATCAAATAAAAAACTGAGGTTTTTATATCGACAGTCATTCCCGAATTGAGGACCTCTACAGCACAAACATAAGATTTAATGCAGCAAATCGTAAAAAATTAAACTTCAATGATGGATCAATGTACCTGATCAAAACGTCCATGACGTCACCCCGCTCCACCTCGAGCAGTTTCTCCACTTGTGAAACAAACACTGTTAATTCATCCTTGAAAGTGTGATCTTGAAGGATTCTCTCAAAGCTCTCTTCATACGACTTCAGGTATGGGAACTTGTAAGTTTTCAAGCACGAAAATGCAAGCGACTGGATGTCATTTTCCCTATGACAAAGAAGCTCCAGATAAAGTCGGTAGAGTTCATTCTCCATGTACAGCGCTTTGGGGTTCTTGAATTGACTGAAGAGCTGAAGGAAAGCGGTAAATATTTTTTTCTTGTCGGATGATGAGTTTCTGGAGCTGTTATTCTTGAGACTGGCAGGTTCATCCTCCTGATCTTCAACCGCTACGATGTCAATTATATCAGCATTCTTTGAGCTCCTTATGTCTTGAGAGGCAACAAATGATGCATCATATTTCCCATACTCTTTCCTACCAAGATAATAAAAATTATCATGAATTTATCCAGCTGTGCATGGCTCTGAACAACGATTCAATCCGAAACACGGAAGCCTCGGATAGGCCCTTGAGCTGAATACACTAAAAAGCTATAGCAATGAATATTTCTGTTCTTGTCTCGATCAGGTCATTATTGAGTTAGCACTTTGGCTTAAAGAAGGAAAGGTCCCAGGTTCCAGATCTGGTTGGAACACAACACGATAAAAATCGCTGAAATTTATTTCATAATATTTGTCAATCTTCGGAAATTCGCTGCAAAATGGTTAATGAATCATTGTAAATCACTACTATTGGAACAAAGTACTTGCAAGGAACGTATAAAGTTTCCGATTGGTGCATGAAATTTCTCAAAATAGATAAGAATCAAACCCCATGTTTTCTAAAACTATTTAATGAATTGGAAGTAACCATCAAGTTTTGCAAGAAAAGTTTAAAATTCATTTTTGCTTATTGCATGGTCATAAAAAACTACAAAACTTTTCAGACCACATTCTGCAATTATGTTATAAGTTTGAATAAAAAGTGACACGTGAAAATTTTAACAGTAAATTACCTTAAAAATGTCATGAAAAGAGGAATGATATCTCTTGATTTTCGTTCAGCAAGACGAGGGAATTTCTCTGCTAGTTGACAAAGCAAGCAGCAAACTGCAGAACGGGACATGACTTCCGTTGGGTTGTGAGGAGAGTAACAATATTGAATCCATTTCCTATCAGTTTCATAAGTGCTTTTGCTGTCGCTTTCTTCTGTGGAAAAAAAACAACAACAAACACTGGAAGGGGTTCTAAAAAACTTAGGGAGGTAAAGACAACGAGTTTCGGACATCATAGATAATATTTGTGATTTGTTGTCTTCTCTGGAATGGGTTTCAACAGAGACTCAAATCGTCGGCTTTCTTTAAGACACGATTCTGCAGAGATTTCAAGATTCTGAGGCATAATATTGATGTCTAAAGGATTTTCATAACAAGACAGCTAAAAAAACTAAAAACCAGGCTTAGGGATCTCTAAACAAATACTGTTCCTTTTTAATTTTACACATCGTAGAGTTAAATGAATTTTAACAATTTCTATCAGGTATTTATTAGGTTCTATCAAATCAATTAAGGAACTACTAAGGTTCAATGGGTGCTCGCCAAAGAGAAAATAGGCAAAACAAAATGTATGAGTTAAGAACGATAGGTGGTGGATAAAAGTGATAGGTGGAGACTTTCTCAGACACAGCGATCAATAAAGCAAACAGTGATCGTGAAAGATCATAAAAGTCTGACTCACAGGACTTCTCATTTACTGTATAGAAACTTGGATACATCTATGTACATACCCTGATCATTGAAAGAAGAATGCAGCAAGCTCGAAAACACCAACCAAAATGATTGTGCATTTTGATCTTCTGTATAGCTTGTGATTATCTCCATAACTGGCTCCCACATTGGTCGCAGGTTTATGAGCAGAGAGCCAATCAGATACCGTGGTACAACGTCGTTGTACAGCCCATGATAAGATTGTTGATGATTTGGATTAAATGACAGTTTTCGAAGATGCATCAATTTTTCTAGATATTTTTCAAAAGTGGCTGGAATTTCTTCGGCTTCAAGGCATGTGGCGATCCTATCAAATCCGGGCTGCACACGCTGAAAAGGAAAATGGAACTTTCATGTTCATCTTCAGTTCTTCTGATTTACCAAGACACTTTTTCAGATTCAAAATCTCAATTTTACATATTAGTATCCCGGGTGTAATATCATGGCCTTAGAAATCGGTTGATGAAAACAAAATGTATAATCTAAAGATGACCTAGTACAGATGAATCCCATAGCTTCTAAAATACATTTTCCAGGAGTTGCTTATGTTTTGAAGAATGAATAGCTATTTAGAAATAGATGATAACAAGATACAAAAATGACAGAGAAATTAAGTAGAAGGCTAAAAACAACAGGAAATACTAGGTGCAGAAGAATTCAAAAACCTTCTCAACCAACCTCGTCATTTTTTCCAACTCCTAAACCTTTATTCTGGAAACAGGAGAGTATTCGAAGAGTGAGCAGACGAACAACAGATACACTGGAAGACAGATTCCGCTTGATAGTGTCGTATAATTCTCCTTGCCTTTCGGATGACAAACTTTTATTGCCATGCTTGAAAACCATTTTGCAATAACAATCAAATGCTGCGAGGATCTGAAAATCCCCTGGGTGTTTTCTGCAATGAAAAAGGTTTAACATAGAAAAAGCTTTACATTTACATAGTACTGTTCACCACATACTTTGGCTACAAACATGCATGGAAATAGGTCTTCAAATCATTCTATGATAGAAACTGGCCCAATATCAATGCACAAAACCAAACTTGTGGTAGAATATTACGTAGTGGTAGTGAGATCTAAACAATAATCGGAAACATCTTTCAAAATACCAAAAAGCAAGTAGGCTGAGATGCTATTCCTAGATTTATCAAAAAACCAACTAGTTTTAACAATCTCAGTATGTTATGGAAACATTATTCATGAAAAGCAAAGGAAATTCTAACCCTATTTACTACCTTCAAAATTTGATTTGAAAACTTTAAAACATTTTTCAAAAAGTTGTTTCTTCAAGTAAACAGATTAATTGAAATATAATGGCATTGAGAGCAATGTATACCTTAGAAGACTCAGCATGGCATGGTATCGCAACTCAGTTGCATCTTCTTCAATAGGTGCTGTTAGAAGCAGAGACATTGACTGAACTGCATGTGAAATCAACCGGAATAGCTGATTTGTGTGTTCAAAGCTTTCTGACTCTGAAACATCAATCCACTTGTTTATGCACTTCTCTAAGCAAGTCACTGCCCGTTTCTTATCCAATGGCCTGCATATATGTAGAATCAATATCATAGTTTATTTCCTAAAATTCATGGTACATCATATAAAACAAGTGAAATAACAATGCAAGTAATTTAGACCAGTCAACAACCTTCTTTGTGATGTTCTCCCTTTCTGCCCCTAGAGCACTTAATCTGATCTCCTTTTGTAGTTTTGGTTAGGTCTAATGTAATCATGTCCAACCATCTGAGCATGGGCAGGGCTTTCAAAATAAAATTGATTCCATATCAAACATTAAACAGCAAATCACAATCAACATTACCTTAGAAAAGGAAGGCAGACAACACATGCTTCTGACAGTTCAATCAGATCCCTGCCTGAGGATTCAGGAAATTCTTCATGGAGTCGCTCCATAACTTCTAAGATCATATCTGGGACATTACTAAGTCTTGTCTTTGCTTCATGCTCAACAGATGAACAGTCAAATTCAAGCAGCTTGTCTTTTACCACCACACCACTGTACGGAATTCTAAAGGTTGAGGACATCTCTGTAATATTTTCACTTAGCAGCTTCAGTAGCATTTGACTTGACTTACAGGACCATAAATCCGATTTTTCCAGCAGTTTTGACTCAACAAATGTGAAAAGATTCTTCCACACAAGTTCATGAAATTCTTCACACTCTCTTACTGACTGAGTGAGACTTTCTAACTGATTCACGGAGAGGTGTTCGAAGAGAAGGCATTTGATGATATTTTGAATGGCTTGCTTACTGCCATCTGGGATATTGGTTTTCAAAAGGCTTGCAATCACATCTGATACGGCATCAGCAGTGCTCAGTAATGGTTTCAATTTCAGTAGGTCTTTTATTAGCTGAAAAATAAGAATTGGCTAATAAAAAGAAGAGCTGGGAATTCTATAAAAAGAAAGAGAACAAAACAAAGCCTGAAAATAATACCTCAACAAGTAATATTTGTTTCCTTGAAAACATTTTACTAGATCATCCAATAGAATACGAAATACCACTCAGCCGTAGGTCATTTTGCAAAATCAGTCTCACTATTGAAAAGCCCTTATCAAACTTAAGAGAGGATGAGAGCAATCTTCAAATAGCTCATTAATTCTTTCAAAAGCCTCTTGCACGAAGCCACAATATTACTAAAAACAGTTGAACTGCCAACGCTTAGTTTAATTACCTTCAAAATACTCTGCCAGTGAGAGGAGATAAACTTCCCACCATTCCAATCAATCACAATTTTTAATAAGCCCAAAACAGAGCCAACGTATGCGTGATAGTCCCCTATGGAAATTTTTGGTTCCTCCTCAATTTCAAGCTGTTTTTCTAAAGCATTTGTTGCTACTTCAACTTCTGTTAAAAGGCTTTCCAAGAGAGTTTGGCAGTGATCTTTATTGGTATGTTTAACAGCAGCTTTCACCAATAGAGAGAGGCAATCACCAACCTTGAAATGAAAAAACATCATGGAAGATTGAGATTGGTAGTAAAGAGTGACCCGAAAAAGATGCACCACTATTGGCAGGGCTATTCATCTAAAATTGAATTTTACCAAAGTAGGCTACTGCAATTGACATATGCCACCACCGGGTCTCAAAGCCGGTTTGTTGCCACCAAAGGTGAGCACGCTAACCACTGTCCTAAACAAGAACAATTGGTTAACACAGTACCCTTGAGGTGTTTCCAACTTCAGGCTTATCCATAGTGAGGCATTAATTCCTGTTCCGAATTAAATCTTTCATCAGAGCCATGTTATATCATCATTAATTCATAAGGTATGGTTTTATGTGCATTCGACTCTACAGTGAAAAAACCATGTCAAATATAGCACTCTAAACAGACGTACATATCTCTGGGTCACACAACAGATAAAAACTATTCAGTGTTTGACATTCCTTATCCATCATCAAATATTCCTATAAAAATATTGTGACTTCTCCTCCATAATAACTGTTAAAAGAAGCCTTATTATAAGGTACAAATTGTGTTTCTACTAGCTTCAAAAATGTATGCACAAATATTTTTGCTGTATTGCTTACTCCAACTGGAATCACTCAAATAACCAACTAAAGAAATTCATTCAAAGGGATTGCAAATAAGCTAATTTGAGCATTCCCTAATAATTTATCAAATTACCACATCACGCAGGGTATTGCTGGGTTCAATCTTTCTGAAAAGGACATGCAGGACATCTTTAGAACAAGAATGGAACATATGGTTCACGCCTTTGATGGTTTCAAACAGCAGACATCCTATCCCTTCAGCCAATGTTGGGTCTTCTTTGACCGACAGGAACAGGACATCAAAAAAGCCATCTTTCATTTTTAGTCTCCTGACAAGGAATGAGAGACTCTCGGCTGCGAATTGGTAAATATGCGGCTTCTGGGAAGATGTAAGTAACTTCTTATACAAACTGAAAAGAGAAGAGAGATGTCTACAAAAAAAGTCTCTACAATTGCCAGTAGTAAAACATTTGCGGCATTTGTATAGGGCAGCCATCATATAAGTATCGCACCAACCCTTGTTAACTTTTAATTTATGCCCCATGACACTCAAATGATCACTTACGGTATGTCGATTTGGAACTGAGAGCTATTAAGTTAAACTGCTTTGCAGCATATGACATTTCTCAATGAGATTATGTTTATACAACAGCGGTTTTCTATTTTTCTACCCATTTTTCTTTTGTTGAACTGACACATGCAAGTGCCATCAAACGGTGGCCTACAATTGGCTTCACATACGTTTTGAAAACTTCCTCCAGAACTTTGAAACTTGGGAATCAAAATAGATTTAAGTTTAATCAAACAGGGTATCCCAAACATAAACAGCTACAATGACAGTTCTGTGCATGTGTTAAACAGCTCCCGTATAGTTGTACCCACAAATCTACGAGACTAGACATATTAAACACATATTTGGTTGATCCATGAAACCAAAGTGGGTCAAATTAAGGCACTGATCCACTCATTGGTGAGGGGTAGTATCAGCTCTCTTGGACTAATATTTGCTCCATCACAAAGTTGAAATATTTTCGAAGTATAAAATGTTACATTAGCGCATGCTCAGATCCAGGGTGCATTCCATGTACTTAGGCCCGAAGATCTTCTGCGTACAGGAAGCTTTTTATTCGGCGTTCGGCATGAAATGTGGAAAAATTTTTGGCGTACGTAAATCTTTGAAATTTGGCGCTAAAAACTGAATTTCAACATTTTCTAATGTTTGTAAAAGAACATTTTTGGCGCTTTTTTTTTCAAAATATCATGCATGACATCATAAAATTAACAGTGCAGTGAAAAATAAACAAAACTAGCAATAAAAAATCATGATCCTAAGCAAAGCAGTTGAATTAATGACTTTTTTGTTTGGCGTACAATATTTCAAAGTTTTGCTACTGCTAAAATTTTTGGCGTACCCAGACAAATGCCCTGGATCACCTTTGGTGTATCGTTTATATGGAATGCACCTTGGGCTCAGATCGATTCCGTATTTGGAGGCCTATCAGAAATGGTTTTACATCATCAAAATATGACATCATATACTGATTTGTCCAGCCCCCCAAACTGTGACTCCTTTCAACAGCCCTGATTTGTAGCCGCAATAGCCACAGGGTTCTATGGGGATCAAATCCAAAAGACCCATTTGAAAGTACCGCACTTTTTGCAGCTGAGATCTTGGTGTGCTATCAAGCAATCTTTTTTTGTTCTATCCAATTGGTCTATTAGTCTTATTGTTCTATGATCTCCGGGTGCAAGAAGAGCCTTACTTTCCATAATAAGGCAACCATACCTGTACACTTCATCTGGTTCTTCCAACATATACCTCCATGAATACTTGAAAATGTATGCCAGGCAAGTGAATGCCTGCTCGACAACTTCTGCGTCATGGACATGCAGAAGCGCAGTGACTTTTTCAAATATCACAGGAAAATGTTGGTAAAATTCATTTCTGAGATCCTTGACAGTTTGTGCCACAAGGTCTAACAAAGCATCATAGCACTGACAGTTGCTGATTGACAGATATCTGCAAATGATCTCGATGATCTGATCCTGGTGGTAGATGATTTGACGCAGGTCTTGAACGAGGTGCAGAACTTCCTTGCTGAAGTCGGTGAAGTGCTTCGAGCAGTTCAACTCTCGCCATTTTATCAAAGTTTCTTTGAAATAAGTCTCGTGCGAAGATGCATCCGACAGGTCCCTCACTTCTCCGATTTTGTGATAAACATCGATTCTAATTTTCGATATTTTCTCTGTGAACCCAACAAAACGGAATTTATTCATGATTGATGAAATTCTATGCAAAAGAACAAAGTTCTACGCTGTGACTGCATCATGTACGGCTTCCATTTTGAAATTTGTCAACATGCTTATTATTTTCTCACATGGTGGAACGGCCTCTATTTCGTATATGTAATGGAGGGGAAATGTCCTCAGCCAATCAGATCGGATCATGAGTTTACAAAATTATGTAGATAGAATTACTGCCTTGAAGTTGGTTACGGATTTCAGTTACGGATTCAGAATCCGTAACCAATCCGTAACTGGGCTGTCTAGTGAGTTGAACTTGGTTGCGGATACTAGACATGATAAAACGAGAACTATCTACTATTTAAAGGGCCGATAAAGGTTTGTAGTAATAATCAGCTTATTTTTCATACAATTACCTATCGTTTGATATGATTCTTATTTTTTTAGAATAAGAATACATCTTATAAAGTTCGCTGAAAAATTCGTAAGAATCGGCCTAAGAACCCCTTCCAACTGACAAACATGGACGACGATTAATCGCTTAAAATTCGAGTTTTTGGAATATTCACTTCAAATTTGTTTTAAACAGTAGCTTTCAGGTAGTAGTAGCGACTAATTTTGGTCTCAAAAAGATTTTCAATGAAAATCCAATCTCAGAGTAGGGGGCAAGTACCCCCAGAAATGATAAACATGGACGACGATTAATCGCTTAAAATTCGAGTTTTTGGAATATTCACTTCAAATTTGTTTTAAACAGTAGCATTCAGGTAGTAGTAGCGACTAATTTTGGTCTCAAAAAGATTTTAAGTGAAAATCAAATCTGAAACTGGGGCCTGATACCCCCTGAAATGATAAACATGGACGACGATTAATCGCTTAAAATTCGAGTTTTTGAAATATTTACATCAAATTTGTTTTAAACAGTAGCATTCAGGTAGTAGTAGCGACTAATTTTGGTCTCAAAAAGATTTTAAGTGAAAATCAAATCTGAAACTGGGGCCTGATACCCCCAGAAACGACAAACATGGACGACGATTAATCGCTTAAAATTCGAGTTTTTGGAATATTCACTTCAAATTTGTTTTAAACAGTAGCTTTCAGGTATTAGTAGCGACTAATTTTGGTCTCAAAAAGAATTTCAATGAAAATCCAATCTCAGAGTAGGGGGCAAGTACCCCCAGAAATGATAAACATGGGCGACGATTAATCGCTTAAAATTCGAGTTTTTGGAATATTCACTTCAAATTTGTTTTAAACAGTAGCATTCAGGTAGTAGTAGCGACTAATTTTGGTCTCAAAAAGATTGTAAGTGAAAATCAAATCTGAAACTGGGGCCTGATACCCCCTGAAATGATAAACATGGACGACGATTAATCGCTTAAAATTCGAGTTTTTGGAATATTTACATCAAAGTTGATTTAAACAGTAGCATTCAGGTAGTAGTAGCGACTAATTTTGGTCTCAAAAAGATTTTAAGTGAAAATCAAATCTGAAACTTGGGCCTGATACCCCCTGAAATGATAAACATGGACGACGATTAATCGCTTAAAATTCGAGTTTTTGGAATATTCACTTCAAATTTGTTTTAAACAGTAGCATTCAGGTAGTACTAGCGACTAATGTTGGTCTCAAAAAGATTTTAAGTGAAAATCCAATCTCAGAGTAGGGGGCAAGTACCCCCAGAAATGATAAACATGGACGACGATTAATCGCTTAAAATTCGAGTTTTTGGAATATTCACTTCAAATTCGTTTTAAACAGTAGCTTTCAGGTAGTAGTAGCGACTAATTTTGGTCTCAAAAAGATTTTCAATGAAAATCCAATCTCAGAGTAGGGGGCAAGTACCCCCAGAAATGATAAACATGGACGACGATTAATCGCTTAAAATTCGAGTTTTTGGAATATTCACTTCAAATTTGATTTAAACAGTAGCATTCAGGTAGTAGTAGCGACTAATTTTGGTCTCAAAAAGATTTTCAATGAAAATCCAATCTCAGAGTAGGGGGCAAGTACCCCCAGAAATGATAAACATGGACGACGATTAATCGCTTAAAATTCGAGTTTTTGGAATATTCACTTCAAATTTATTTTAAACAGTAGCATTCAGGTAGTAGTAGCGACTAATTTTGGTCTCAAAAAGATTTTAAGTGAAAATCAAATCTGAAACTGGGGCCTGATACCCCCAGAAACGACAAATATGGACGACGATTAATCGCTTAAAATTCGAGTTTTTAGAATATTCACTTCAAATTTGTTTTAAACAGTAGCTTTCAGGTAGTAGTAGCGACTAATTTTGGTCTCAAAAAGATTTTCAATGAAAATCCAATCTCAGAGTAGGGGGCAAGTACCCCCAGAAATGATAAACATGGACGACGATTAATCGCTTAAAATTCGAGTTTTTGGAATATTCACTTCAAATTTGTTTTAAACAGTAGCATTCAGGTAGTAGTAGCGACTAATTTTGGTCTCAAAAAGATTTTCAATGAAAATCCAATCTCAGAGTAGGGGGCAAGTACCCCCAGAAATGATAAACATGGACGACGATTAATCGCTTAAAATTCGAGTTTTTGGAATATTTACATCAAATTTGTTTTAAACAGTAGCATTCAGGTAGTAGTAGCGACTAATTTTGGTCTCAAAAAGATTTTCAATGAAAATCCAATCTCAGAGTAGGGGGCAAGTACCCCCAAAAGAGGGGGCGTTTAATTGAATCATTACGGTATTCATTTTTTTATGAATTGCTTATACAAAATTAAGAAGCTTTTAAAAAGCCACATAAGTACTAAAAACAGGCTTAGAATTAACTATGTTTTGAACAGTCATTCTTTTTATAGGAAAATTTTTACAGTTTAAGAATTTCGAGAACTGAAACTTTTTAATTGTAAAGAAACTTTCAGAATTGGAAACTTTTTAAGACCGTTAAATGATCTAGAAATTCAAATTTGGATGTAGGTACAATCAAGCGCAGATTCAGCGTTGTAGTGAGGGGAGGGCCAATTAGAGAGAACAGTGGAAGGGTCCGGGGGCGAAGTCCCCGAAATATTTTTGAGCCATACCCCTCAAACCCCGGTAAAACGTTGCCAAAGCCGTTTTTGTTTTTCTCTCTATGCATCCCAACCCAAACAGATCGTTTCATTTTTTGTAAACGAATTGCCACTTCAATTTGCTCAAAGAAAGTACGCCTCCTTTCGAATTATACCATGTATCCTTACGAGTGGTTGCATTTTTGAAACTTTATATAATTTTGATGTTCGGTACTTACAGTATGTAATATTTTCTTGTTACGCTCTTATGTTCCAAGGCGTTACCTTATTTATTCAACTGTCTAATTATTGTGTTGCACTTCGTTTTCTCGCAAATTTTTGATCGTTGAAAGTTAATCACTTCGGGGGGCATGGCCACCCGAACCCCCCCCCCCCCCCCCTCCTTCCATCCGCGCCTGGCTACAATAGTTTTTTAAAACAAAATGTTTTTCCTAATTCTAAATAACACTGCAAAAATTGTTGATAATCATGACATCTGAGTTGGTCAGTAATGCACTTATCAGAACCTTAAGCATCTCGAAAACAGTGTTGATACTTTCCAACAAGAACTTGAAGATGGTGTAGCCAAAAATTGAAAGAGAGTAGCTGCATCAAATAGAAAAGGCAGAACCAAATAAAGGTGTACCCATAACAGGGGGTTTGGGGTGGAAAAGTGCCCCCAATAATTTTGCTGTCGGTCCAAAAGTTTTCCTGAAATCGGTCCGAAATTTGAAAAGAACAATTCAATATCAATCACGGGTTTTTCGAATTTTGTTTAATGAACAATTAATTCCAAAAAATACTAATGGCCTTTTTCTTCAAAAAAAAAAAACAATAGGGAACAATTTTGATATCGAGAGGTCTGAAGTATCCAACGATCTGAAGGATCAAAGTTGCAAACTCTTCTTCCTCTGGCAGCCATGTAGGCAGGCATATAGTATTTCAACCGTTGAAAACTATTTTTTTCAAGTACAAATGATAACTAATTGTCTACATGTGCTCACTCTCTTAACACCATATGCGTCACCAACCCCAAAAAATATCTTATATGTGCGCCCCAGAACAAACCCCAGCTGAGAAGGAGCCTGCTGAAAGGTAGTGTTTAAAACAAATTTGAGGACTTTATTCAAAAAACTTAAGTTTAAAACGAATATCTGTCGTCCAGGTTTACCGTTTTTGGGGGTAGTTACTCCCAGATTCATATTCTCTTTTGGTTTAAAATCTTTTTAAACAAAAATTGGGTGGTAGTACTACCTGAAATGTACTGTTAAGAACAAATTTGAAGACTTATTTATAAAAAACACGAGTTTTAAACGAATATCCGTCATCCATGTGTGTCATTTTGGGGGTAGTAGCCCCCAGTTTTAGATAATCTTGTGCTTGAGAATTTCTTTTGAAACCAAACTAAGTCACTACTACTACCTGAAAGATACTGTTTAAAACAAATTTGAAGTCAATATTCCAAAAACTCGAATTTTAAGCGATTAATCGCCGTCCATGTTTGTCGTTTCTGGGGGTACTTGCCCCCTACTCTGAGATTGAATTTTCACTTAAAATCTTTTTGAGACCAAAATTAGTCGCTACTACTACCTGAATGCTACTGTTTAAAACAAATTTGAAGTGAATTTTCTAAAAACTAAAATTTTAAGCGATTAATCGCCGTCCATGTTTGTCGTTTCTGGGGGTACTTGCCCCCTACTCTGAGATTGGATTTTCACTTAAAATCTTTTTGAGACCAAAATTAGTCGCTACTACTACCTGAATGCTACTATTTAAAACAAATTTGATGTAAATATTCCAAAAACTCGAATTTTAAGCGATTAATCGTCGTCCATGTTTATCATTTCAGGGGGTATCAGGCCCCAGTTTCAGATTTGATTTTCACTTAAAATCTTTTTGAGACCAAAATTAGTCGCTACTACTACCTGAATGCTACTGTTTAAAACAAATTTGATGTAAATATTTCAAAAACTCGAATTTTAAGCGATTAATCGTCGTCCATGTTTATCATTTCAGGGGGTATCAGGCCCCAGTTTCAGATTTGATTTTCACTTAAAATCTTTTTGAGACCAAAATTAGTCGCTACTACTACCTGAATGCTACTGTTTAAATCAAATTTGAAGTGAATATTCCAAAAACTCGAATTTTAAGCGATTAATCGTCGTCCATGTTTATCATTTCTGGGGGTACTTGCCCCCTACTCTGAGATTGGATTTTCATTGAAAATCTTTTTGAGACCAAAATTAGTCGCTACTACTACCTGAATGCTACTGTTTAAATCAAATTTGAAGTGAATATTCCAAAAACTCGAGTTTTAAGCGATTAATCGTCGTCCATGTTTATCATTTCTGGGGGTACTTGCCCCCTACTCTGAGATTGGATTTTCATTGAAAATCTTTTTGAGACCAAAATTAGTCGCTACTACTACCTGAATGCTACTATTTAAAACAAATTTGATGTAAATATTCCAAAAACTCGAATTTTAAGCGATTAATCGTCGTCCATGTTTATCATTTCAGGGGGTATCAGGCCCCAGTTTCAGATTTGATTTTCACTTAAAATCTTTTTGAGACCAAAATTAGTCGCTACTACTACCTGAATGCTACTGTTTAAAACAAATTTGATGTAAATATTTCAAAAACTCGAATTTTAAGCGATTAATCGTCGTCCATGTTTATCATTTCAGGGGGTATCAGGCCCCAGTTTCAGATTTGATTTTCACTTAAAATCTTTTTGAGACCAAAATTAGTCGCTACTACTACCTGAATGCTACTGTTTAAATCAAATTTGAAGTGAATATTCCAAAAACTCGAATTTTAAGCGATTAATCGTCGTCCATGTTTATCATTTCTGGGGGTACTTGCCCCCTACTCTGAGATTGGATTTTCATTGAAAATCTTTTTGAGACCAAAATTAGTCGCTACTACTACCTGAAAGCTACTGTTTAAAACGAATTTGAAGTGAATATTCCAAAAACTCGAATTTTAAGAAATTAATCGTCGTCCATGTTTATCATTTCTGGGGGTACTTGCCCCCTACTCTGAGATTGGATTTTCATTGAAAATCTTTTTGAGACCAAAATTAGTCGCTATTACTACCTGAAAGCTACTGTTTAAAACAAATTTGAAGTGAATATTCCAAAAACTCGAATTTTAAGCGATTAATCGTCGTCCATATTTGTCGTTTCTGGGGGTATCAGGCCCCAGTTTCAGATTTGATTTTCACTTAAAATCTTTTTGAGACCAAAATTAGTCGCTACTACTACCTGAATGCTACTGTTTAAACAAATTTGAAGTGAATATTCCAAAAACTCGAGTTTTAAGCGATTAATCGTCGTCCATGTTTATCATTTCTGGGGATACTTGCCCCCTACTCTGAGATTGGATTTTCATTGAAAATCTTTTTGAGACCAACATTAGTCGCTAGTACTACCTGAATGCTACTGTTTAAAACAAATTTGAAGTGAATATTCCAAAAACTCGAATTTTAAGCGATTAATCGTCGTCCATGTTTATCATTTCAGGGGGTATCAGGCCCAAGTTTCAGATTTGATTTTCACTTAAAATCTTTTTGAGACCAAAATTAGTCGCTACTACTACCTGAATGCTACTGTTTAAAACAAATTTGATGTAAATATTTCAAAAACTCGAATTTTAAGCGATTAATCGTCGTCCATGTTTATCATTTCAGGGGGTATCAGGCCCCAGTTTCAGATTTGATTTTCACTTAAAATCTTTTTGAGACCAAAATTAGTCGCTACTACTACCTGAATGCTACTGTTTAAAACAAATTTGAAGTGAATATTCCAAAAACTCGAATTTTAAGCGATTAATCGTCGTCCATGTTTATCATTTCTGGGGGTACTTGCCCCCTACTCTGAGATTGGATTTTCATTGAAAATCTTTTTGAGACCAAAATTAGTCGCTACTACTACCTGAATGCTACTGTTTAAATCAAATTTGAAGTGAATATTCCAAAAACTCGAATTTTAAGCGATTAATCGTCGTCCATGTTTATCATTTCTGGGGGTACTTGCCCCCTACTCTGAGATTGGATTTTCATTGAAAATCTTTTTGAGACCAAAATTAGTCGCTACTACTACCTGAATGCTACTGTTTAAATCAAATTTGAAGTGAATATTCCAAAAACTCGAGTTTTAAGCGATTAATCGTCGTCCATGTTTATCATTTCTGGGGGTACTTGCCCCCTACTCTGAGATTGGATTTTCATTGAAAATCTTTTTGAGACCAAAATTAGTCGCTACTACTACCTGAATGCTACTATTTAAAACAAATTTGATGTAAATATTCCAAAAACTCGAATTTTAAGCGATTAATCGTCGTCCATGTTTATCATTTCAGGGGGTATCAGGCCCCAGTTTCAGATTTGATTTTCACTTAAAATCTTTTTGAGACCAAAATTAGTCGCTACTACTACCTGAATGCTACTGTTTAAAACAAATTTGATGTAAATATTTCAAAAACTCGAATTTTAAGCGATTAATCGTCGTCCATGTTTATCATTTCAGGGGGTATCAGGCCCCAGTTTCAGATTTGATTTTCACTTAAAATCTTTTTGAGACCAAAATTAGTCGCTACTACTACCTGAATGCTACTGTTTAAATCAAATTTGAAGTGAATATTCCAAAAACTCGAATTTTAAGCGATTAATCGTCGTCCATGTTTATCATTTCTGGGGGTACTTGCCCCCTACTCTGAGATTGGATTTTCATTGAAAATCTTTTTGAGACCAAAATTAGTCGCTACTACTACCTGAAAGCTACTGTTTAAAACGAATTTGAAGTGAATATTCCAAAAACTCGAATTTTAAGAAATTAATCGTCGTCCATGTTTATCATTTCTGGGGGTACTTGCCCCCTACTCTGAGATTGGATTTTCATTGAAAATCTTTTTGAGACCAAAATTAGTCGCTATTACTACCTGAAAGCTACTGTTTAAAACAAATTTGAAGTGAATATTCCAAAAACTCGAATTTTAAGCGATTAATCGTCGTCCATATTTGTCGTTTCTGGGGGTATCAGGCCCCAGTTTCAGATTTGATTTTCACTTAAAATCTTTTTGAGACCAAAATTAGTCGCTACTACTACCTGAATGCTACTGTTTAAATCAAATTTGAAGTGAATATTCCAAAAACTCGAGTTTTAAGCGATTAATCGTCGTCCATGTTTATCATTTCTGGGGATACTTGCCCCCTACTCTGAGATTGGATTTTCATTGAAAATCTTTTTGAGACCAACATTAGTCGCTAGTACTACCTGAATGCTACTGTTTAAAACAAATTTGAAGTGAATATTCCAAAAACTCGAATTTTAAGCGATTAATCGTCGTCCATGTTTATCATTTCAGGGGGTATCAGGCCCAAGTTTCAGATTTGATTTTCACTTAAAATCTTTTTGAGACCAAAATTAGTCGCTACTACTACCTGAATGCTACTGTTTAAAACAAATTTGATGTAAATATTTCAAAAACTCGAATTTTAAGCGATTAATCGTCGTCCATGTTTATCATTTCAGGGGGTATCAGGCCCCAGTTTCAGATTTGATTTTCACTTAAAATCTTTTTGAGACCAAAATTAGTCGCTACTACTACCTGAATGCTACTGTTTAAAACAAATTTGAAGTGAATATTCCAAAAACTCGAATTTTAAGCGATTAATCGTCGTCCATGTTTATCATTTCTGGGGGTACTTGCCCCCTACTCTGAGATTGGATTTTCATTGAAAATCTTTTTGAGACCAAAATTAGTCGCTACTACTACCTGAAAGCTACTGTTTAAAACAAATTTGAAGTGAATATTCCAAAAACTCGAATTTTAAGCGATTAATCGTCGTCCATGTTTGTCAGTTGGAAGGGGTTCTTAGGCCGATTCTTACGAATTTTTCAGCGAACTTTATAAGATGTATTCTTATTCTAAAAAAATAAGAATCATATCAAACGATAGGTAATTGTATGAAAAATAAGCTGATTATTACTACAAACCTTTATCGGCCCTTTAAATAGTAGATAGTTCTCGTTTTATCATGTCTAGTATCCGCAACCAAGTTCAACTCACTAGACAGCCCAGTTACGGATTGGTTACGGATTCTGAATCCGTAACTGAAATCCGTAACCAACTTCAAGGCAGTGATAGAATTGGATTGGTAATAAAAGAGGCAAGGAAATATAACTTTTATACAGCACACTTATGATTTATGACTTATAGATGTTTAAAATCATAATCCACACTCTGAGAAGACATTGGTCTGAAATGTCTAAGTGTGCTGTATAAAAGTTGTATTTCTTGGCCTCTTTTTCTACCAATGTTTACAACAATGTTTATTGAAAACATCAGCTATAACCATCATTATCATTTATTTAGTACTTTATACCTTTTCAAATTGTCCTTCGCTTGTACAGGTGGTTCAAAAAGACATGAAATCTTTTACTTTGCATCAGAGTCTGTAGTTAGTTGGTGATCCTCAGTCGAATTTCAACTGAAGATGACAGATGTGAGACACAGAAGTTTCTGCAGAAACTGTAAACAAATTATTTCTAAGTATGCCTGCATTTTTATTAGTCGTTTTAGTATTAGTTGTTTTAGAGGCTCACTCATCGCAGAGGGTCTATCCTTCTTCAGTAAAATCTACATTATGTGCATGTCAACTTCCTTCTTCCTATTATACTTTCCATTGCAGCATGGATTTGGAAAACAATAGGGATATGAGAAAGTCTTATCACCCTGGGGTTGCTAGTCACCCCCAGTAGTTTGTATCAGGTTTGTGCTAATTTTTGGTTATCCTACATCATAAAAGGAACAGTTGGCTGACCTGGGTTAGGCCAGCAGCGGCGTATTCCCGAACCAATTGAGCAAAAGAGTACATGAGTGGGGTAAAAAATCATCAGCTTGATATTATATGATCTGTGTGATTGAATGAATTAAAATTTTGATTAATTACGAGATACGATATAAATTAAGACACACGACAAAATAATGAATTGTTACGTGCAGATCAAGTGTTATTATGAAGTGTAGTGACGAATGACACTGCTGATGGGAGCTCTGCAAATCGGACAATTGTCTCTGTTGTTTTTCAGTGTTATAGCACATTGTATGCAGCAGCATATGTGTCCGGTGGTGCCGTGCACGATTGTGGCATTCTTACGACGCGCCATGCATACCACACAGCGCTGCGATTCGTCAGGCTCCTCCTCATCGTCTCCAGGAACAATACCTGTTGATCATAGAAGAGCATGAGCGATTATGCAAAGTAATGATCATCATACCACGTGCTAGGTTACATTCATGCACATCCGCACTTAAACATGGCTGTTAGATGAAAATAAAATGCAATTTCATTGGATTTGAATTAGACGTAAAATGGTATTTAATAGGGCTTTCGTTAATGATTGGCAAATCGTTGTTGGGCAGTTGCTAAGATAGATAGCAGGATTTGCAGGTAGTATGGCGCAGAGGGAAGTATGAAAGTAAAGTGCCTTCGTTTTGGAGTGCGCTTTGTTACTATTCTGCTCTGTTAACACGAGGTAAATTCATTTGGATTTGAAAGGTTTCACCAGACAAATTGTCAGCATTACAGCTATCCAGGACATGACTACAAGAGATGAAAAACAAGTTTTCCACCCTCCCTCCCTTTGACCATAGGAACAAGATTCTGCAATTCTTATACCATTGGCTGCAAGTCATGCAGTTAGTGTAATGACTAGTTTCTTGGCTCACAGTTTTATTAGTTTGCAGGTTGGCGAAAAAACTGAGGGTTTTCTTCATTCCCCAAAGTTTGACTTGAGTAAGCGTTCTGGTGGAGAGCTTGGGCCAAGATGCTATTGGCCACTCTAAAAGTTCTTGTTGATGAGAGACGCAGTCAAAAATGTCTTCTGTACATGATGGATTTTGCGCATGACTGATTATTGGTTGTACAACAGAATGAAAAAGAATATAATATGATAGAATAAACAATAACGAATAAGCTCAGTTTGTATCGACTATTACTTAAGATAAGGACTCCAACTCCCACGTAAAGATCCTAAACCCAGGCCTCGAGACCTGTTAGAATCTGACGGTAATTTACTCAGAGGTTTTGGAAATAAGGCAGCCACTTATTGGCTTTCCGTATTCCAAATATTTAGCTAGCGTTTTTAGAAAGTAACCAACAAAAATACAGTTATAACTGTGGAGAACTACACACCGAGGGATGATTGAGTTTTATTAAGCCTTCTATGTCCAACAAAATATTTTAAATCCCTCTTAGTTGCATAGACTATAAAAGAATTCTAAAATCATATGTATAAATGAGATAGTGGAATTGACACTCAGAAACAGGTATGTCTTTCTTTGACTCACAGTCTCATGCGTATGCGCTGGTCGGACAGACTAATGCAATTGCTCTGCACTATCGCACATCTAGGACTATCGACAGGACGGGCACACTCTTCTTAAGTTATGTGTACCAGTGAAATGATAGATTTACTTACTTGGAATATGTGAATTTTCTGGTTCCCTGTAAGAAGGCACATCTCTAGTTTCATCTCCACCACCAACTAGTAAAATAAAACAAATTGCGATAACGCAGATATTCTCAATTAGAATTACTTCATACATTCATTGCAAGAAATAGACTAGAAATATGAAAAGGTATTGTTTATTTGCTACTACAAGATGAAAATACTACGGTTAAATCACTTTTTCATTTGCTACTCTGCTAGTGACATCAGCCACATTCATCAAATGATAGGAGGACAAGGGTTCACTATTACATCAGTCTAGCCACTCAGATAGATCAATCGATTAATCATTAGAAGCAGTATTGAGGATTTATTGACTGGAAATCACATGTTGTACATAAAGTAGGCTACCTATAACAATATTGTGACATTCCCTCATTAAACATAATTGATGGCTGATCAAATGAAATCACTCTTTGATTGTACCTTTATCTGAGACACACGATATATGATTTTATAGGCATACCTAACCAGCCAGTTTCTCTCTGCACACATGCAAAGCACACATCGTATCTGCAGACTGCACAGTGGAATGACTTGTCCATGCTCGGTATCATCTGGCCCCCAACGCGGTTGCACATATCACACTTCCACGCACCGTTGTAGTCGCTGTACGAGACTCTCGAGTCTGTGATTTTTAATGTGTGTGGATGGAAAGGGAATTTGCGATCTTTCATGCAGGAATCGCAAGCATCAAACTGGCACTGGGCACAATGCCAGCAGAAACGACTGTAACAAAACAAGTTGAAATTAATCAGAAGGACAAGTGAACAAAAAGAAGTAAAAGACAAAATTTAATTACACAGGTTTAGAGCAAATATTCTCCTTGATCTTGATGGGTAAAAATATATTTTTACAATGAAGATGAGAATATGAGGAGAGGTAGAAGGGGGGTAGAAGGCAATTTTCACTTCCTGATTCAGGCCTCAGAAAAAACGCGTTCTATCATCTAACAGTGAAATACCATTAAGTCTGAGTAAATACATTTGGTCTTATTAAGGCTGTTTCTGACACAATATTCGACATGATAGTCACCACTTATCATGACAAGCCTTTGATATTTAGCAGGGCAACGTTTCGGGAGAGACCCGTCTCCCATCATCGGGCAATGAGAAATATGGTTTCATCCATATTTAAGCAAAGGTCGGATCAAGAGGTGTGAACACTGAGTGAACCTAAAAGGAGGTTTCTGAGAAATTGGTCCTTAATTTCTATCATTAGTGGCGCCAAAGATGCGTTCGGTGCTCTTGACATTGTTTAACCAGATCTCTTGGATTGTGTATGATATCTGATTGATACACGGAGTTGATAGAACGGAATGGATGCTCTCTTTCACTAGTCTGTTTTTCCAGTTCTTATCTTCATCAATCACTGAGATATTATCTCAATCCATCTGGTGAATCTCCGTCCAACAATGATGGGCAAGATCACTTTTGTCATAACGGTCATGGGTCACATTTGCCTTACGTTCTTTGAGCCTGGTTTCTGTCTCTCTTTTAGAATGTCCTACATAAAACTTGGGACAATCAATAAAATTTAACGTTGCCCCGCTAAATATCAAAAGCTTGTCATGATAAGTGGTGACTAACAAGTCGAATATTGTGACTACATACCTATTTTATGATTACGATTCGCCCCTTTACCGCCGCCCGTGGAGGAATAAGTATCGCAATTGTGTTGGGTATTATATCATAATAGTCTGTCTGATGATTGCGTAAGCATGAAACTTTAAGTAACAGAGAGCCAGTCTCCTTCCTTGTTTCTATTCTATATATTTATTCAGATATGTATCAGATATATCGCATCATTTAGACAGTGTCAAGAACAGTGTCATATCTTCCCCTTTTCAACAGAGCAAAATCTATCACAAGCTGTCTCGAAGATCTAGATAGCGAGCACAAAAGGATCTCAAGCGTCCTTAAAGCCAATGAGTATAAACAAGATCACATTTGTAAAGTCACCAAGAGAATGTCAAAACCCAGACAAAATGCTGAGGTAGACAAAGAGGAGCCTACATGTTCGATGAACCTGCCATACATCAGAGGGACAAGTGAAAAGATCCCTCGTTCTTTATCTAAACAAAATTATAAGGTGCACTTTGTATTCCCTTCATACACTGAAAAAGTCACTTTTCAAGACCAAAAGACAAAGTTGACGATCTTGAAAAATCTAATGTCGTGTACAAAATACCATGCAAAGATTGTCCCAAATCTTATATAGGACAATCAAAAAGAGAAACAGGAACTAGGCTCAAAGAGCATAAGGCAAATGTGACCCATGGCCGTTATGACAAAAGTGATCTTGCCCATCATTGTTGGACGGAAAATCACCAGATGGATTGGGATAATATCTCTGTGATTGATGAAGATAAGAACTGGAAAAACAGACTAGTGAAAGAGAGCATCCATTCCGTTCTATCAACTCCGTGTATCAATCAGATATCATACACAATCCAAGAGATCTGGTTAAACAATGTCAAGAGCACCGAACGCAACTTTGGCGCCACTAATGATAGAAATTAAGCGCTACTTCCTCGGCAACCTACTTTGAGGTTCACTCAGAGTTCACACCTCTCGATCCGACCTTTGCTTAAATAGGCATGAAACTACATTTCTCATTGCCCGATGATGGGAGACGGATCTCTCCCGAAACGTTGCCCCGCTAAATATTAAAGGCTTGTCATGATAAGTGGTGACTATCATGTCGAATATTTTACCATTAAGTCTCTTCACTTTTTAATTGAAAACTTCTGTAGGACCAATAGATGCAATAAACATACTAGCATCTCATACATACAAGCAGTTATGTGGTGCAGGCTACTGCTCCACGCTGGAAACAAGACCTAGCCCTAGGAGTTTTCCACAGCTGAGCAATCAATGCAACTTGAAAATTTTGCAACAATATGTTGATGAATTGTAATGATTTGAAAAGATTTCAAACAATGCTCAGCAAGTTAGAAACAATTTTAAACATTTCTGTTAGGATTTATAATGCAACTCTTTGAATTTGGTTATTTCAACAATTTTCCAAGCAAATTTTCAAAGGTGAATTGTGGTAGAGCCCTAGTTAGGCTAGCACATCAAACAAAAAGTCATTCACTCCCACAAACAAGTATCATTACCTTCCTATCTGATTCCCGTTTCTTTTACAAGAATCACACTGCCAAAGGCCCACAGACTGTCCATACAGCTGTACCGAGTCAGAGAGCTTCAAGGCGTGAACGTGAATTGGGTGAAGCTTTCCGTGAAAACATTCATAACACAGGTCAAACTGATCTTGCGGGCAATGGTAGCCAAAACTCTGTTGCAGTTCGTTTTTATTCCTCCCGCAATGGTCGCATTTCCATCCCCCATCATAACCGGGGTAGACCCTTGCCATGTTAGAGTAGAATAGAGGATGCGGGTGCCTCTGGTGGCGATGTCCCTGGAAACAGTTGTCACACAAGTCAAAATGGCACATAGAGCAATGGTAAGGCAACTCTGTATTGGTTTTTGAATTTCTGCAGCCATCACAAGTCCATCTGCCATGATATTGTTGATAGACAACATTTGGGTCAACTTTGGTCAGTGGATGCTCATGGTCAGTATTTCGCATCATTTTTCTGAGAAAAAAGAGAATTCGGAAGTAAATTTGGAGGTTCTAAATTAAAAGCTTATTGTAATTAAAGTTTTATAGCTTAAAAACAGAGAACACTGAATGAATCATGATAAATTTACTTTTAACTTCTGAATGTTGAGAGGACAAGGGTTGAGGGAACTGACTCTCTTTAATAACACTAGAGTGGAGATGTTTGGGGCCAGGGGGGTTGCAGTCATCAGCCAATAGTTTTTGAAGAAGTTGATAATTTGCTATACAAAGGTTGAGCTGGTCAAATGATTCTATTTGAGATTGCTCCTCTTCCAATGAGTTCTCAAGCGTCTGTTTCTGCAAGGCACTTTAATCAGAAAAGCCATTCTTTTGAAAAAAATTCCTCAATTAAGCAAAAGTGTCCAGGAAAGATTGAGCTTTAGTCTCAGCAAGGTTTTTTTCTCCACAGAACCAAGGTTGTTAAAAAGCGAACCAATCACATTCTGAAAATTCAAAATTCTTTAAAAGTGTTTGAATTTCAAACATTGAACAAATCTATTCTAGGCTCTTTCAGACCTAATGAAATGGAGACTTGTTCTCAATATAATTTCATGTACAGCTGCTAAGAAGAAGCAAATAAGAACAGAAGAAAAAGTCAATATCAGCATGAATGCATGACGCATTGCAGGATTTCATATCTTATTCATCACAAAAAGAAAAAACAGGTGTTCTTACATTTTGTTGGTTTTTAGTTTTTTGAGATCATAGCTTTCAAGAAAACAAGAAAATAAAGATTGAAAAGAGTTGTAATGTAAGGAATATTTCAGTAAGTGTGAGTCAGTTACTCAACTCTGTGCGGGTAGCAAGCTTTAATTGCTTGTCTCTTGCATTTACAACTTCTCTTAAAGTTACAGCCATAGCTCTGTCACATTGCACAACCCTATACTGAACCCTAGCTTTAACACTTCTGGTCCTAACTCTAACTTTAATCCTTACCTAAACCATACCCCTACTATGGTTTTAAAAAGGAATTTGTACCAGGGCTTTTCGTGAAAAATATACCACCGGGGAGGGATAATACCCTGGTAAATCATGTTAGGAGGGTGATTGCCCCTCGAAATCGTTTTCCTTATATAGGTTCCTACACTGTCTAGAGATATTAACTAAAAGGACAGGAGAATGATTTTCTAATTTTAATTCTTTGTTTTAAGATGTTGTTTGGGTTTGTAGTTACACCAAACTAAACAAACAATATAGAATGCTTAACATTCGAAATCCTTCCTGGGAAGACCTCTGGTGGAGCCTATTTATTCAATGGTGCTCGATATAACAATGTGATTTCAGGAATGATATGAGTGCTAAAGATGTGAGTTAAGAAACTGCGCTTTTATCATAAATTTTTCAGAGATGAAACAGGAGCAGGGAAGGGAAACACATAAGTAACTGTTTTTGCGAGGGTGTTGGCAAAGGCAATCGCCCTCATAAAACGAAAAGGCATGGTCCTACACACCTTTTTCATAAGAAAGTGCCAGTGATTAAATTTCTTGTCATTAATGATGATATATTGTTTTGTTATATTTGTCTTTCTTTAAACAAAGGAATATTCAGAAGAATTTCAGTACTGAGATCATTAGAGACTTTATAAAAAAGTTTGATGCGGTGTCCGGGACGAAACTTAAGAGAGACTAAGAGGGTCTAGGTGGGAGGAACTGTGCAGTGTGAGTTTCAGTACAGTTGAGCTTTGAAGATGATTTAAGTTTAACAAGTAATTTGAATGAAATAATTTGCTAGCCATCAGATGAAAGACTTCATACTTTCTGCTATCATAGATTTTCAGGGCTGTAGAGCTTGTCCTTTTTATGCAAGAAACATTATTGACAGTTGTTGTTTTGTCAAAAGGTAAACATTTATAAAGAATTTAACATCATCTAATCAAGCTAGACCAAGCGGAAGTTCTACATCAGGAACAGCCAGAAATATTTTTTGTAAAGCAGAATTTTAGACCAAAATACACTATGTTGTCCCCGTTTTGGACATCTAACAGTCGCTTAACATCTATTATTTTGATAAAAGAATGTATTTAGAAGAAGTTCCTATTGGACAGGAGTTTTCGTGTTCAAAATACCCATATAACGTGTTCCTAATTTTGATCAACAATTTACCCCCAAAACCTTGATAATCAAGTTTTGTAATGCCGCTCTGCGAAGTGAAACAGAATAAGAAAGCTGGTAACTTCTAATTATTCTATTCGACTTGACTTAAATATACTTTTTTGCCATTTTCACTCAAGATATCCCATATTTATTGCACATTTTGCTAGCTAACTCTGTCCTCCCGAAATATTTTCTTGCATCTTTACCACCCTGTGAATTTTGATAAAAAAAATTTTTTTCGGTATTCCAATTTAAATAAAAATTGCAGCTTTGTTTTCCTAATTAATTTCGCACTTATTTGAGATATAATCATGCTCAAGTGGTTAAAGAAGTGAAGAAGAGAAGGACGAAATCTAACTTTGTTTTGATGTAAAGAATTTCCAGCTACGCCTAAAATTCACAAGGTTTCCAAACTTTTGCGAGGGTAGTGTACAATTAAAGTAAAGAAGGGTGTGTTGATCATTATGGAAGGTATTCCAAGTATTTTTGAAGAAAAGTTCAGAAGTAGTAGCCAGTCAAACCTTAAATGTACGCTTTCTCCAACCTAGGCCCTAGACTGTAGTTCGATATTTTTAGTAAGAAAAGAACAGAACCAACGAACGTATAGCCATTTTAGGCCTTCGTATATACCATTTAGCCTATGTATGTGACCAGACAAAAAAATTAATATTCACCTGTAAGAGATCACCTGACTTAAATCTGATGTTCGAGAGAGCTTTAAACTGTATTCTTCATCAGGATAGGCGGAGCATTTAACGATAAGATCACGGTCAATTCGTCAGCCTAGGCCTAGGAAGTAGTATGCTGGCTTTAGCTAACCCAGTTGAAGAACAAGTGGAGCCAGAATAACATTCAATATCACATTCAATTCTGTCGAAACATTATTTCCTCCGTAAGATTTTAAAAAGTAAGCATCATAGATTGGCTTGATATGAGAGAAATACCTGCTCATGACAGATTTCATTAGCTTTCCTTTCGATTATGACACATTCATAATTTTAGATGTCTCATGCCTTTGCAAAGTTAAAAGTGTAGCATCAATCTTAAAAGCTTCTTGATAATCAGAGAGTGAATATGGAACTTTTCAAATTCACAGATTTCAATTTACAGATCTACAATAATTTTTACAACTCCAAAAATTCCATCAAATCCATATTAGAATAATCACTGGGAAGCACAGTAAAAATATGATAAAATTATCGCGGATACACATTTAGATAGTTTCATTGAGCCTTGGTCACCGCTTGCAACATTTAGTGAAACATGTTGAAAAATGTCTAGATGAATGTTGCAATCGTTTGTACCCTCAGAAAACAAAACAAAATCTCAAATATTTTTCTGCCAATATTTCATATGCTAAAGTATGTTTGACCGTAGTAGCAATAATGTAGCTTACTCATTATGCTTTGCACTATTACTCATTATGGGGGGGCTTCAATAAAATCAACAAGAACATCAATTATTTTTCAACAGTGAAAGAAGAAATGCAAGTAATGCTATTCGGATTTCAAAGCTACTATATTGTTGTATTGTATTGTATATATTATTTACTGTTAGTTTTAGCAATAGTGCAACTTCACTAATTTAGACTAGCATAAAGCATCTTTAAGGATTGCATCAGACAAGTCATCTACTAAAAAAGTGCAGGAACATTTGTTCTCAAGAAATCAAGTTGCATGAAGTAACAAACTTTTAAGTATGTAATTGATATTTGAGTATATATTGAGGCAAATAAAATAGATCGTGAAAACATCCATCATCTCGCGTCAGATATCCCTTTATTGTCTAGGTTGATCCATCCCACTCATTATTATTGTTAAAGACACAGCAAATCGATAGCCAAATGATAGTGCAGTATGTTTACTGAAAGGTATGCAACGTGCGACCTATGATAATCGAGCAGTTCGCCCTGGTCATGCCTCTGGATGTGACCTTACCTTGTGATTCACGTCAGTTTCATTTAAAATTCTCCCTGAAACAACCTTAGCCTCGACATGACGTGTAGCTTTCCCAAAGTGCAAAACTTTTTGAGTTTAAAAGCTATGCACGCTTTCGGAATTAGCAACACATCATGTCGAGGCTATTTCAAGATCAATTTCCCACTTCTATCTACAGCAATAGATGTTCAGGCATGTCATATAATGCGTATTGTTGAGATTCTGTCATTTAAAAGACATTGAAAAGTTACATACAAAGTTACAGCCTAAAACACTATTTCTAAAGATAATAACTGTTCATCGACTGCAAATTCTGAATCTACGTAGTTAATTTAGCTAAGATCGATGAAAAAATCGAGATAGATTAATTCTAAAAAGCTCAACTATGACGTTATTGAATCAATGGCGTCTAATTTTTTTTAGATTTTGTCAAAATTAAATAAATGACATATCAATCGTGAGGTCTAATTAAGTGCTATCCAACAACACTAATTTCCAACACTTTAGGCATATACATAATGAGTTATAACGAGATTAGTTCAAAAAAATGACAGTTATAGGCGTCATCAAAAAAGGACTTCCAGTCAATATATCCAAGTCCTATTCGAATCTCCATGGTCGATTTAGCATCAACAAGCATAAAATCAAAGGTTAGGCTGGTTTCTTGATAGTAACAGGAAATTCCCTTTCTAATTGTGGAACGGGTCGATTAGGCTTTTCATAGGACACGTCTGAAATCAGGCTCAAACTCTTGAACCTAACACCCCAAGGGTTTAATGATGATCTGGCCTATTCTCACAGGGTCACCAATCATCACCTGAGATGTGCTAAGAAAAGTCTGCTTTTCTAAACCTCAAAGCTTAGGAATCTTGAAAATACAATGCTACCAAAACAAAATTCGTAATAGAAGAACACGACCTTCTAATGCGAATGCTGGATCCGGCTCTGATGATCCATTTTCCATAAAAGCTCAAATACAATAATTGTATATACGCCTTAACATAACGATATGACCAATAAGATTAGCAAAAGAATCCAATCTTGCAACGAGGCTACTCTTTATAATATCTCATAGGGCTATTGCTTCCCTTAATTTCTAGATTTCCGGCCAGTAAGTATCTCCTGTTAAACTGTGCTTTATTTTTGAATTCATTTGAATTTCTTTAATGGACGAGGATTCCAAAGAAAAACATCAGTAATTTCTCTCGTCACTTTTGCCACACCTTTCGAATGAAAATCCAGCATTGACTTATCGCAAGTCCGTCTTGCATTTAAAAGTTCTGGCATACCCAAAATACAAAGTAGTGATTAGTAAACACTGGAAAAATAATCTTATTCAGATTTATGATATACAATTACAAGATGGTGCAATTTTCTTTGTCCTTCATTCCAGAGCCATCTTGGAGTTTTTCGATTTCACTGATGATTGCATGGAAGACGTCGCTTACAGACTACAAAAACAAACATCCATTTTTATCATAGAATTGTTGAAGATGGCTAAAGATACACAAAGAGTGCCAGGAAAGATACAAAAACACAAACAAAATACACAATTATTCTACTTTTGCTCGTTGTTCTTGTGGCACTCTTCTGTTCTTGATCACAAACAATGAGTGACCGTACCGCCCATAATATGCAAAAACGTAAATTCTAGGGTCTTTTATGACATTTTTGATGATGCCTATTTTGTCTCCCTGGGAGAGTGCTTTTTCTACGATTTTTGAAGCATTATTTCCTCACACAAGGGAAGATAGAAAATAAAAATTGTCTCCACGAAAACTACCTTCTAAAATCAGATAATCGTATCAAATTACTATTTCTAACCAAGAAGTAATGAAAAAATAAAATTATACGATTCGTCTTTTCACATGAGTTGAAATTTAGAATAAAAAACCGCTTTGCAAAATCAGACAACGGGAAACATATATCGTTACAGTTATAAGCAGAATGAGCCCATTAAAAAACAGACAGGTCCTTCTGTTACTCTGAGTTGCGTGCTTACGCACTCATCAGACAGACTATACCCTTATTATTGCTCTTTATTCAAGTATATCGAGCACTATAGCCAGGATAGACCCTCTGCTCTCGAGTAAGATGTATCGTTACATTCATTTGTTCGACTGGAACCCCAACAAAATTCATTTCAGAAAATAACGACAATACAAAAATACAATATAAAAATACAAAAGCGTTTCAGAAAATGACGGACAACTTTACCTTGTTATCTTTGGCTGAGGACTCAATAAAAACTGCCTTCCAGGAGTCGGCTAACGACTTGCCTTGTTCTAGAGTTATAGTTCTGAATAAGAATCAAAGAAGTTCAAATTAGAAATGAAGATACAGAAAGTAATGACGACTATTGTGAGTACACAAATAAGATCACCCATAATGAATAAACACCCCAGGCCCATTCTGGGAAAACTTTAAGTCGCACGTTAGAAAAGAGGCTTTGAAGAGGTAAATAAAATTTTTTAATACTTACCTCTCCATGTGTAAATCAGTTTTGTTCCCAACAAGTATGATTGGCAAACTGAAGAGTAAAATTGAATACAAAAAATCAAAAATATGCATGTTTATGTAATAATTTTGCCACAATGAAAACAAATTACACAAGTAAAGTAATTCAAGAGATACAATAACACAGGTAATTTCAAAGGAATATCAAGCGGACGAATTGCAAGTCTTTAAGAGGTATAAACAAAGAAATACAGACAACATAGAATAGCCAGAAAACGATGGCAGAGACTAGAGTTAGAATCAAGAATTGTCCAGTGAAAAGTCATCTTACATTGAAAAATTTTGTAGCACAAATTACTAGCAATCAAAAACTGAATAAAGAAGAACAAATCAAAGTGCACTTACAATACTCAAGAAATTAAAAAGTTCTTTTTCCATAATGATCATGAAATATTGAATATGGATTATGTGAAAATAGATTAGATATGAACACATACAAATAAAATGTTGAAGAAGAATACACATGAAATCAAGTCTAAATACACTTACGACGTAGATCCAGTTAAGTCAAGCAGTTTTTCTCTTATGTCCTGAACAACTTCATAGCTATGAATAAAGGTAACGGCAAAATCATTACCAAATAGCAACTCCAAATCACAAGACGGACATTGTAGTCTTCTTAATTTTGTTTATTATGCCTCACATATTGCATCAAACCTCCAAAATTTAAGCACAAAATCGAAACATACAACTTCTTTTCAGTTGTTTTCATGAGATATATTGTGCGTGTATAACTGCACTAGAAATTTGTGCTATTAGATTTATATAAAAAACTACATAATGGCATGTCTGCGCATGTGATCAAAAACAAATGGGAAGATCCTTTTCTACTATTTATCAGGTAGAGGTTTTAAGTAGGGCAATGTTGATTGAAAATCAAGCCTTACTTCTTATCAGTGTCTTGAAGACGGCGGTCATTGATGCATTGTTTTCTAGAGCCCATTTTCGTCACCTATAATGTGGCAGGACCATGACATTTATACAGTAGTGGTGGTCTTTAACTTATTCTTGAAGGGGGATATATTGGAACAAATGAATCACCAAGCACACAAACTTAGAAGAATTTTACCTTTTTCGAGAGGTGACAGAGTAGACAAGAACATATCCGTGAATATCAACAGTGTAAGCTTGCGAAATCATTGAGTATTCGTCCTATAAAAGAGATTGATAAAAGATTCTCACTTGACGTAAAGAGTCACTTCATGCTAGAGCAGAAACTCTGGAAGAATAAACGATATATCAACCTAACACCTAACCCTCACCATGCCATAGTACGGTTTCTGAGGGAATTAAAAAAAACTTTGTTTGTACAACATGTTTGGTCTGAAATTGAGATTGAGCAACCAAACCTTTTACTTACTGACAGCTTATCTTGCTTCTTAGTCCCTGGAATGCCATATAAAGGCAAGATACTTGAAGCTTGAATAGAAGTGGTAAGGTTTTTAACAACAATTAACTTTTTTTGCAGACACTTTAGACAGAGGATTCAACAAATTATATTAGACTTGAATACATATTTACCTGACCGGCAGTATCCACAAGGTCTATTTGGAACTCCTGGCCTTTATGCTTTATTCGTGTCGAGAAAGCTGAAACATAATGTAGCATGTAAAAGTAGCTTTGCTTGTATCTAACAAGAAAGATTTTATCATAATCTAAGTGAGAGAAAAAACTTTGTAATACATTCATAACCGTGTATCTAAAAGTGTTGATATTATTCATATAAGATTCATACCAGTTTGAAGAGTATTCCAGTTTTTGACCCTAGATAGGCCAAGCTTTTTTTCCATCATCTTTGTTCCAAAAGCTTTTAGAATATTTTTAAACAGGCCTTCCTGTGAAAAATATACCACTGGAGCAGCAGATTACCCTTGTAAACGACATTAGAGGGGCAATCCACGCTAAAAAAATTCAGTTTTATGGGTTCCTACATGGTCTAGAGATATCAGTTACCAAATTGGCAAGAGATGATTTCCTAATCTTTGTTCACTTCTGAATTTCAATATTTGGTTTTAAGGGCGATGAGAGGCCCTGATAACTGACTCTGCGTTGGGGGTTGGTGAAGGTAATCCTCATAAAACGAAAATGCCTGTTCTAAAAGCTTGAATACAGATCTTTGAGTAACTTGAGTTACATAACAGCCAAGTAGGGATGAAAACATTTCACATACATAATCTAAGATGCCAAGAATAAGTTTAATCAGCAGCATCTGAATTTTCTAGAAAAGAAGAATGAAAAATCTGGCTTACTGTTTTCTATCGTTGGGTCATATGAGTCCACAAATTGTCCTTCGACAAATTGAATGGAGAGAGACGACTTCCCTGAAAAATGAGTATCAATTAGTTAGTGAAATTAACTTGTTCAATCAAAGATCTACAGCATCTACAAAAGTTCTTAAATTTTGTTCTTTCTATTCAAAGTATTTTTGGGTCTAAAAGGGGATGCTTATTTGGGGGAAGGGTTATTTGAGGGGCACACTTGGAGAAGGGGGCTAATTTGATATTTTACAGTGTTTGCTGTTCTGGATTTTTCTTGGTAACAAACCTCCTCAAAAGAGCTCCTTGAGAAGTACGCATGTTTTCTTTATGGTTTTCCATCTGTTACCAAGGTCAACAACACCCGCTCAAAGTGTTTTGAGAAAGTATTTGGAAGAATAGGAAGAGTGGTTGGCCAGAGTTAAATGCCAGCATATGCTGCTAATCTACATCTGCACATTGCAAGATCAGCTAATGTAGCAAACATATATATACAGAAATGCTGACCAGTTGGAATCAGATGTTGAGAGTCCGGTTGAACATGGCGAGGATGCGAGAGGTAATGCTTTATGAAGGGCCAAAGCCCTCCCTGAAATTTCGTAGAGCAGCTTTTGGAAGCAACCAAAGAAGATAAAGATGATTCTGACGGATCGAATGACGATGCCTTGGGAGATGAGTTTATCGATGAGTCTTTTGATGACGAAAACTAAGAATACGACTAACAAAATGACCCTTGAACGCAGATAAGCAATTGCAAAATCTTTTGAATATATCTTAATAGTTTTTCGAAATAGAAGTTAAGTGGGACCGAGCAAAATAAGCACGATTTTCGAAATTAGCTACCTGAGATCAAAAATGGAGATTGACCTTCCAAAATTTAGAATATGGACAGTGTCCATTTTGAATACGATCGAAGGGTGCGTTTGACAATGTTTATTATTGCTGAAAACTAGGCTTTGGCATGGTATAGGGGTTCAGTACGACTAAATTTTGGTATATAGCATCGATTTTCAAAAAAAGCGACCTGAAATGGATAATAATCGCTGACTTAAAAGTTTCTGGAAAAAACAAGGTTTTGGCATGAAAACGAGGTTTCATCCTCGAAACGAGGCACAAAGACGCCGAATTGTACTTCATAACCTCAATTTTCGTAATCAGCAGCCAAAAATTGATTGGAAACCAGGAACTCGCCTATTTCTCTAAATGAAAATTTCCCATCGAAACAGAGGTTTAAACATGGAATAGAGGCTCGGTGGTACCGATTTCGCCCGTATAACATCGATTTTCGGAATCAGCATATTGAAATTGACTAAATGAAGTCAGTCTCATAAATTCCCTCGTCGGGTGACGATAGCCCCCCTTCCTCGCCTGGTCTAAAATCAAGTAGGGAGATGTTCTATCTTATTTTACTCATTTTAAGTGAGAAATGGCCATAGGTACATTCCAAGCTTGGCAAGATGGACAATTCAAAAGTCCATTCTCAAAAATTTTTAACTTTCTCTGCCCTAGATCGAAAAAGCCAAATTACTCAACAGCACACTTCTCAGTTTGAAAATGCAATTCAAAAATAATAACGTTTGTTTCGGTTTTGTGAACTTGGGCCTACATACAAGCAGTTAAAACAACAAACTAAAACCTCACTCATTTATTTCGTGATTCATCACATAAGATTTTCGTCACAACGAAGAAGAGAAAAGGAAGGATATTTACCTACAGAACGGAACCCCATAATGGCAAGCTTTCTTGATTTAACTGGCGCCATCTTGCATATAAATAATTGGATGTAAAATCAGGAAAACATCGAGGTGAGTCGACTTGAGTCAGACAAGCAAGCGTGTTGGCTGTTTTTCCTTTGTTTGTGATATCAGACTGAATACGAATCTGTAATTACATCGCCATATTGCGGGTTTCACATTCAACTTTAGGTTCATGGGCAGAGGTTCTAAATTTCGGAGCTTTACACCCTTTTTTCTTTATAAGGAATCTAGAACTAGGAATTCTTCTAAAATACAATTAATACTCTTACTCTATCGTTTCTTGTAACAATAGAAAACAACAAAAAATTTAAGGAACTTTTAGTACTTGGCCTTGAGGTAGGTTCCTTATAAAATAAAAAGCGTGTAGCACGAGACCACTGAAAATTGGACTTTACGCGTAAATCATTTCCCAGGGCTTGTTCTCACGTGGACTTCGGCTCTCTCCGGGAGCTGGAATTTGAAATATTCCAGGATGTAACCCTCTACATACTTTTTCCGGCCCGGCTATTACTTTATTGTGTTTATCATTTTAACTTGTTACTACTGAGGGTCCTACAGGGGGCGTCATGTTCCCCTGTTCCCTTCGAGAAATTGCAAATGTTTCCTCATTGTTCTAAGAAGAAATTTTGATGTTATGTGTTCCCTGATCTCTGCTTGCTGTCAATGTTCCCTTGTTCCCTGTTTAATTTGTCTCATGTTCCCTTGTTCCCTTTTAGGATTTAAGCATGTTCCCCTATTCCCTGGAACCCCTATATGACCCTCACTACTGTATTCTTGATTAGAAGACCCCTATTCTGCTTTTTATACTAAATTCTTGATAAACGCTATTGCATTTTCATTTGTTAAGTGATTCGACGAACATTGATTCATAAATGTATGACCTTATAAAGAGGTTTACTATTTACGTAACATAACTAACGTTAGGTTACTTTGAGTTTTCACAGGCGAAGCGTCTTTATGATCTGAAAATCAAATGTCTTTCTCTGACAAAAACAAAGAAATCAAATATTTCTATTTTCTCTATTCACCAGGCTGTCGGGATCACTGGACGAAAACGAAGGATTTTAATTTATCTTTGTATAATCGGATTATTTCAAAGAATTTGCCTTAGTGTCTCTAGAACGTTAAGCTGATCAGAAGCCTTTGAGTAGCCATGTAGCCCTACAAATTTTCTATACTTTTCAAAAGTTGTGAGTGAGTGGGCACGTAGGCTAAGCTAGCCAACCACTGGAATAGCGGAATCATTGACACAAAGGAATTTCACCTTACCGTTTCACCCTTCAATAAATAGAAGGACAGAGACTCTGGAAGAAAATTTGGATTACAATACAGTATTTATCCTTGTAATTGTGCGCAATGCATTCTGGAAGTAAATTTTTGAAGACAATTCAGTCTAGATCCTTGTTATTGTGTGCAATCCATTCTTGAAGCAAATTTAGGAAGACAATTCAGTCTATATCCTTGTTATTGTGTGCAATCCATTCTGGAAGCAAATTTAGGAAGACAATTCAGTCTATATCCTTGTTATTGTGTGCAATCCATTCTGGAAGCAAATCTTGGAAGACAATTCAGTCTACATCCTTTTTATTGTGATAATAACAGAATGGAAAAGTAGGTGACGTAACGATTCTTCCTCTATTTGTTCCCAAAATGTCCCGCGTTCTGGAATCTTTGATTACCACAGGGAGAAAAGTTTGAATAACAACTGAATCTCCCAGGTTAGCCGCCAACTACCACCTAACCAATTATCCACCACACCCTACCCTTACCTTGAGCTCTCTTCCCAGTTTTAGAATCAAAACCTCCCTGATTGATTCTTTTAGATTTTGAGAGTGAAAGGGACCTTGGAACTTTTGAGGCATAGCATACCCAGTGATAAGGGGAAGTAATCAATGCACGTTTTATTGGATCTATACTTGCTAAATTTGACAACTTAACCTAACCTAAGGGTTCATCACTTTCAGTTCCAGAACGATAAGATCGAAAGTAAACCAATTCGAGAAAAATCACAGTCTTTCAATCGGCCCAATTTGTGTGAATAAAAACTACTCGAACAGGACTTGAACCCACGACCTCTCACTTGACATGTCAACCACCTGAGCAATCGGAACACTCCATTTAATCGAGCACAGGAAAGCTAAGATTAAAAATTTGCGTAAAACATTAAGGGCCAAAACTCTAATGTTAAGTATCTACAAAAACTTCGGATAAAATATAACTACTACATTTTATTTAGGTAATATATTCGCAAGACTACATTAAGCCACATTTTAAAGTTGATTTTTGCGAGTTAAGAATAGCGAGACAAATCAAAGCAGCTTTCCACGAAACAGTGCCTTGCCTAAGACAAGCTTTCGTATTGTTTAAGGGCTAGAGGGGCGACAACCCCCAGTTAATATGGTAAAAGTGCCCCTGATGTGCAAACGACTATAAAAGCCATCACACCTGAGTGAGCCAGCCAACTTAGGCCCTTAAACATGCCCTGAATAAAAAAACATTTCTCGCAACTGTGAAGTTCTATACAGAATACAGATCTAGTCTTAAAGACTATTCATTACTATTGCAACAGATTGGTATTCTGGTTTCTGTAAGAGTTTGGCAAAATCATTTTGCTCCTTGGAAGGGCTTGAGTTGAAAAATATTTACCATAAAGTTTGACCAAAATTGTGTCCAAATTACTAGAAATTAGAGACAGAATCTCATGGTTGCGTAACACTTTGGATTTTAATTTTGGCTGGGATCGTTGGGTAGTTATCTTCTTGATCTGTGCAAAGGTTGGGTAAATGCAAAAACATAATCATGTTTTTATTCATCTTCGGTGCCAACCAGAAGGTATGAATTATCTTATGTCCTTTTTATCAAGTTCTGTACAGATAAAGTTTGTTAAAAGCCTTCCGTACAAGAAATTTAAAATAGAACAAGAGGCATCCAAATTATTCTCTGTTAAGTATAATCAATATTGGAGTTTAAACTTTGGCTTCGACTTGCTCCTGATCCTTCTCTACCTCCCTAACGGTTTGTGGAAATTGTTTGGCGCAAACAGCAATGATTACCACGGATACCAACATGACAGCGGCAAGCAAGAAAAACACTGCACCGTTGTAAAGGGGCAAAAGACCAGCGTAAGTAGCTGGAGTACCCATACCCCCAATCAACGCAGCAAACGTCTCCACCATGCAAAGTGCCCCAATAACTGTTCCCACTGATGCTGGGTCCACCATTTTCGTAATGAATGACCGGATGGTTGGAACACCCAGAATGCAGATGGCGTGAAGAACCTGAATGCAGTAGAGCATGACGGTGGAGTTGGCCACACCTAGTAGAATGTGGTAAATGACGCAAAACACAGCAGCTATCAACAGCAGAGCAACGTCTTTCAACTTGAAGAACTTCTGCAGGATCCAGTTGAATAAAACAAGACCGACCACTCCGAGAACTGCACTTTTATACGCCAAAAAGAAGCCGACACTCCTGGCACTCAGGAAATACGGGGGAGATTTAAGATAGTACACCAGTATGCTGGACTCCCCAACGAACGACAGTGTAGTAAGGGACTGTACGATCATCAGGGAGATGCAAAGTCTCCTGTTCTTCAGGCCTTTCAAGGCAGTTATCATTGCTTTGAAGTTTGCCACCGGATTCGAAACCTTCTTTATTTGTTTCATCCAAGACACCCTTTCCCCCGATTTCTGCGTAGTTAACGAAGCCTTTTCATTGGCATGACAGTCACCATCGTCAGTTATATCGTGTCCATTTTCCATCCTTGCATCATCGCTGCCAGCTTTTGCTGAAGGTTCTGTTGACTTTGCGTCGTTTACAACTGACTTCTCAACTAGTGATTTCATCTCCATCTCATTGGTATTCAAGTCAAGTTGATTCAAAGCTTCTTTCTCAGTTGTACCAACGTCCTTCACACCATCTTCGTCTTCAACTGCAGCAGACTTCAGAGCCATTTCAGCCTTTTTATGATCTGCTTTCCATTTGTTTACCTCCGAAACTGGCTTCACCAGAAACACGATATCCAACAGAGCAAGAACCTGAAGGATGATATTCAGGATGAATATCCCCATAAATCCGAATCGCTCGATGACGAATCCGCTGGAGAGTGAGGAAGTGAAGGCTGCGAACAGGGCAACCGCATCCATCAGCGTCATGCGCATCCTCCTCTCCTCTTCCGAGGTAATCAGCGAAACGTAGGCAGACACAAACACGTACAGCCCACTGATAGTTCCAACCAATGCTGGTATCACTTCGGGCAGTAGTAAGAGCCAGGTAGCGAAATTCAGTCCCGAACTTACTACTGCTATCAACACTAGATTCTGCAAAATCAGACTTATTGGGCTGAGGAAGAGAGCATTTCGCTTACCGATTATGTCGCTTATAGCTCCCAGTGTAGGCAGGGTGCAGATGACGATAGTTGTCACCACTCCGATGGAGGCAGAGGTCCACATGGCTGAGTGTTGTCTGACTTCCTTGTATTCTGCTTTGAACTGGCCCTTCTCCATAGCAGTGCATTTGGCTGCATCGTACTTCTGAATGCAAATGTTTTGCAGCAACAGCTGCGGCATCGCCACCATTCCCAGATAGAAGCTTATGACGGAGCAGAAAATAACGGGTTCGACCGTCACGACCGTCAGTATTTTGAACATATTTACGCTGCACGCTATGTCCTTCTGTTTTGCGCAAACCACTCCTGGATTCCTTCTGTGTCGTACGAACCACTCTTTGAAACTGTAAAGAATTCAGAGCTCATTCAAGCAACCCATTCTATATCTGTCAATACGTTGTTTGAGAGTCACGCTTCTTAGCTGCAGAATTTGAGAGCGGCGAATGAATGAGTTCTTTACAAATCCTTTCAAAAGACCTCGAATGTCGTAAGAATCCTCGAATGTCGTAAGAATAATCAGCCTTTTCAAGACTCCCGACCCACGGGTCAAAGGGAAGTTCGAACCATCATCGGAAGATAATCACTGAAATATTTCGCTTCGACTTTAAGGCTTAATTTTCCATAGATATTTATTTTACTGATTTCAGAACGATACATTAATATTCTGATAAATGTCTTTAGTTTAAGAACAATGCAAAACCAAGTTATCATGGTGCAAGTGCGTATGACATACCTATTTTATCCGTTGCAAATTCACTCCCACAACCTTGCTGATACCAAGTATGTTTTGGTTGGCTTGGAATTTTGTGAATTGATACAGAATTTTTGATATTTCATCATTATTCTACTTATTGACTTAATTTTGCATAAAAAGAAATCCCTATCTTCATAAAACGAAAAACCCTATTCATTGCTATTTTGGTGAACCACTCAGTCTTCAAATAAAATCTTCGAGTATCTCACCATGCTTAAGATTTCCTTAAAAACACTTTTTTCTTTAACATTCTTTTACATTTAAGTTATAAACAAAGTTTCCAAACAAATTCCTCAACAAGCTGATGTGCAATTCAGCTCATGTGGGTAGATAAGCGAGAGACAGAATGAAAACTTAGTTTTGTGGTTTTCTAAGAAAACCACTTAATTTATTAATTTAGGCCTAAAATTCAAAATGTTTCTATATCTATTGGAGCTAAGGGTACGTCTTTATTTTAAGAACTATGCCCGATTGTTGGCTAGAAATGAAGAAATTTGTTCAATATGCGTGCTTCGTTTTTGAAAGATTCGTTCACTTTGTTTAAAATTGACGATCTTTCAAGACTAGCTTATCTATGCGGACTTGGTCCACTGAGGACACTTCACCGTGGAAATCCTGAGAAGGTGGATTTGAGTATAGGTCACCTTGATGAGAAATTGTTACCATCCTTCGAATAGCGAATTACGCACGTTTGGTTTAACGCTAAGATGAACTCTCGGCGGGATTAAAATTCTTGATCCGTTTTTCAATCTTTGAATGAGTTTTTAGAATACCAAAATAATGAAAATATGATCAAAATATGATTCCCACTGAGACACTCAAATTAATTTTTTTTCTAGAGATTTTAGTTGCAGTGCAATGTAGACACCTGGGTACAGATAGTCGTTGCTGATGATCGCCGACAAACTCATTTGCGACGATCGCCGACCGTCGCAGAAAGCAATTTTTTTTTGTTTCTCGCGACGCACTTTGCGATGCTTCCCGATGATCGGCGACTATCGCCGATGACATTTTCACTGCGTTCTCATATGTCGGGAATCTCGCAAAAGCACACGTCGGCGACCATCGCCAACCCTTCGCAATATATGAGAACCAGTCTTAAGGAACGTTCATTATTGCGCCTCAGGTCAGCATCGAAGAGAAATAAATAGCTGATGTTTTGCATCCATCCTTGACTTTTTCAAAGCTTGTTCAAGCACAAGTGAAATATTACGGAGTATGAACGCAGCCTTAGGCCTATAAGAATTACAGTGCCAGACTAGGCAATACACAGTCGAAGTCCTGAAAGTGGCCATATATCAATCTAACATCATGTCTCTGTTTATCAAAGTTGGCCACTTTGTGGAGATGGGTGGCCACTATGTGGTAGAAAATGAATTTTCAAGACCTTCTGAACGACAGAACTTAAGCTGACAGAGTTTTGTAACAATAAGCAATTTAATTGAATTACAAACCAGTTGGCAGAAAATACAATTTGAGAAGTAGAAGGACTTGGAAAATACAATTCCTCACTTTCGATTACTAAAAGTAAGTTAGCGCACATAGAAACTTTTGAGGTGCATATCAAGAGGTCTTGGTATCCATAAATAGATGTCATCTTCTTGACCAATGGGATTTCAGAATCTTTTCTGGAGACAATCTGTCTCTAGCTGTCAATGCTATACTTCTTCTTTTTTCTTCGTGTTTGATATTTAGGCCTATTTTCGTGCGCTGTTTTTCAACTGATGCTGTTGCTAGGTTGCAAGTATCTTATTGAACGGAGTAAACCCTGTCCACTGAAGTGCAGCCAAGCTAGACATTCCCATGTGTATCAAGTCGGTATAATGATAATCTTAACAAAATCTTTCTCATACCATTACAAGAGTCTGACGAGGTTATTAACCAAAAGAACTCCAGAATGTTAAGCTGAAATGTTGAGTCTTCATATCGAGCCACATTTTATTGTTCTAATAATTTGCTTAAAACTTCTATCTTTAAATAGGCCATATTTTAGAAAGGAATGGGAAATATTTAGTAACAAAGACCACAAGGTTCGAGGTAATGAGGCTTATTTCATAAGACCTATAATTCATAGATTATCCAGCTTGCGTTGTAAAATCAACTTCGACATTAAGTGATCCGAAAGATTTTGTTTGCCTTCTTTCTACAATGATAATGCTGACAAGGTAAAGAAGGTAGCTCTCAGAGATTTTCAGTAACCGTTTATTCTAACGAATTAAGCATAAAGGTCTTTCTTAATTTACTTTCAAAATTATGCAAATTTATATCATACACGGTAGAAATTTAGATATACAAAACATATGTAAAAAAATTTATACTTGATAAAATTTTGATAGAGAATGTAGATATAAAAGATTTGGATATAAAAATTGAAGTCATTCCTGATCTAAAAGACTAGATACAACATTTTATTGCGTTTATTTCAGTGCCACTTAGTATTTCTATTATAAAAATAGGTGAATAAAAAATTACTTGCAAAAAACTGCATCACCTACAGCTAAGGTAATTTCTTCATCAAATTGTGATTTTGCAGAAAGATATATTCCGAATTCCATCTATGAGAAAATTAAGTAAGGTAATATTACGTAATATTGAGTACTATGATTATTCAAAACAAAGAAAGCTAAATGACATCTACATCCAGATATTGATCGGCTGTACAACAGATCAATTGCCTTTAGTGACTATTTAGGATTGGAAATAGGCCTTTAATTTCCGTTTCATCCATATCAATCTAATATCGACCAATATGATATTGACGGTAGACAGAAGCTATGCGCCAATCAGAACACGCCTTATCAATGCTGTCTTCAATCACGCCTTATCCAATCACGTCTTATCCAAGTCTAATGCATGCTTACTTGTAAGAAAACGAATAAAAAGGGAAATAAAGAACGATTTCTTTCTATACCATCAAAAGCCTTATCAATAATCAACAATAATTGACTTTATTTAAGTGTCGAGGTATTTACCATTTCTACTAAAAGACCCCTTCCAGACTGACATAGAATGAGTCTAAAAGTGAGGCAAGAGATGTGATTCCCTGCTGAGCAAGAATTCTTCATCATCTAATTATGCTAAAAGTACAAATACAAAACAACTCTATGCGTTGCTAAGAGTGAAGCACGCCTTTGACATTTGGATCCACATGATATCGAGGATAGTGATGTTTGTAGAAGTATTTCAAAGGAATTGACGTCATTGTGAAAGTGGTCTATTGGGGACACTGTCACTAATTACCCCAGTGACCCGGGTACTCATCAACCGACCTTGGAAGGATGGACAACTCGGTTGGCTGACGGCTTGTAGTTCTTGGTTTAGACCGTACATGGATTCGAACCCACGAAGACAGCCCTTAAGGGATACGGAGTCCAGCGCCTTAACCACTAGGCTACAACAATGCATATTGTATGCTTACACCTAATGACAGAAAAATAGAATAAGAACTACAGAATATGGAACGAATCAACTGACCTTTGACCCTCTCAGCTTAATCAAAGTTTCTAGTGGTGCTTTCGTTTTCTCGGCAGTTTTCTGATTGATACAGATCATCTGGCAGCGCTTACACCCTCCAGCAACCTGAGTAAAAGATCACATTACAGCAGTAAAAACCTTTAAGTAAGAACGACTTGCTCTAGAGACTACCGAAAAATTCAGCCTGTAATGAAATGTTTCTTAAATTGTTTGCCATAACTTCCCTAATTAAGTATGAAACCCGTCGTGAAAGTAGAGGAGTATTTAAGATGCATATCCGTGGTACAAAAAACAAAAATCATTATTCAGAAGTTACCTGATTATGGGGCATTATGTGAAAGACCGTCCAATCACCCCTTTAGATGAGTATTGGGTCGGAGAAAACTATTTGGAAATTTGACTCCGGAACTTCAAAAAAACTGATGACATGATTCTTTAGGGCTGCATGCAATGATATAGGAAACCTTACCTTCAAATCACAATTGCCAATTCTAACATGCGTCCATCCATTTTCCTGAAACGGAACATTGCCTTGAATGACGAAATTTGCACGAAAGGAGTCTAGGAGGTTTCTGCGTTCTGAGGAGGAATCTTTACTCGTCATGGCTGATTCGAATGCTGCCAAACTGCTTTCAGATATGAGAAGGTATTGTGATTCGTTGGCCAATGTTAGCTGCGGGCACTTCGACACGCTTGAATCTTATGAATGATAGACATGAAACAAATTATGGTTTTGTCAGATAACTATCGAGAATTTAAGTCTTCGGAAAAAGGAGTTTATGATTTCCGTCTACTTCTGGATATTTTGAAATTTATTACAAAAATGAATGTCTATCTTGGTTGCTCTTCTTATAATCTATATTTGATTACTCTGAATTCTATTTCATGTATAAATTCAAACTTTTAAACACCAAATAAGTGATAAAAGGGGATAATTGATCATGTTAGTTTAGGACACTTGAAAAAACTCAGAGTACCTATCGTGCCAAGTGGCTCTACTCAATTTGAGATAAACAGCTACCAGTATATGAAATGAGTTATAGATTTTCTCTTAATAGGAGTCAAGTTATGACTGAACTGGTTATCAAATGAAAATACGGGGTTTATATGAGATTCTCTTTTTAAAAAGGTCTAGGTTCAAATCGGTATAATCAATACACAACAAATGATTTTGGCTTGATATAATTTTCAAACTCTAGACTATAACAAACTGACGTTAAGCCTGAAAACTGACATGCTAGCAAGAGAGAGAGAAGCAAAAACCGTGTTTGCATCAAACAGTCATGGATGATAACATTCATTAAACAAAGAACATATCGATGAATTCATATGAAATATCTCTGACCTACCGCTCGGATAACCAGACTTGGACAAGGCCTTCTTCATCATTCGAGGATAGAGGGTGTTGCGACGAAGCAGACGACACGATTGACCCAGAACGTCAGACAACCAAGACGCCACATATTCACCACTGTCGTTACAGTATACTCTGTAAAAAACCAATCTTCTCAAGCAAATCTTTTCTAGAGTTTCTAGCAAAGCAACCCAAAGTATTTGCGTTTGATTGTGATATAAATCACAGTCGAAGTCATTAGATGTTTAAGCTCATTAGATGACACGTCATCTCTTCACCACTCAGCTTCTGCTCTTAGACATTCGTAACTGGGTTAATACATTAACTATAATATCATAGTCTTCTAAATAGATACCGATTGGTGCACACACAAAGTAGATATCAAGTCATGGCATACAGTTACACACCTAAATAATGTCTGTCTGATTCAAGCTTACAAACTGTTCTCAGTCCACAATTTGAGAACGACTCAAGAATCAATTATTCATAAGACTAATGCATCTTCACTCCCTTCCAGTTTAATAGTCTCAAAATGCAAGTCTGAAAACTAGAAACACTAAAAGAGCAAACTTGAGAATAACAAGAATCGTTTTTTCAGAATCAAAGGTTCTTGTAGGCTGGGTCGTGCGATTGCGGAAAGAAACTAATTAGGTTTACTAGCATTACCTGTCACCACATATTTTTGCCTGGACTTGTGCGTCAGATAGTAATTCCAGCTCACCACTGTTGTTACACTCCAGGCTGACCAGTACGCTTCCGTGACCTAATAACGATTGAAAAGCTTCAATTAAACAGAGGGTGAATATCAAGTTTTCTTTACATGATTGACTACAAAAAAAAATGTTTCATGTGTTTCTTTAATTTTGATCGGTATTGAACGGCATAAAAAACAACAACCATTGAATCAAAATCCAATGAAGCAAACTAAAAGTATTTTTGTTGAGCCATACTTAATAGAGGGGAATGGTTAAGAAACCCTTTGTTACATTCATTAGTTATAGACTGGAAGTTGAAATGGCCTAGACCGCGCACAATTTGATTAACATTCATTAGAAAATGACTCTATTAAGGCAGCGTTTACACGGGACCTGTTGGAACCGTTCCGAACGGAACCGAGTGGAACTGCTTGGAACCGTTCTCACTTGGGAGCGTTTACACGGGATCGTTTCCAAACATCACCGACTTGAAACGGAGGCGCAAATGGGAAAACTGGGAGGGCGTAAGTAGTGTTTACGTCATAATTGAGCATGCGTACAAGCTGCAAAATGGCATGTGAAATGGCACCATCATTATTGATTTGGCGCCATTTCACATCGACTTGCTCTTTCGACAGCGACTTGTGCAACCTCATCTTTTTAAATATTTTACAAGAAAATTACAGAAAACAGGCAGACAAGCAAATGCAAGAATGTGGAGAGCAATATTAATACTTGGTCGGACGAAGAGACAGCCCTTTTACTACATTTAACTTTGTCCTACATAACGGCCAAAATATCTGAAGGGAAAGATTGAGAAACGATTCGTAAACACCGACACTAGTTTTGTCTGGAAGGGATCCATAATCATGATTGAAATCCTCGAATCTAAATGGTTTGCAATCAAAAAACAAAATGTCCTCCATTATGAACGAGCCTCGAGGTTCCAAACGGGATCGACTTTGTAAGTGGACCCATTTGGACACGGCTAGCGGTTCCATTTGGAACGGTTCCAGCCGGTCCCGTGTAAACGCAAAGCCTAAACGCACTCATTTGGGTACGGTTCCAAATGGAACCGATCCCGTGTAAACGCTGCCTGGTTCACTATAGTATCACTCCATTTAACGAATTTTGGAACTTTTAAAATTACCTTCACATTGCAGAAGAAGGGCGTTTTGTTCAAGGTCAATAGAAGGTTTGATGAACACCAATCGAGGCTCTCGTTTTTGTGTCAACAGCATACCATGCTCGTTAACAATCATCCACTCCCTGTCATACAGCAATCCCGTTTCAGAAACCCACCATCTGTCAACCTGTGAGTAAAACATTGAATACTTTACATGGAATGATAAGATGAGCCTCTTGTAAACGTTTCGACCCCAGGACTTGATCTTAGAAAACTTTCATGCTCCAAAAGTTATGATAATCATCATAATTAATTAAAGACTCTCAGTTAAGATGGAAGGCCTTCCCTGCTCAAGTTTTTCAATCCTCCATGTAATTTGAAGGTTAATGTAATTGATTTCAAAGATTTAATCCCTCTTTGTCAGCAATTGTTGAATTGATTCGAATAAGTGCAAGATTCAACCCAAAATCAAACACTGCTCGAGGTTTTTGCTTGGCAGAAAATATTGTTTATGACCGCAAAGCATCAATGCTGACTGAGAGTCTTTAATAGCTCTATGGGTAGACACAGTATTTTGAGGATGATTTTCCTGCAACGTTTTCAAATCAAGCTCCAAAAAGAGGGTCTAGGCCAAGTTAGGCTAAATTGACGTCGCTGTTAAGTCGCGTTAAATATAATTGATTGAATAAAGAACAAGTTAAACTCATCGTTTGAATCCACTTGTTGAATTTGAGTTAAACTTAGGTTAAGTTTATGTTGCTCAGTTATACTTGATAAGTCAAGTGCGACATGGATTCAGACGATTCTTTAAAGTGGAGTTAAATTAAATTCAAAATTGTTCTGGTCTGTCATGTACTGCGTGTCACATGCTCATATCCGCGCGGCAAATAGGCAAGTGGACAATTTGGCGGTGTTTCAGCGAGTAGAGCATTACGAGTCTTTCTGTATACATATGACATGTTATTATTTTCGCCAGAATGTCATCAATCAAATGTCTTTCCTGCTACTCGAAATGTTTTTTGAACCTTTCCTCGGAGTACGTTTCCAATGCCAATTGAAACCATCCGCCGTTTCTGTGCCAACGTCTGATCTTGGCCCTTCGTCGTCATTGCTGTTGATATACAGATGCATTTCTAATGTAAACTAAATTTGCAAGAAGAGCATTGTGAATGTTTACAAGCATCGACCTTCATTTTCAAAATGATTAGCTTTTGCATCCGATAACGTCGTCTCCTTACCTTTTTCAACTGTAAAAACGGTATAAATCTTTTGCTTCGTTGTGGGAGACATTTTGTGGGGAATGTTTAAAGTCCTTCATATAAGTTTTCGTGAAAACACAAATAATTACTTCAACGTCTGAATCCGTGTTGCACTTTAGTTGAACTTCAGTTGAGTCTAATTCAATTAGATTTAACTCGAGTTAAGAGCGACGTCTGAATTTGGCTTTAGAAACAAATACGAAAATAACACACCTTCCCTCGTAAGTAGTTTCTCCTGTGGAAAATTTAGTATTAGCCTGAGCAATAGTGCAGGTCTTTCAAAGTGACTACAGTTAAAACTCACAACTGAGAACCTAGAAACTAAGAGCATGTTGCCTATAATTTTATAATTTTTGCTGTATTTCAAGGGTATGAATAACAAGCCTTATGTTTAAAGGTGGCTATATTTTACCAATAATAATAATGTAAGTTAAGACAAACAAGCAGATATATTTGTTCACGCAGGTTCAGAGTATGGCCGCTTGCAGCTAATGTGATTTGCTTGCAACTGACGTGAATGGAGTGTTTTTAGGCCTATACAGGACTAATAACCACCATCATCACTGCTGTTTACTACAATTTATCTAAGAACCAGTTGTTAAAATCAACTTCGATCCTTGCCAGACAATTCAAGCAGCATATTTTTTAAATTTTCCTCCCCCATCCCTTCCCTTTCATGATAAAAATAGTCTGAACGTAATGAAATGATTAAATATTGCAACTTTATTGAAACTTACCACCATACCAGCACAAGATTTGACAGGAAAGAGACAGATCTGTTTCAGAATAGAAATCGAAGACCAAAATCCACCGACGTTGTTATTGTTCAGTTCTGCTGCAACATCATTAGCCGATATTTGCAACTGTTCACTGTCATCCATTAATTTTTTGGGCTTTCCAAAATCGATACTACTTCCAATTTCCTTGTGAGATAGCATAAAACTACCCTTCAGAAAATCGAGAAACGTTTGAACGTCATCAAAAGTCGACATGTATCCAAAAGATATCCGAACAGACCCCGTAGGCTTTCCATTGATAACATCCATATCATCCCCGCAAACGTGGCCTGCTTTGAAATTCGCCAACACATCTTCAGAGGTGAGGCAGAGGTGCTTTTGACAAGCTCCTGTATTGCAGAAGCAACCAGTTCTTAGTTGTATATTCAGGAGATTCGCAAGTCTTTCAACCTAAGGAGGAAGGGAAACTATTAAACGAATCCCGGAGGGAAGGTGCATAGCATGAAATTTGTTTGGGAGTGTGTCGCTCAAATAGGTGGGTTCTTCATCAGAAAATCTTATTAGGTCATTTTTGTCGGAAAAGGGGACCATTCACACTGAGTTATTTCTGCTAAAGTGACCTGTGATTGAAAAATGTTGTTTCTGGTACTCAATATTATACCTGGCTGTATCCAATGTATGTGTTATCTGGATAAAGCAAATTGAAATTGATGATAGGTCCCTGGGTTTGACTGTCTTCAAATTGCGTATCGCAGTAGATTTTACAGAGATTCTGTCCATTGGCATGCTTCAGACTCTTCATTTCACTGTAGGTGTATCTCGCAAGAGAAAAGGTATGCTTTGAAATGCCTTCCATGGAGCCGGTAAGGCTTTTCAATGCGTCGAATCCATGCTTAAGGGCCATGATGCTTAGAAAAGAAACTGTTCCATCTTCGAATCTACAAGATAAAAATGTGGTTAGTTTGATATGCATTTTATTATATCTGAAAGATATTTCAATGCATAGAAGCCACGATAGTCAGAGAAAATTTAACTTGTAACCAATTAACATTGAAGGGATCTTTTGTTCCATAAAATCTATTAAGACTTAAACAGGCAAGTAGTCATGCAGTTCCTTCATGATTGTTTCGAAATTCTAACAATACCCCTTGTCATTCTTAGGGAATTGCAGTGGCCAGTTGAAACAAACCATGTCCCGTTGAAATCATATTGCCAAACTATGAATTTGGTTGGGATGAATACCTACAAGCGATGTCTCACCTTTCAGAAATACTCTCCTTGCCGACATGATGATCCATGCTGCTTATTGTCGATAAGACGGTACCTCCGCCATAGTAACTCTTACTTGAAAGTGAATCAGCCGCATCGGCTCTCACAATCAGCGCGCCAACGCCAGTAGGAAAGCCAAACATTTTATAAAATGATACAACAACAAAGTCAGCAGAGACTTTCGATAAATCCAGCGTGTTTGTGCTGACAAATGATGCTGTGTCTAACAAAACAAAACATCGGCCTTGGCTTTTAGTTAGAGGGGACAGAAGTCCTGCTTGCACATCCTTAATCCAACTCAAAGGATACTTCCTACCACAAAAATTACTCATAGCAGGGTAACTGAATAAATGATAAGGTTCGCTTTGGTTTTGATTCTCATTTGAAGATGTTTGTTCATCATTCGAGAGATGAGAGTAACTAGTTTTATGTGATGAATTGTCATGTGTAAGAGTTTTTTCATGTTTTTCTACCAATTTAATTTTTGCTTCTTGATCCGTATTGAAACAGTTGCTACAAGATAACAATGCACTGCTTTGGCCTCTTTTGGATATTACATCTTTGACATGCTTTTCTGTGATGCAAGAAAAGCTCGCGACAGTTTTTTTCACGATTTCCCGCATGCCAACAACCGAAGTATGACTATCATCCAAGTACAGAAACGAACTTTCTTGCTTCCAGCGAAAACTCTCCCCTACTAACTTAAGAGCAGCAGTTGCTCCTGACGTGAAGATGACATGGTGCTTTTCGAGAGTTGTGTTAAAATGCTTTGCGACGATATGTCTTGCTTCTTGTAAGGCATATGAAGATTTCTGGCTACAAGAATTTCCACTGTGAGGATTTCCATAAACTGACTGCTTTAATTCTGCCATATGATTTTCAATCTGATATTTGGAATACAATGCTGATCCCACGTGATCCAAGTAGACAACTGTAGACAGAAAAAAATATTTGATTCAAAATTTCAATTTCCCGGGTTTATTGCAAACGAAAACATTAGCAGCACTTGAAATTTTTCAATTCTGAGGCCTCAAATTAATTCATCTGTTTATTTTAACCAAATCAAATCATTTCATCCGTTAAGAAAAATTATCACTGTTCTCTTAATTCTCCTTTACTTTTATATACCAGTTTTTTTTTCAATTTAAGTTCTTTTCAAAAAGGGGGAAGATTTTTTCATTTTAGGGAGATGAACGACCCACAACGACCCACAGTGACCCACAATGACCCAAGAAAAACTTACAACTATCCACAACGACCCAAGAAATAGCTACAATGATCCACAACGACCCATATAAAACTCATTACAACCCGTAGTGACTCAAAAAAACACACAACGACCCAAGGAAAATACAGAACAACCTACAACGAACTATGGCTAAATAATCTTTACAGTATATGCCTTCTGATTTGCTTTCCATCTGTGTCACCCTGTAAGGAGTGGGTACAGGGGGTACCAGAATAAAGATATTCAACGAACCGAAAATCTGCCCCAAAAATTTGCTAAAATCTATGACATCAGATTACTTAGTATAGAAAATGTGAAATCGGAACAGCTGGTCTATTTTTGACAAATCATTGAAATACTACCAATATTTTAATGCCGATAAATATCCATATGGCCCTACCATTTCTTACAAAGGGTCTCTTATATATGAACATGAGTATACAACTAAAGTACTTCTAGCAGGGGTTTTGGGGGAAAAGCACCCTCCATAAGTGGAAGCTCAAAAAAATTATTTTCATGAAAAACCAGATACTGAACTTTCTAAACTTTTTGATGAGTTAAGTGCTACCTTAAATATATGATACTGTGAAAAAATATGTACTGCATGATAAAATTGTTAAAATGACATCCAATCTTAAAAATTTTATAGTGGTATTGAATCAAGATAAAAAGGAGGCAAAAATACATTAAGGAACTATGGAGGTTGAATGATATTGGATTGAGGGCTTCCTTGTGGTCACTTTGGGATCAAATGGGGACTAATGTAACTTTCTGGGTTGTTGTGGGTTTTCTTTGGGTAGTTGTGGATTGTTGTAACTCTTTCTTGGGTCATTGTGGGTGGTTTGGATCGTTGCGGTGACAGAGTTCCTGGCATATATTCTGAATTCAAATTCTAGATGTAACACAAGCTCAAATGTCACCCACTATCCTAAATTGGATACAAATATGGTTTGAGCCATCAAAAATAAAAACTCTTGACTCTATCAAATGTTGTGATGTTATAATCAGGGGCGGATCCAGACTACAGCTAACACGGCTCAAGCCGTAGTAAGATTTTCAGACATAGCATTTTTTTATTTCTTATAATTATGGCTCTTGGATAAAAAGTCCATGATTATTTCATAATAATATTGATTTCTTTGTCTTGTTCCCTGGAACCTTATTTCTAAAGAAGCTCCATTTTTTCTCCGCGTAGTTTCTGTTTTAGGGAACGGGGCAGACAAAATTGTCTTTTGAATTGGCTGCGGGGAGTCATAAGGCTTTAGCGGCTCAAAAAGAGCGGGAGCCGTAGTGGGATTTGAAAAAGTTAAACGTTATCCAATGAGAGAAGAGAATTTGAGGCTCATTTTGGCGGGAGCCGTAGTGCACTACGGCTCGATTTGAAAAATTTGGTTATGTCCAATCAAAGGCCGAGTTGACTACGGCTCAAAATGAGCGGGAGCCGTAGTGAGAGTTTTAAAAAGTTAAGCTTTATCCAATCAGAGTGGAGAATTCGCAGCCAATTTACGCGAGAGCCGTAGTGAGCCGTAGTGAGCTGCAGTGAGCAGCCACGAGGAATTTGATATCAAAACATATCAATGTCGCAGCTTCGAAGCTCAAACCGAAAACTGATAGTCGCCAATTAAGTCTTAAACACAACTCGCAGTCCTAACCTATATTTAGTGTAGTACATATTATTTAATATATTTGTTTTATTATTCTATAGTCTATAGTCAAAAAAGAATCTTAGGCCCTGTCCACATGTATACGGATATTTTTGAAAAGGGATATTTATTCATCCGTTTTGGCCTTCCGTCCACACGTAGCCGGAGTTTTCGGTGATGAAAACGAAGCTTTTCGAAAACGGTGTCCAGGGTGGAGATTTTTGAAAACTCCGTTTTCATGTTGTCGTGTGGACGGGCGAAAACATATCTTTTCGAAAATGATGACGTCACCAGCTTAGTTTTGGACAGTCAATTCAACAAACAAAAATCTTTTGTTTGTGATTCTTCCGTATCCGTGTGGACAGAGATTTTTTCGAAAACGCTCATCGTGTGGACGCAGATTTTTCAAAAAACGGATAAAAAGATATACGGTTTCAAAATTATCCGGATACGTGTGGACGAGGCCTTAGAGATATACCTTAGCTACTCCTTTTGACACTTAAAAACACGAACTCTGGGCATCTAGGCTGTAGGCCTACTCAAGGCCTTATGAAATTGAAAGCAAAGGAAGACATAAAAGGTATGGTCGTTATTTTCAAAGCTACTACCTGTTTTATTTCTATTTTTAAAGACATTTTTTTTCAAACACATACATTCTTTTTGGTGAGAAAGATTTCATGAGGGTGCACGTATCTTTTTGAAAGAAACTAGAGATGTTTGCCAGTACTGAAAGTTTCTCAAAATTTTCAAATTATCAGATTTTTAGTACTGAGAGTTTTTTGCAAGCTTCTCACGCATTTTTCCGTGCATTTTCCGTAACAATCTTCATGTTTACAATCCTGTCCGAAAAGAACATTTCAAAACTAGACTTTTTGAAGCTTGTCCAAATTGTTTAGACATCACTCAAGTGCCTCAAAAGTTGTAATATGATACAAGAAGCAAGTGGAAATAAAGTGAAATTACGTTTAAGATTCCTATGTAAAACTAATGATTAGTTTCTTGAGGTATATTCTCCCAGTACACGAGTTTCTTAAATTTTTGATAATTCAAGAGTCTGGGTTTCTTATGATGAGTTTCTTGTAAAAGAATACTTGTACCATACGAGTAGGAATCTGGCAGTGCGTTATCTGAATGGTGTCAATGCTTCTTATTTATTCTTTTGGGGTTAGGAAAAATGAAATTCGATTGACATTTAGTCCTCTTTTTAACAATAGAAATCGTTAAAAAAGGATAGTGTATTCTTATAAAAAGGAGAGAGTACTGCCTTGATTTTGGTGTGTTGTCAAATAAACAATTTATTTTCTAATGTATTATTACTGATGGGCTTGCATTATTAAATCGTGCTATAATATTTGAATACCATTAGATAAAAAAATGGTTTATTTAGATCTAAAATTTAGGAAAGGAGCTTTATAAAAAGAATGAGAAAATATGTTATGGTCTTGATTGGAACATGGTTTTTATAGCATGAGCAGAGCGATTTTAAGCCCTCAGAAATGCCAAAACCTCAAAACCTTCCGGTGGATCCGCCCACTTGGCCGCGCCCATTTTTACTTTGACCATTTGAGCCGTAGTCAGAATTTTTCCTGGATCCGCCCCTGATAATCGAATCATATTCTGAATGTGAATATATCTACCCCTAATATTTCGTACTCTTAAAATATCCTTTAGGCCTACGACCTTACCTTCTTTGGTGTGCCCAAACTCTTGTTCAACCATTTTGTCAATATTATTTCCATACCCGTAATCAAAGGCATTCTCCTTTAGAAATCGGTCGCGAACAAGTGATGACAAGGTATTTCTGGCATCATCATCCGCCATCCCTAGCTGATCTTGATTTGCTTCAGTGACGACAAGTCAAGGACACTAAAAAGGGCCTAACTATCGAATCTTCATCAGTAGCTCAACCACGATACACTGCAGTGCGTATAACATCAGTGAGTGCAATTTCAAGAGAGCCGAAATTCTTTGTTTTTATCTGTAAAGATGTTATTGTTATGTAACCTCCAGGCCTGGTCTACAGTCTGAGGAATTTTAAGGAATTAATTCATGAAATAATACGAAACTGAAACTAAATCTCAAGCTAAGATTAAAACAGGATTCAGATTCAATGCCAAAATTGTATAATTGAAACAGATGAGATATAACCTTGTCGTTATTCCACCTTCTAATATGAGTATTAATCGAGATAATTTGTGAGAATGAAAATGACCCGAGTAGGACTCGAACCCACGACCTCTAGATTTGTACTCTAGAATGCTACCAACTAAGTTTTCTAGAAGAGAGGGTCGCACTTATAATGGCAATTTTGTTTTTAACAAAAACGTTGAAAAAACAACGCCGTGATTCTTTTATGAAGTTTCCCAATTTAATTTGAACCTAAGTGCATATTTAATGCATATTTCTTGAAGCAGTCAAATACTGATTCTTTGAAATACCCAAAGTGCCATGTTTTGATTTTGTATAAAATTTGAAGATTTCAATTTAACAAGGGAATTTTATGATTTTTTTCTCAATGTGGATAGATAATGTTTTTTGGGAAGATATTTGTTTGCTGCTATCAAATGCAGCTTGGTCCATCTCTTCAGACCGTTCATCGTAAAACATCCTGTAAATTGCTGTTTCTGGATTGAGTTTCGAGATGGATGTCGACACTGACCTTATTCTGAGAAAGAGATGTAGCCAGCGATGAGCTGAGAGAGGTGTGGCTCTTTTAGAAGTAGACACGTTTTATGTAGGAACAATTTCTTTATTTGTTATTACCCAAAGCTGAAATGAGTCAACAGCCCCCCCCCCTCCTTCAGAGCTTCTGATCAAAAAGAGACGTGTTATATAGGAAAAAGTAAAGGAACCACAACCAATTCTGAAAGCTCTTTAACACTTCCGGAAGGATCAATCACCGCTGGCCAGATTTCCAATCAAAACTGACGTAACAAACGTATCTAAAGCAACGCCAATCAACGGTATAAACACCCCTGCGCAACAAATTTCTTCATGAATTTTATTCATTCCGAGCAATCACAATCTGCGATAGCTTGTTTTATTTTCACTTGCGAATCAACCTTCAACTTCGAGCTGTGCTGTTTGAAAATCAACATGGCTTACTCACAACAACATGCGATAACTCAAGAGGCGTTTTGCCTTGCCGAGGTACGTCCATTGAACCGCGTTTTCAGATCCTTTTATCCAATAACCGTTAAGCAACGATTTGCTAGCCTCTGGCAACAAAGTGCAAAAGGCTTTCTGCTTTCAAAAAAACTAAAATAACAACTTGGTTGGTAAAAGTAAGCAAAAATACAAATTTTACGAGTCGGAATTCGAAGATTAACAAAGGAAAATCTCAATATCTTAATAATTCGAAGTTTGAGTTCGAAAAAATAACGGTGGCCATTGTTCGAATTTCGGCTTTGCTGAAATGTTTTTGAAGAACTTTGAATATCAAATATTTAGAAGCTTTATGGAAATGGTTTAAAACTGGAAAATGAGGGAGCTAAAAGCAGTAGTAATAAAACATAAATGAATAAGTAGGTAAACATTCAAGAATTATTTAGAAAAGTCTTTAAAAGTTTAGTTTTTTGGGCCTAAAATCCAAAGGGAAAACCGGTTCGAACCGGTTCAGAATCTTTGTTTACGATTAAGTTGCTATGGCCACAGTTGCATCGATCCAAATTGCTGCATCCATGCCAACAGCCTCGAGACTAAAAATAGAACCGAGGTTGATTAGTGCCGTTATCCGCTGGCCACTTATTTCGTTCTTTGGTGAATATAGAATGCTTGTAGAGTGAGTATACTTAGATAGATAAAAGAAGTATTGGCTCAACAAAGCGTCAAATGCGTGATATGTTAGACAAAAACAAACTATTGATTGAACAACACGAAGCATCTTTGATCCACCAAAGAATGATAACGATCTTTCTCCTATTTCGTAGAATGGCGTTCGAGAAAATCAGCAACGTCAAGTCCTCGAAAAAGAGCTTGTGTCTGCTGAAAAGGTAAGTGATTCTTGTTTTGACTTGAATCTACATCCTGAAAAATATCCAGGAATTATAGATGAGTTAATTCTTGGAAACGAAATCGACCCAGAAGCAGCGTCGAATGAGCAATCGTGTGATGTTTGCTTGCTGGGTGATTTTGAACTGTCAGAGGATATTGGTGAAGCAGTGGCGAATAATGTGGATTGCAATACAGGTAACATTATGCAGTATGGCATTGAAGGTAAGTCAGTTGCGTGTTTATTTAGAAATGAATGTTTATCAGGAGATGTGGAGACAAGAAAATTCTCCACCATCATTGAAAAGGAAAAGATGACCGAAGACTCAAAACAAGAGGTCGCTGATAGTAATGATGGTTTAGGAATGCTTTTAGATTTTCTGGGCTTGAAATGTTCTGATAAAATGGGAGAAAGCTTAGTAGTAAGTGAGACTAGAAAGGAACCCGAAAAAGTTTGGGAAAAATTAGATTATGTTGAAACGAATGCAGATGTAGATAATTTCTTTGATGAAAGAGGTAAGTTTGTATTAGGAACTAAACTTGCAAAAAGTGATGGTGAGTCAATCGAGTTTTTAGGTGATATTCAGTTGTCAAAGATGGCAAACAATACAGGTAGTGAAATGATTTCAGAAAACATCAATGGTTTTCGTGATTGTCAGATAAATGATCTTTGTGAGTCAGATTTTGCATGGGTATTTCATAAATATAGTGAGTATATCTCTATTGAAGGTAGGTCAGAGTCTGTAATTACATCGAATTGTATGGTAGGAAGTATTGACAATGCTACGGCTACTTGTACAGAAAATCAACTGGATACAGGTAAAGGAACTTCAGAAAAAGTTAATGATCTCCATGATTCTCAAATTAACAATCTTGCTACATCTGATTTTGCATGGTTATTTCATAAATATAGTGAGGATATCTCTATTGAAGGTAAGTCAGAGTTTGTAAGTACACCGAATTGTATGGTAGGAAGTATTGACAATGCTACGGCTACTTGTACAGAAAATCAACTGGATACAGGTAAAGGAACTTCAGAAAAAGTTAATGATCTCCATGATTCTCAAATTAACAATCTTGCTACATCTGATTTTGCATGGTTATTTGATAATACTTTAAGTAATCAAGAAATCAATGGAAACGCTATGGAAAGTATTGGGTCAGATTTTGCAATACCTATAGTCTCGGAAACAATTAATTCTGATGATGATTGTCTCGACGATCTTTACGATCCAGATTTCGCAGCATTGCTTGGTAAGGCTAGCAGTCAAGATGTCAATCTCGCCACTATAGATGATGGATCGCAGGTAAGAATAGATAGCCCTGTTTTAGCCACTAAGAACAATAGCAACGAAGGGCACGTTGATAAAGGTAAGGAAATATCAAAGATATCAGATAAAGTTTATTATTGTAATGAATTCGATGAAATTGATTTGGATTTCGCAGAATTGCTTAATAAGGCTAGCAGTCAAGATGTCAATCGTGGCAAAATAGAAGATGGATCGGAGGTAAGAATAAATAACCCTGTTTTAACTAGTCAAAAAAGCACCACAGAAGAGGAGCTTGGTTCAGGTAACGAAATATCAGAGATTTTAGATAAAGTTGATAATTGTAATGAACTACAGGAAATAGATTTGGATTTCGCAGAATTGTTCGACTATGTTTTAGGCAATGGGCAATTGGAAGCAAAATCTTTTAGTGAGGACGTGCAGTCTGTATTAACGCAAGAGCATAATGCTACAGGCAATATAAGTTCCATAAATTTTGAGAATGATCAAGATCTTGATTTTGATGTTAACAATGAAATTAATGTGAGTTTTTCAGAATTGTTTGATAATGTTTTATGTGGTGAAAACTTAGACACAGATCCTGCAATTGATAATACGCCTTCTATAGTAACACCAGAGCATTACAGTACAGGTAATCAATGCTCAATGATTTCGAGTGGTTTTGATGACTTGGATATTAACGAGCTTTTTGATTCTGATTTCGCAACATTGACAGATAATACTTCTAGTGGTGAATATAAGGACGGGAACTCTATCAGAAATGCCTCCCAGTGTACAATAACCCCATATGTTCATGATAATAAAAATAACGCAGTAACTTCTGATGTGACGGTAAGTGTGGATTCAGGTACGGCAGATAGGAATTCACTCTCTGAAACTGAATCGGCAGTTCTTGCATTATAAAATAATTTATATGACAGCAATGAACAATCAACTTTCATTAAACTAGATGTGAAATCACCTTATCCTTCTGGGCCTAATTATCAAAGTTTTCAAATTATAAGTAGCGTTATTGAGGAAGAGCACGATACTCCCTCTGAAATAGATTCTGTAGCAGGTAATACATCTAAAGACAATTTTGATTCGGAGGAATGTCTACAGGTAAGATCTGATTTTGAATTTGACCGGGCTCCGAAAGAACCGAGGATATCAAAACGTCGTGCTGACAAGGCAGCAAAACAGGTTGGTACAGGTTCAAAAAGGAGACAGGCTAAACAGATAAGTAAAGTTAGGCATCCGGTTAAACAGGTTAGTGCAATACCCTCTATCCATAACAATACTGTAGATCAACAGAACATGCTGGTTCTTCCTGATATTGTCCCCAGTAACATGGAACAAGCTGAACAGGCAAGTTGTTCTGTAAATCCTGCTAAAAAGGTAAAGGTAGCTAAAAAACCTGCTAAACAGGTAAAACCAGCTGAAAAACCCGCTAAACAGGTTAATGTAATGTCAATAGCTGACAACTATATGGGTAACAACCAGGGTATACTAGTTCATGTTGATAATTTTGATTCAGTGTTGAAATCTCGTATTCCAAAGACTGCAAAGGAATTTATTGAAGCAGCCAACGAGGTTTCTTCATATCTGGCTGAAAAGAAAGCCATGCTTAAAAAAGCATCCCGGAAAAACGCAGCTAAACCCGGTAACGGACGCAAAAGAAAGCGTGCGAATGAACCATACGAGCTAGAAGTTCCACTGCCAATTAGGATTTATTATTCAGCCGGGATAATTCCATGGGATGAGAAAAATAAAACCAGATGTCCAACAAATGATGCGCACTGTCAGGTAAGAATCCCGGATGAGGTGAAAGAGAAAGTGTTAAGGTATCGTAGATGGTATCCAACAATGTGTGATAAGCTTTATTGTTTTGAAAACCACACACCACATGTTACTGATTTGAAGCTGTTTGGCTGCTGGGAATGCATCAGGAAGTATTATAATGAAATTTACAAGTGGGCTGCTAGGGACGGATACGTTTATAGGAAGAAGGCGTAATATTTTACATCTTGATCAATGTTATTTATACTTAAGGATATATCATCTTGATTATAGTTCAGAAATGATATCATACTTGTCAGTGATTTATAGTTATTTAGTGGTTGGAAATCTCTGAGGAAATATTATAATGATGTTTATCAGTAGGCTGTGGTAAATTTTGTCTCTAGCAATAAGGTGTAAGACTAAACTTATATCATTGTTATGTTCACTTAGGCCCATGTATCTTAATTATCATCTTAAAATGATATCATACCAATTACTTATTTATAGTTTCTTGAGGAATATTCTTTAGAAAATATTAGTACGAAACGTACAAGGCTACTATATGATGATATATTTCAAAAAGAAGGTTTTTCAAAAAACTATATTTTATTGTTAATTGTTACTCCATCATTTGAAAATGATCTAGCCAGGGTTAAGGTTTGTTAAAAGGTTTGGTCTATAGAAAAAAGATAAACAAACTATGTTGGTGTCAATTGTCTGCCACATAATAAAGTATTCATCGATTGATATTTTTTATTTAGTAACTAATTAACAGTTCCTAGGATTGCATCTGGAAGCATTGGAATGAATCAAAAGTATAGTGAACGGTCTAGTGTATAGAAAAAAGTGAAATAAACAAACTATTGATCTTACTTTTTGTCATATATAAACACGATACCTTTTCGGCGCGACGTTAGTATATGCAAGCATGATAAAAAAGTTATCACATTCGTTGTTTAGAATTCTTAGGCACTCTGCTAAGCACAAGCTATATCTACCCATTTTCCTTTTCGTCGATTTTTCTTGCAGCAGTTTTATTTTCCTAGATGCTTGCACAAAAACAATGTGTAACCGTACATCGTATGCCCAAGTGTACGAGTTGCTGCACAGCCAGTGTGGTGATAACCGGGAGGGCACATTGTATCTCTTAATAACATACATCACTATCTTTGTAGATGTTCCTTCTTGATCATTCTTCGTGCACCTGGAACAATCTTCAATCATTTTCTTTCACTCATTACTCGAGGGGCAATTTGTGTACTGTTTGGTACTTCGTATGCCCAAGTGTACGAGTTGCTGCACAGCCAGTGTGGTGATAACCGGGAGGGCACATTGGATCTTTTGATAACATACATCACTATCATTGTAAATGCACTTTCTTGATCATTCTTCCTGCATCTTGAGTCAACTTCGGTCATTTTCCTTTCACTCATAACTTCAGGGGCAATTTGTGTTTTCGTTGGCTCTTGAACACCAAATATGTATAACCGTACATCGTATGCCAAAGTGTACGAGTTGCTGCACAGCCAGTGTGGTGATAACCGGGAGGGCACATTGGATCTCTTAATAACATACATCACTATCATTGTAAATGCACCTTCTTGATCATTCTTCGTGCACCTGGAACAATCTTCAATCAATTCCTTTCACTCATTACTCGAGGGGTAATTTGTGTACTGTTTGGTACTTCGTATGCTCATGTGTACGGGTTGCTGCACAGCTAGGTTGGTTATAATCGGGAGGGCACATTAGATCGAATGATCACATCCATTAATTATGTCAACTACTCCTATGTGCGAATAAAACTAGTACAAAATTTCCTGCTATAGTCCTCTAAGTACGATTTTGAGACGACGAGAGTGTATCATTTGTCAGGGTTTTGAGGTAGGGTAGTCTTCCTCTAGCATTGAAACCTTTGTGTTTTAATTCATTAAATTATAACCT